>JAJIBD010001208.1:0-40465 GCA_021461705.1 Cryptotis parvus
AATATTATCTCCATATCCACTTTCTGAAAATAAAGTAGTGGAGATAGAATTAGGTCAGAAGAAAAGCACTTTAAGAAACTGGACATAAAATATAAGGTTAGAAAATTAAATTATCAAAATTATTGTCTATCAAAAGTATAAACTTTGAGGCACTGGAACAGATCAGAAGCAAAAGCAGCTGCCTTGCAAATATGAGTCTACAGGTTTGCACCTTCTGTCTCCATATATGCATTGAGTCTGTCCACGCAGCTCTCTCATTCTTTTTTTTTTTTTTTTGCTTTTTGGGTCACACCCAGCAATGCTCAGGGGTTTCTCCTGGCTCTGCACTCAGGAATTACTCCTGGCGGTGCTTCGGAGGACCATATGGGATGCCGGGAATCAAACCTGGGCCAGCATGGGCTGGCTGTATGCAAGGCAAACACTCTACCCGCTGGGCTATCGCTCCGGCCCCGCAGCTCTCATTCTTGGTAACCTCAATACTACAATGGAGTATGCAATCTCCAGCTAAGCAGATCTCGGTGTGTGCAGCACTGAAATGTGGGTATTCAACTCCCAGAAAGCTCTTGAGTCAAAATTTTGTGGGCACTGTGATCTGGTTTGTTACCACTGGCAAATGTTTGTGATCTCCATAACTGAAGAGTAGCACCCTGGGTGAGCACTGCAACCAGAAAGTGTGTTTTAACACCAAAACAGAAGGGTGTGAGCCTTGGTGAGTGCCACTATCAAATGTGACAGTCACAGCACCTCATATACAACCCCTGTTCACGTTAACAATAGCTGTAAGAGGAAGAAGGGATTTAAACAAATAAAATCCAGCCTTCTAATAAGGCGGTCACCACCACATGACATCATCCATATTTGTAAGATTTGCACCAATGTAATGATTTCCAAGAGCTTATGCTTTGCAAGGGGAAAATGAAATGCTCCATGATAGCACATGTCACTGTCACAAAAGCTGCCAACTGCTGCATTAATCACTCTTCTGACATCCCAATGTTAGTGCAAGTGCAGTCAAAACAACCACGATTTATAAACATTTCTATTAGTTTCCATCACCATAATACCTTAAGTTTCTGATATGGTACTGACAATTTCAAAAACATCACTTTTGTTATTTATATCAATGTTGACATAAAAATTTCCATTAGAAGAATATTCATAGAGTAAATGATAGTTAAGTGTCTATAGCAATCTATGGTACTTTTTTTAGCATTATGAACTAACTTTTTATATTAAGTTATAAAATATTTCTGTGTTCCTTGGAAATACCTTAACAAAATGTCAATAAACACTTTTAATTTCTTAAACCGGTTTTTATTTGTTCTGTGATAATGTATGATATGATTTTCCTAGTAAAAGTGTTCTAAGTTGTTTTTTTTTCACAGTTTTAACATGAACCACAGAATCAAGAATGGGGGCCGGAGTGATAGCCCAGCGGGTAGGGGCGTTTGCCTGGCACGCAGCCGGCCCATGCCAGCCCGGGTTCAATCCCCGGCAACCCATATGGTCCCCCGAGCACCGCCAGGAGTAATTCCTGAGTGCAGAGCCAGGAGTAACCCCTGAGCATTGCCGGGTGTGACCCAAAAAAGCAAAAAAAAAAAAAAAAAAAAAGGAATGGCTTTATACATAATACATATTAAGATTTTTATATTATTACCAGTAGAAAAATGGTCTTGTTGGATATAAACTTGGCAGATAATTTAATATATTCAAATATCTTTAAATATTTAAATGATATTTGAAAAGGTCTAATTATTTTCTCTGCCTTATAATTTACATGAGGACGATAATATACCTTCATACTTTCTAGGGTATTCATAAGCAAAATAACTCTGGTAAGATTGCAATTTAAGTATGTGAAGAATATATAAATAAGATTTATTATTGATCACTAATAAGATTTATTATTGCTTGTGTAATTTTTACAGTTAAAATAAATTTTTATTATTTGTATAATGAACATCTTCAATAGAATGGTTCTCTTTTAGGATGTCAGTTGAATTTGTTATGAGTGTGTGAGTGATTTTCCTTCTTGGTTCTTTATAATAAATTTTAATTCATAAAGAGATTTAGTGAAGAATTTATTTAAAATTATAACCATTTATTTATGAATCGAAGGTCTAAGGTAAAGCCGTTTAGCTCCAGTCTTGAGAAAATCTACATATAATTGTTTGTCTTCTACCTGTTGATGTTATTTGAAGTGTAAAGAATGTGCAGTGAGTTTGACTTTATATTAATCATGAACAAATCACCTTGACATTTAAAGAGAAAGAAAACATTTTATGGGATCACAAATGAGCACTTAAGATATTGAAATGTCTTCTTGATGAGAAAACAAATATTCTCATTTAGTCTTTAAAAAATCAGCCTTTCTCTCCATAGTAACCTGTCAGAGTATCATACACAGACTTTTAAGAAAAGCCACCCCACCATTCTTCAAATTATCACTAGGTTTTGCTGTAAACTAATGCCATGTTTCTTCAGAGATAAACTTATAGAAAATATCTCTGCAAAGGCCTGATCTGGGAATAAGGAAACTACGCTTTTAGGAAAAACAGCAGACAAATCACAATTTAAAAAGTGATTTTTTTTTGTGGGATGATAAATTTGGGAACAAATGCAAATGCATTTATTTTCTTCAAAGTTCCTTAGTTATGTGAGAAACAGGGTGGGGTTTCTGTGGGAGTGACGGGGGAGAAATATGCCCCCTGGATAGAAAATTTTAGTCCTAACCAAAAGGCGACATGACCTAAATGTAAAGAGACTTCATTCACTCTGTTCTCATCAGAATTGCTAAGTTCGAGATGAACTGCTAGCAAAAGGGTCCTAGCCTCTATTTCTCCCAATAAATGAATAGCTTTCAACTCCGTTATCCACAATAAAACGGGTACCCCTAAGTGAAGTTGATCGCCCCAATTCCCTTAATGTCAGCGTAGGTGACCTGCATTCCAAATGTTTCTCAAACTCTGAGTTCAATGTTCCCAGTTTTGTATTAAGTGATAGAAAAGGATTTCACTCTTCCAAGGAATGAGTAGAAGTTTTGAGAGAAGAGCCAGCTAAAGTTCACTCTTTTCTTACAGAAGAGAATCAAAGCCCACACCACACGCTCAGTCTGGGCACTCTGGCTCCAACTTCACTCTCTTGAACACGTGGGATCTCTCTCCTCTCGATAAAACCCCTCAGTGTTTGGAGATAGTGGCACGTTTAAAAGCTCTCTTAAGCGGTCTGAAGCATAGAGGAGTGGGTAGGATGCTCACCTTCCACGCAACTACAGGGATTGGTTCCCTGTACATAATATGGTTCTTTGAAGCGCTCCAGGAGTGATCCCTGAGCACAAAGGCAGACGTAATCCCTGAGCACTGATCAGATGTGGCCCCCAAAACAAACATATAAACACAATTTCTTGCCAATCACACCTAGACTCTGTTCCTGTTTCAATAGGAGTTTGAGACTTAGAAGTGAGAAGCAATAATAGAAGGTTCTGAAAATCGATATGCAGGGTGATAGATTTAACCTAAATTTGCAGCAAAAAATTATTTACACTTGTGTAAGGATAATGTCAGAAACCATAGTCTAGTCTATTCTTTTCTGGAAAATGTCATTTGCATTCTGCATCTTTTTCTAAGGCTTGATGGAGTCTATGGGAGAAGAGATGAACTAGTTACAAAGTAACAGTTAAGGGCAATTTTAATATTTTAGAGTACATCAGAAAAATCCTTAGTCTCCAGTTTTAGAAATTTTTTTTCTACTCTGTATATAGACCATGAAGCCACTGGAAAGATATGAAAGATGAAGAGTGAAGCTGGTCATATCTAGAACCTCTTACATAGTTTTCACCTTGGACCAGAGCCCCTCTGGATCTAGATTGTAATGCAGAGACAGGTTTAAGAATAAAAGGCAAATGAATGGATCACTGGTGGGTCCAACAATTGGTACCAGAACTTCACCCCACTACACCAAAGACATCTGAACAGGCTTTTGTTGCCACAAATCAGGGCCCCAAACAGTTTAGCCATTCCACATTAGAAACCATAGATGATCCTAAGGTTATTCTTTGTATCTGAAGAATTTCTTTATTTTAACCTCTATAAAAGAAACATAAGCCCAGAATTCAAAGCTAAGTGAGAGACTAGGGGTTGGGTGGGGGTGTTCCCAATGAGTGTACAAAGGTGCAGAGTTTTTTGCAGCAATTCTAGATCTCTCAACAGGGCTATTGAATGCAAAGGTGACAATGCAGTGTTCTACTGTCCCTGCAGTGGGGCAGATCACTGGAGCCCCTGATGATGCTTACCAACTTCCATGCCAGCAGAAGCCTCTTGAAATTCACATTCACAAGTAAAAGTCATTTTTTTAAATCCAGAAATAGTGAGTAAGATATTCAACAGTAGCGTGTAATTCTGTTTTTGGGGTACAACTTTATCCAATCCATCTTCACTCAGGTTCTGCCCCTCGAGGTGTTGCAGGTGTGGCTGCAGTGCCCAGCTGCGTCAACAGATGGCAGACAGGAGACAGGCCTGTCTACACCCAGGGCTGAGCCCTGTGGGTTATGGATGGTTGATAGTCTGACATAGAAAAAAGACTGGGCCCGCTGGGATGAACCCAGAGCCATGGGAGAGCGTGGCAAGCTACCACGATATATTCGATATGCAAAAAAACAGTAACCATAGTGGACCTCATTCCCAATGGAGACGTTACTGGCTTCTGCTGGAACAAATCCATGAACAACGGGAAGAGAAGTGATAAGTGATCTTCACTCAGGAAGTTACCTTTTCATGTCTATAAGTGACTACAGTTCCCGTTTCTCCTTCAAAAAAATAATACTAAATAATGAATACATTTTTCATAATAAAATTGAGACATTGCCACATTATTTTATGTCACTGCTGTCTTTGAAACAAGAATCATTAAAACCTTATTTGGATTCAATTTTTTTTTCCTCTAGCAGCCAGCCATGATTCAAATATTTTGTATTGTCCTCTCTTACAAAGAGGTTAAATATTTAATTATGAATTTGAATGCCAGAATTTCAATGCATTATGAATTTAATCATGATTTTAATCATGAACATTTATGATGCTCTTACATAGCAAGACTCCTGTATTTGATTGAAAAATTATACTACTCAATAAATATTAAATAATGAAAGCATGTTTCCATAAAATAATTATTTTATAAACTAAAATGTTCCTGATTTTATTAAAATTCTCCAAGTAACATCATAGCATCAGAACATTAAAATTTAATAAATTTGTAATGATAGAAAGTTTTAATTATTTTAATACCAAAGATATTTCTTTTGCTACCAGGTACTGTCATACAGGTCATCAATTTATAGATTTTAAAATATTGTAATGTTCTAGATATTTTATAATGTTTATATACAAAGAAAAGAATGCTAAGAAAATACAAAGTCTGATAAAAAATTGCATCACAGTTACTAGGTATAAATGCTCATTTATTCAGAAGCTAAACAAAAGACGGGTCTTCAAAATGGTGACTATTGCCCATTTCATGAAACGCGGTAGACTGTAGAATCTTAGAGTCTGCTCTATCGTAGAACATTATCTGGTGAATACGGAAACCTCAACTTCTGCCTTCAGAGAATGCATCTCCTTAAATGCAGGCTTTGATTTAAAAAAGATACTTGAAAACCATTTTTTTCTGTTCATTTATGCCTATTTGTAATCAGAAATACACAGTAAATTCCTGAATTTCTCCAAATTGTTCTTGCCTACCATTTTCACAATAGGTTTCCTCCTTTCTCTCCGTAGTAGTTCAGACCCACTGAAATAAAAACGCAAGATTTTTCTCTGCCTTCATAAAATTATAAATCAAAAAAAAATTAGAAAAAAAATAGGCTTTAAAGGAATCCTGATTGGAAAAGTTGGAAAGAGTTGGAAATAACTTGTTCTCATTTGGTTATGGAAATATTCAGAATATGTGTTTTTTATTTCAACTCTGACATCATGAACCTTTGGCAGAACAGCATATTCTCATTAAAGAGATAAGATACATTTAATAATTTTGAGGCTGACCTTAGTTAATTAGAGTAATAAATTTAGTGAAAGAGAACATAATCTGTTGGTGCAAGCTGTTATTAAGTTTGAAAGGTGTTGGTTCGATATTTTTATTACGAATAAGATACACAGATGTCAGTACATTTAACAATAAGAACTGACCTCTGCATATCTGGTCAGATATACTATTTCTGTTTCTATATAAAACATTTTTCCACCACATTTTCCTCTTTTCTAAGTAAATAAGAAATTATTATTGTGCAAATAAATTTGCTTTATACTATAAAGTGTTATTATATATCTCAGGCATTGTATAGAAAAAATAATGTATTATATCATGACAAAATTTTTTGTAAGAATAGCACATAAAATGTTAGACTGAATATTATTTGTATTTGTATTATTAATATTATTAATAATAAAAAATTTTAATGTATGAAACCTGTTTGGTTCCCCCATTCAGTACTTATTATCTAACACTTTCCTCCTTCATCTGTAGCTAGGATATTTTATGCCTTAATAATTCAACAGAAAGAAACCACAGAATTTTACAATTTTTTCATAAAAAAATCCCCATGTCTTACTCATATTACACTCTAAAGCACAACTGAAAATAATAGCTGGTTTTATTTTGATTTCTTACATAATTGAAAGCTTTGCAAATATTCTTCCATTATTTCTTTCAATCCTGCAAGCACCAGAAGATTTGTGTTATTATTGTATGTGTCTTATAGAGCTTTACCTGTGACATTTCATAATACTTTTCACAGAAGTAAAATAGGGAATGTGTCTCAGGTTATATAAATATTAGAAGCAGAATAATGCTTTAAAAATTCTCTAGCTTTAACTGTAAGGAAAGATTTAGAAATAAATACATTGAAAAAATAAACTGGAGAAATCATTAAACCCTATGATCTCCCTCCTTTAAGATGAGACCAATTATGGGATGGTTATTTTTTAATAGCAAATTAAAAGACCAAACAACAGCATATATGTGTGCTCTTGAAGTATAATTAAATATCACAGAAATTATAGATGTCCAGACTTCCTTTAGTCTACCATCAAAGAAAATAAAAATCATGTTTGGATTTTTACATGATCAAATGTAACTTGACTTCATACGGAGCTTTTTTTTGAAGCCAATAAAATCAGGACCTTTGACCTCCATCTATCAGGATTTCAAAGCAGAAAATTAAACAAGCAAAGGCCTTAGGAGACCAAATACATGTACTGTCCATTCATTAGGGATCCGTGAACAGCCTTCAGTGAATTCAAAGACCAGCCATTTATTCCACAATATTACACACTCATACTGGCCTATAATACATGAGTATTGTTAGTTGACAGAGACATTCAGGACAGTTAGTTCTAGTCTCACACACTATTCACAATGGCAAAAACATAGTAAAAACCTGAGCAGATCACTGGCAAAAGAAACTATGGTACATTTACACAATAGAATACTATCTACTATGTAGAATACTATGTATTGTACTATGTACAATAGAATACTATATGTTTTCATTAGAAAAAATGAAATCATTAATTTGCCTATAAATGAATACACATAGAGAGCACTGTGCTGTCTTAAGGAGGACAGATATAGAATAACTACATTTATTTGTGGAATATAAAAGTATGAAACAAATATCCAACCAAGGGGAAGAGACCAGGAGGACTTGTCAATGGATAGAATCTACTACACTATGTGGGGGGGGTGGAGAGTTGGTAAGACAGAGAAGGGACCAATTTGACAATAATATTTCAAAATAGTTACACTAGACAAGAACTAAGTATTTAAAGTAGGTAAAGGGATAAACATGCTGTCATTGCAAGCTACAATGTGCAAAAAGAGAGAAAGAGAGAGGAAAAGTGCCTGTTATAGATACAGGTTGTATGGGGGGGGGAACTGGGGACATTGGTTTGGGAAAAGTGTACTGGTGTACTTATGGGTGTTGGATTGAAACCAATCATGAACAGCTTTGTAATGGTCTATCTCATGGTGATTCAATTAAAAAAACCTTTAAAAATCTTTAGCCACCTGTAGGGATTTAGAAAAAGTAAAATGTGAAGAAATAACACCAAAATATAGTTATTCTATGGCAGTATTATGAGCAATCTTCATATTTTTGATACATCAAAGTTTCTTAATATTAATTTATTAAGAAAATTGTTAGAGAATCAAGGCTTAAGAGTTTATTTATATTTATAATATCTAAAATGTATTATTTTGGGGGGCGGAGTGATAGCCCAGAGGGAGGGTGTTTGCCTTGCATCCGGCCTGCCTGTGTCGGCCGGGTTCGATCCCAGGCATCCCATATGGTCCCCGAGCACTGCCAGGAGTGATTCCTAAGTGCAGAGCCAGGTGAAACCCCTGAGCTTTGTGGGGTGTGATTCAAAAAAGCAAAAATAAAAATAAAAATAAATTAATAAATAAATAAGTAAAATGTATTATTTTGACAAAATATCACTGTGAATTTATAACTTTATTTTTAGCCTGGCAAGCTACCCATGTCGAATATGACATGCCAAATATCAGTAACAATTATAGACCTCATTCCCATGATTTGATGGAATGGTTTGAGGCTCTTTATGTTCCTGGAGTGGGTAGATGCCTGTCGGGCGCTCCGCGGGGGTCCCCGACAGTGCCGGGAAGCCAGTTCCCTTCTACCTCCGAGCCGGAGAGGAATGGATGAAAACTCAGGAATCCGATGCAGTTTTAAAAGGCTTTACTTATCACAGGTTCAGGCATACAAATCAGCAAAAGGAAAAGCCCGGTGCTTAGGATTCCAGGCTAGAACCCCAGCCACGTGTAGGCCAAGATGGCGGCCACCACGTGTAAAGGCCTTGTAAAAGGAGAAGAAGACAAGACTTCCAAGAAGGGTGAGCGCTCACAGAGAGCCCACAAAGAAGCGTGTGAGAGAGGAAACAGGCTAGTTTATACCCCTGCAACTCAGACCTTCCTCCCACTGTTATGGAAAGCAGGGAGGGTCAAATGCCCTTAGGTAATCCTCCCTGCACCTCACCTAGGCCCTTTAGTATGCTAATGTTTTGAGCAAAGATCTGCCTGGAAATGCCTTTATAGGGTAGAGAAGGGGGGTTTCTGAGATGGCATGTCTCTGTACCAAAGACTAATACTAATGCCAGTTAAATATTTCTCCAAGCCTTCACAAGTCTCTTCTACTTCATTGTAGTTTTGTATTTTAGTTGCCTTTGAGTATATCAGGGGAGCCATGCTTGTTTGCTTGGAAGCAAACAGCATTTCTCTCTGGTCTAATTACTTAGGAGTCCTATGTGGCCAGGCTAATATGCTGGTAAGATCTAGCTAGTCCCACGATGATTGTGGTAGCATGGGAGAATATTTATACCAGATAGTACAGCATACATGGTCAGATAAACTGCCACATTTAGACTACCCCCCCTTATCTACGGAGTGATTTGCAGGCGGCAATTCAGAGCAGATGTAGGGGCCCTTAGGAGTCCTGCAACAGATACCCTTGGGCTATCTCGCATGTGACAGGACATATTGAGATGTTACTGGTGCCCGCCTCCAGTAATCGATGATCTACGGGAAGTCAAGTGATCAAGTGATTTTTTATACAAATAAAAATTGGAATAACTCAAAAAATATTCAGTGGCACATGAAGAACAGACTCTGGGGGTTTCCACAGTCTCAGCTGACTCCCATATAAAGTCATGAAAGTATAAAGTATAAAGCCATAAAAGTGCCCTGTTTTTGCCTAGGTTGTTCTCTGTACTTAACAGACCCTATAATGTTTTATTCCATCCTTTCCTGGGTCAAGCTCACTGACTATCATTTATTCCATTATTTTCTGGTGCATTTTTGCTGCCCATTTATATTCTAAGGCCTAAGCATTTTTGCCAGGGGACCATGTCAACCTAGATAACTGATATCCACCTTTTCTCAACATTGCTAGTAAAATAATATGTGTGGTCCTGTTATATAAAAAAAAAAGCACAGAGATGGTTAGCTAGCTACAGCACTACTAATATTCAAATTCCAGAATCCATATGATCAACCAAATCTTCTCTTTAGAAGTCTGGTAAAAGTAATTAAGAGGGAAGGTGAAGTAGAGAAAGTAACCACAAGAGATAACTGGCCACAAATGCTCAGAGAATGAACTTCATGGATAAAAAGCAGAAGATCCAATCCAAAAAAGACAAGATTTTCATAAAGCCAATAAAGATATAGATTCTGGAGTTATCACTTGTTTGGATATCTAAAAGGATGTGAAAGGTGAAGTTTCTTATTTCCAGTATTTTATTTAATTGAAGGACAAAATGAGAAATGAAGGTGCTCCAATGTAAGTATACATTTGAATAAATGCTTGCAAATTTATACCCTTAAGTAATCACTACTCACATCAAGATATAGAATATTTCTATCACCCCAGAAATTTCTTCAGTAAGGAGCTTTTATTTTTAATTACTTTATATTCCAAGACCATTTACATCTACATTATAAGGGCTACATGACTGTTAGCTTTATTAACTTTTCTATATTATTTTAGCTATTACAGTTGCATGCCTTTTTATTTAAGTTTAAGTATCACCTTGATAATTTCTTCAAAATGATTTTTAATTTCAGAAAAACTAAACTAAATTTTGGCTCTTAATCCTTTGTGCCTTCTGCTTTTTCTACCCATTTATGTCAGGCTACAAGCTGTTACTTTTTTCTGAGCAGCTTGGGGTCTCACCCCAATGCATGCATAATTCACAACCAACTAAGTGTCTGGTATAGAGTCTGTAGGCAGATACCATGTTCCCCTTTTCATGATTTATTTTCTTCTACCTCTTTTCTCACTTCCCCTTGCTTTTGATCTTAAACTATACCCTAGGACTTCTCAGTTCATTATAACTTTAATTGCTTAAGCTCTATTTTATGTTTCGTGCTTTGGAGAAAAACAACGAACTTATCCAGGTTTCAAGCAACCCTTTTTTCTCTTTCTTGCAAGCACTGTGTACACTCTAGTTTACTACAGAATTTTGTTAGTTATTGAAAAAATAATTTTTCAGTAAGTAAGGACAATAAGCTTTAGGAAACACTTTAATTTTCTTATGGTTCTCTGATATTCTGAAAAGTTTGACTGTCATCTGCTTTAAAATTCATAAGAATAATATTTTCAAACTGCAATCTGTTAAGAAAGTACTTAATTTCCATGCTGACTTCCTCCTGACCATACTTTCATTCGTGGAGGTTATCAGTGAGTGGCTCCAGTTTTGTAGAGATCTGTCAAAGGAAAGGTAAAGTTGGCCAAACAAATGTTAACTGCTTAACATGAATTAACTGGCTTATATTTAAGTGATTTTCAAATATGTTCTATGGTCGCCAGCATCCTGCAGATAAATGGTTCTCAGTATTATCTTACCATCCTTTTGCATTTTATCATCAGATAAATTAACTTGAGTCTATAGTCACAGAAGGTGACTTCTACAGGAAGTGAATGAAAGAGAAAAATATTTGCTCTCCTCAAAACCAGGATATAGTTCTTTATTTCTTTTAATCTACATTGTTCTGAACAGCTTCATAATTACAAAAAAAAAATGTGAGGAAAATAGAGAACTTCTCCTACACTCACACATTGTTTCTCTTAAATTATGTTAATAATTATATAGGGATAAAATTTTATAATTATCAGTGTAATTAATACATTAAGGGGGCCAGAGCAATAGTTGCCCTTGTAAGCAGCCCAACCTGGGTTCAATCCCCAAGAGCCACCAGCAGTAATTCCTGAGTGCAGAGCCAGGAGTAATCCTAGCTTCGCTGTTGTGGCCCCCCAAAAGAAAAAAAATTCAAAATTTAAATAAGTTTAAAAAAATGTTTAATTAATATGAATCAATACATTATTAATGATTAAACCTGTATTATACTGATACCTTCCTAGATTTCATCTAATGCTGTTTTTCACTCCAGAATCATATCCATGATACATTATGATTAATCATCATGTCTCCCCACATGCCTTTTGCCTATGTCTATTGCTCAGATTTTTCTTGTTATGACCTTGGCAGTTTTGCACTACAGATCTCAGTTGAAATTTACCTGATTGTTTTCTCATAGGTTAGAATTATGAATATGAGACATCAGAAGACCTCATAGGAAATGTCATTTTCATCATTCCATGCCAGAGTACTTGCTATCATGCCACCTCCTTGCTACTGATTTGGGTCTTAACCAAGCAAGGAAATATTTTTTTCTGATTTTCCTCACTGCACTAGCACCACGACAGGGACATATGAAGATGTTACTGGTACCCGCTTAAGCAAATCATGAACAACAGGAAGACAAATGAAGTGATACTAGTGGTTTTCTCACTGAAAAATTTTCTCTTGGCTTTGTATTCAGAAATTACTCTTGCAGTATTTGAGAGACCATGTGGGATGCCAGGAATTGAACTCGGTCTGCTGCTTGCAAGGCAAAAGCCCTCCCCACTGTACTATCACACTGACCCCACTGTCTTTTTCTTTGCCTCTTAATTTCTTATTTTTTGGAAGTTGCTTGTTAGTTCTAGGCATGCTAATTTATGCTCTGCCCCTTAAAGGAAGGGAAGTTAAATAAATCACTTGGAGCCCTACCTTGCTTTATCTATCCCACTCTAATTTATTGAATCATTTATTTGTATTAATGTGGGATTTAAGTATTTATTTTATACTTTGACTTTTATTCCACCATATTAAAAATGTTGTTCAAGTTGTTAGAAGTTTATTTCGGAGCCCTTTTAACTCTTGTATTCCTTTTATACACATGTATTGTCATAAGGAAACTAAGAAAATTTTTCTATAAAAACTTTCTAGCTATCGAGGTATGCTTTCAGGATCTAACTTTTAGACATGAACTTAGTGATACAGAGGGAAAAAGTATGAATTTCATTCCAAAAGAGAATTATATAATAACTGTGCTGTGCAGAATTCACAGAACTTCTGCTTAAATGCACATAGATCTCACAGTACTTACACTGTGAGTTTGTTTTATGTAAAATATTTCACAATACTTCCAATAACAAATAGCAAAATTTAATCAAGCAGGAAATATATGTGATCTATTCCTTCTCTCACACTTATTTGTATAACAAATATGTCATTTAAAAAGTGATTGAAATACAGTCCACATTGAAAGCAAAAAATAATATAAATGTGATTTGTTATTTTTCTGGAGTTTATGATATTTATGGTGTTGTTGATCAACGTGATTTACATTGCAAATTCTGTAATCACTGATGTTATTTCTTATTCTAAATATACATTTGCTTTTGTGCCAAGTTCTTTGTCCAAGACTTTGTATTACAATCACCAACTTATGCTGTCTACCATCAACTGTAGTTTTCAGCACATACAAAACCTGGATTCACCCCTGGGTAGCACAGCTATGCCTATAAGCATACACAGCCTGTGGTGACGTCCACATCTTCCCAAGCACCTATAAGATACTACATGGACCATGTGAACTCAAAGGCAACTGAATAATACATGTGGTGAGGGACTGAATTAACAGAGGTTATTCTGATATTATTTGCTAGCATCTCATGGAGTATATTCACGATCACGATCTTCCCGTTAATCATCTATTTGCTAGAGCGGGCACCAGTAATATCTCAATATGTCCTGTCACATGCTGTAGAGCCAAGGGCATCGGCTTGGTACAGGAGCATAAAGAGCCTCAAACCATTATATTAGGTCATGAGAATGATCTAATATAATTGTTACTGGCATTTGGCATATCAAATACAACACGAGCAGCTTGCTAGGCTTGCCGTCGCGGAAGGCATACTCTATAAACACCTCCAAATAAAGCCTTTATTGATGAACTGCGCGGCCGCTGCGCGAGCCGGGCTGTGATGGGCTGGTCGGCTGGGTGGAGTTCTGATGAGAGGGAAGTCCAATGTGGAAAATGGCGGCGCCCATGGAGTGGGTGGGGGGGTCGTCTGGCTTGTTGTGAGGTTCTGCCGGGGGTGGTGGGCCAAGGCTGGAACCCACCATGCCTCCCGACTGCCTCATGAACGGCTGGGCACAGGGAGAGCAAGGAACCGCTCTGCCCCATGTCTGAGAGTCTCTGGACCAGCATACCTGGGCCGGATTGAGGAAGAAACTGCTCCAGGGTGGGAATTGATGATCCGGGCTGTGATGGGCTGGTCGGCTGGGTGGAGTTCTGATGAGAGGGAAGTCCAATGTGGAAAATGGCGGCGCCCATGGAGTGGGTGGGGGTCGTCTGGCTTGTTGTGAGGTTCTGCCGGGTGGTCGGGAGGCATGGTGGGTTCCAGCCTTGGCCCACCACCCCGGCAGAACCACCACCACCACACACCACCCCGGAGTATATTAGTAAAAGAAATTAAATTTAGCTGCTGATAAGTAAACATACACAAACTATTTGATTATTAGTACTCAACTATTCAAGTATTCATAATGGGCTAAAAATACTCCTTAAATTCTCCCTAACTTCCAAATGGTGGTATGGAATTACCAATATAAAGCTTTGGGATTCAAATTAAGAATGATATATGGAGGCAATGAAAAAGTGTTTTGGTAGCATCAAGCGGTTCATCAATAAATGCTTTATTTAGAGGTGACTACAAGAGTGTGAGAACTCTCAAACATGGGGCAGAGCTGTTCCTTGCTCTCCCTGTGCACAGCCGTTCATGAGGCAGTCGGGAGGCATGGCGGGTTATAGCCCTGGCCCACCACCTCGGCAGAGCCTCACAACAAGTCAGAACGACCCCCCTCACTCCACGGGCGCCACCATTTTCCACATTCGGACTTCCCTCTCATCAGAACTCCACCCAGCAGACCAGCCCATCATAGCCCGGATCATCGACACCCACCCTGCAGCAGCTTTTTCCTCAATCCGGCCCAGGTATGCTGGTCCAGAGACTCTCAAACATGGGGCAGAGCTGTTCCTTGCTCTCCCTGTGCACAGCCGTTCATGAGGCAGTCGGGAGGCATGGAGGGTTCTAGCCCTGGCCCACCACCTCGGCAGAGCCTCACAACAAGCCAGAACGCCCCGCCTCACTCCTCGGGCGCCGCCATTTTCCACATTCGGACTTCCCTCTCATCAGAACTCCACCCAGCAGACCAGCCCATCACACGCTGCTCATCAATAAATTATTTATTTGGAGGTGTTTAATAGAGTTTGCCTCCCACTCAGCAAGCCTGGCAAGCTTCTCGTGTTGTATTTGATATGCCAAATTCCAGTAACAATTATATTGGGTCATTCCCATGACCTAATATAATGGTTTGAGGCTCTTTATGTTCCTGTAGCAAGCCGATGCCCCTGGCTCTACTGGCATGAGACAGGACATATGGAGATATTACTGGTGCCCGCTCTAGCAAATAGATGATCAACGGGAAGATCGTGATCGTGATTGTGACTACAATAGTATACCATCCGCACGGCAAGCCTGGCAAGTTGCTTGTGTCGTATTTTATATGCCAAATACCAGTAACATTTATATTAGGTCATTCCCATGACCTAGTATAATGGTTTGAGGCTCTTTATGTTCCTGGAGCAAGCAGATGCCTTTGGGCTCTACTAGCATGAGACAGGACATATGGAGATATTACTGGTGCCCACTCGAGCAAATAGATGATGAACGGGAAGATAGTGATAGTGATAGTGATGCAAACCTAAAGTCCCACTGTAAAAGGATAAACATATGATCATTGTGAGAATTGTGAGAAAAGAACATTTCGACATACAAGCTTATTTTCTACATTATATCAAGTCACTGATTTACTATATCTAATAAATATTATATGATCTGTGCAGGTTGTCAATCCTAGTTATTTGCTAATGTTTGCAAAACAATTTAATAAAATGGGTGTTATTTTCTCCCCTTTTGAGTGCTCGAAGCTAGACCTTGTTTCCTAGAGAATTGGGTAACCTGTCACAGTTTCAGTAATGGCTGACAGAAAACACAAATTTCTTTGGAGAAACAAAGGACTTCCTTTGTAATGGCACAGCAGCCGCACACTTCTTGTTCACATTGGTTCCCCTTGTCTCCCACATTCCCATGGGGAAGATGAATGAGCAGAGGCAGACATTGTGCACACAGGAATTGGTATCAGGAGCTAATAACATGGAACTTAAGAAGATTTCAGTCTATAAAAGCAACTACTAACACACCCTCAACTATAGATGCAGAATGTCGTGATCTGTCTTTTGCTCATGAGGAAACAAGTCAGACTTGAACTCACACATGTGACATGATTAAACTAAACACTTTGCTACCCAAATCTTCTTGAAAAGTTAAGTAGGCCAGACAGGGAAAAATGGTTTCAAGATATAGAGAAAGACCACGGAAGTTATTTGCTAAAACACTGATGAAAATAAGTGTGGTATATTAGTTTCTACTTGGAACCACGACGCCTGAGATAAAGCTCGAGGTTTCCTGTTCATTTCTACTGGGTTTTCCTATAATGTAGCATTTCTCTAAGCAGAGAAGAGGATTCATCTGAAGGTTATCTGATAAGAGAATATCATTGATAAGTAAATAGAAACAGACTTTCCTTCTACCAGATCAGAAGGAATGAACAGATACTTCGACAAGGAAGAAATTCAAATGGCCAAAAGACATTTGAAAAAAATGTTTATCATCACTAATCATCAGAGAGATGCAAATCAAAGCAACAATGAGACATAATATCACACCACAGAGACTGGCGCGTATCCAAAAGAGCAAGGACAACTAATGCTGGCTTGGATGTGGGGAGAAAGGGACTCTCATTCATTATTGGTGGGAATGTCAAATGGTACAACCATTTTGGAAAACAATATGAACATTCCTCCAAAGACTAGACATTGAGCTCCCATTTGACCCAGCCATACCACTCCTGGGAATATAACCTGGGAAGCCAAAATCAACAGCAGAAACACCATCTGCACTTTTATTTTCATAGCAGCAATATTCACAATATCCAGAATCTGGAAACAACCAGAATGCTGAGAACAGATGACTAGATAAAGAAATTTTGGTACATATAAACAATGGAATACTATGCAGCTGTTAGGAAAAATGAAGTTATGAAATTTGCCTATAAATGGATGGACATGGAAAGGATCATGTTGAGTGAAATTAGCCAGAAGGAAAAAGACAGATATAGAATGACTGCATTGATTTGCATTATATATGCATTATATATAGTATATATAGTATAGATATAGTATATATATATATTACCTATACTTAATATATAGATATACTATATATCTATATAGTATGTATACTATATATACTCTATCTATATAGTATATACACTATATATACTCTATCTATTTATAGATAGTATATCTTATATAGTATAGATATACTATATATATTATAGATACTATAGATATACTATATATGAATATCTATACATATAGTATATCTATACACATATATAGCATATATACATATATAGTATAGATATACTATACCTATGTAGTATAGATATGCTATATATATTATATTTGTATATGGTATGATACCAATATCCAAGGTCAGGCAAAACAAGTATTAGGTCTTGTCAAAGGTGTAATCTACCACAAACATGTGAGATTCAGAGGTTAGGCAAGACGGAGAAGGGAACAGTGTGCTAATAATAGTTGAAAATGATATCAGCCTTAAACTGAGCATTGAATATAGTCAAAAAGATACACATGATAACCTCTAAATGTATGTATTGCAATCTACCATGTGTAAGAGAAATAAGAGAGAATTGAGAGAAAGAGAAAGAAAGCAAAGAGATAAAGAACCTGCCATAGAGACAGGCTAGTGGAAGGGAGGGAACTATGGGGAAATATGCTCTGGTGGAGGGATGGGTGCTGGAACACTGTATGACTAAAACCTAAACTTGAACATCTCTGTAAATGTATATCTCATGGTGGTATAATAAAATATTTTTTTAAATGGTAGCTATCCTTCACCTAGGTGCCAAATCTTCACTAAAAGTCATTTTCCCTTAAATAGTTTTGGTCCCACAAATAAAAGACTGAATCTAAAAATATTGATTAGAAAGGAATCTCTTTTAAACTCCTGTAAAGTTACAAACAAAAGAATGTCGGCACTAAGCAGTTTAATGAGATGCTCATAAAAAAGTGTTTTTAGCTTGTAACAAAAACGGAATGAGAAAACTGCTTTCTGATTTTGTGAAATTTGCACTGTATTTTTTTTTAATTAATTTTTTTATTTTTACAATTACAAAGATATACAATTAAAAAGTTCATATTTGGGTTTTGGTCGTACAGTGTAGCAGCACCCATCCCGCCACCAGTGCCCATCTCCCACCACCAACGTCCCCGGTTCCCTCCCCCTCCCCCAGCCCTCCTCCATGGCAGGTTCTTTATTTCTTTCCATTTCTCTATCTTTCTCTTTTCCTTCCTCTCCAGACTATGGATTACAAAACATACATTAAAGGGTTGTCATGTGTATCCTTTTGCCTCTATTTAATGCTCAGTTCTAAGTTGGCATTAGTACCCTCACAATTGTTAGCACACTATTCCATTTTCTGTCTTACCTAGCCTCTGACTCCCACACGTTTGTGATAATTTCCACCTTTGACAGAACCTCCTGATGTATGTTTCACTTGACCTTGGATATTGGTATCATAATATGTACCTATATATTTATGTTATGCAGATAAATGCAGTCATTCTGTAACTGTCTCTCTCCTTCTGGCTAATTTCGCTCAACATAATCTTCTCCATGTCCATCCATTTGTAGGCAAATTTCATAACTTCATTTTTCCTAACAGCTGCATAGTATTCCATTGTGTAGATGTACCAAAGCTTTTTATCCAGTCATCTATTTTCGGGCACTCGGGTTGCTTCCAGATTCTGGCTATTGTGAATAATGCTGCTATAAACATAAAAGTAGGGATGGTGTTTCCGCTGCGTATTTTTGGTTTCCCAGAGTAGATTCCCAGGAGTGGTATGGCTGGGTCAAATGGGAGTTCAATTTCTAGTCTTTGGAGGAATGTCCATATTGTTTTCCAGAAAGGCTGTACCAGCCGGCATTCCCACCAACAATGGATGAGTGTCCCCTTTTCCCCACACCCACGCCAGCACTTGTTGTTCTTGTTCTTTTGAATATGTGCCAGTCTCTGTGGTGTAAAATGGTATCTCATTGTTGTTTTGATTTGCATCTCTCTGATGATTAGTGATGATGAGCATTTTTTCATATGTTTTTTGCCATTCGAATTTCTTCCTTGCTGAAGTTTCTGTTCATTTCTTCTCCCCATTTTTTGATGGGGTTGTTTGTTTTCTTCTTGTAAAGTTCTACCAGTGCCTGATATATCCTGGATATTAACCCCTTATCAGATGAGTATTGGGTGAATATTCTTTCCCATTCTGTGGACTGCTTTTGTATCTTAGTCACTGTTTCTTTTGAGGTGCAGAAGCTTTTTAGTTTCATGTAGTCCCATATATTTATCTTTTCTTCTAGTTGCTTTGTTAGAGATGTTTCATCTTTGAAGATGCCTTTAGCTTCAATGTCATGGAGGGTTTTTCCTATATTTTCTTCAATGTACTTTATGGATTCAAGTCTGATATTGAGATCTTTAATCCACTTTGATCTGATTTTTGTGCATGGTGTTAGACACAGGTCCAAATTCATTTTTTACATGTCGCTGCCCAGTTTTCCCAACACCACTTATTGAAGAGGCTTTCCTTACTCCATTTTAGACTCGTAAATTTGCACTGTATTAAAGTAAAATGAGCTTCACACTCTGAGATCTTATACTAGGATTTTATTTTTTAATCTTTTGAATTATTTGAGAAAACCAATATCACAAGTCTTGTGGAACAATGAGTGCCATGAGCAAAAAAAAAGATGGAATCTACGATAATGACCAACAAAACCCAAATGTAATTAACAAGTTTTTTTTTAATCTCTAACTTTTAACTGGTTTCAAATTATTCACCAAGACAAAAAACATCTTTGGACCAGTAAAGCAATTACAGAAACAAATACTTGCTGTTCAGTAAAATGAAACAGACACTAGCAGAAGACCTATTTATAACTATTTCTCCTGAGGGTATTTTTATATTTTTCTTTCTAGAATGAGTTTCAAGAAGAAATGAAATTTGGACACAGGATGACTCAATTATGTAAATTCTGTAATTACATATGGAGTGGCCCAATTTGATATGTATTCTTTCTATTTTGTTTCTTTATGACTAGAAGAGATTGTTTAAGTACCTATGTTTCCTAAGTATCCAAGAAATGATTTTTCTATAAATGTACAACATTTAGAAGCAGAGTTTGATCAATTGTGACCTTTATAATGTCTCTAGGTATGACTATTTTAGTGGATAACACACATTTTGGTATAGGTGAGATGCATTGCTAGAATTTTTCATAGACCTTCTGTTGGGTTCCTTTTATTTACAGTCCTCTGTCTCCTTCTCCACAGGTGTCAAATTCCTAGCTAAGCTCTTGGCTCAAATGTTGCTTTTCTGTTTGCTTTGCACCCCTTGTATGCTCTTGTTTTGGAGCTGTGTCCTTTTGTATAGATACAGGAAGACAGTTAAGATTAATTTGTGATTCCTGGATTTGTACCATATTTCTTAAACTAAATACATCAATTTCCTATAGATTGATTTTAATTCCTCACACTCCAGAAAAGGAGGATCACACAGATGGACTGGATGGAACCATCAAGAGAGGTTACCCTGGCTTCTATAAGGGACATCTTGCTGCCTCTGAGGCAAGACCTCAAACAAACTTTGTTCTGACAAGAGTTAAGTAGCAAGGTCACAGAAGGAGCTCTTTGTTTGCCTAAAGAAATTGAAAAGGACTCTGAAGGGCTGGAATCATGAATCTGGTGAAGGAATGCATTATGGACTATATGGTGGGATCTCTCCAGGAAAGGTCACCCTAATCCCAGGTGTAGATAAATGTCTGTCATTCTTATATGTCTATACAAAAATGACTAGAAACATCACTGAAATGATTAATTGTTCATTAGCTCAAGATGAGAGAAATTAACATCCTGAGATTCCACACTAGTCCCAGGTAGTCTGGGAAGAGCAGTCTGTATTTCTTGCACCTGGTGAGAGGAAGCCCTTTGTCTTCAGGGTAAGAAAAAAAAAGCCTTTTAACTTTCTCCCACAGCCTTTGTGAAGTCCTGCCCCCTGCTTTTGTGAAGCCCTGACCCTTGCCATAAAATAGCTATAAAAGGGACTCTCTTATTTGGATGAGGGTGGTCCGACGTCTGAGGGTTCTGAAGTCTGAGTGAGTTAGTCTAGTTAGCCCAGCTCTGTTGGGATGCTCTCTCTCTTTCTCTTTCTCTCTCTGTCTCTCTCTTCCTCTTTCTCTCCTTCTCATGCTCTCTTTCTTTCTCATTCTTTCTCTCACAATCTGTTCTCACTCTTTCTGTTGTTGTGTAAAGAATTAAAACTTTGGACTTTCAAAGAACTGATAAACATGTTTTTGTGTTAATCAGCCAGAGGGTATGGCCACTGGCCCCTGAGTTCAGCCAGAGAACCAGATGGACTCTAATACTTGGGGACTCAGAATAGCCCTGAATTCTGGACCACACCCAACAATCTTCTACTTTACTTGAAAACACTGTACTATTATAGACTCATAAGTAGATTATTAAGCTAAAGTTTACCATAGAGGAGTTTAAAAGCTGATATCATCCTTCTGCAGGACAAGAATTATAATTGTTTTTAAAAAGAAAAAACAAGTGTGCTTACCTAATGGTAAGTACTATGCTTTGCATGCTCATTTTTAACTGAGCAATGTTTTGTAATATGAATATCTATATCTATCTATCTATCTATCTATCTATCTATCTATCTATCTATCTATCTATCTATCTATCTATCTATCTATCTATCTATCAATCTATCTATCTATCTATCTATCTATCTATCTGTCTGTCTGTCTGTCTGTCTGTCTGTCTGTCTGTCTATCTATCTATCTATCTATCTATCTATCTATCTATCTATCTATCTGTCTATCTATCTGTCTATCTATCTATCTGCCTATCTATATATCTATCTCTATCTCTATCTCTATCTCTATCTCTACCTATCTATCTATCTATCTATCTATCTATCTATCTATATATATATATATATATATATATATCAGCACAATAAAGCTGCCAAATGATTATTTTTGAATTGTGTGAAATGAATATTTTTCCGGTGGAGTCAAAAAGATGTGCCCAGAGCCGGAGGTTCTTCGTCCTTTTAGCTATTTCTTCAATGCCTTTGAAGGCATTCCATGCCGGTCTCTTCCTCCTGCGCAGCTAAGGTTTTAGGTCGTTCATCATGTTGATTTCTCGTCCTAGGTACACATAACTGCTGTATTCAGAGATGTTTGTTCCATTGAAAGTGAATGGGGCCTCTGGAACTAGTTCTGTTATTGGATTTGGCATATCGAACACACATTGGACAGTTTGCCAGGCTCTGCCATGCGGGTGCTATATTCTCATTACTTTGTGGGGGCTCTCTCAGAGGGGTGGGTAGAATATTTATGGTTATTTGGAGGTAGATCCAACAACGGGGAAAGCTGGTTTCTGCTCTGCCGGGTGTACCTGTTCTCCCTGCATTAATATACGCCTCAGAGACCTGGGCCCTACGAAAGCAGGATGAGAATGCTATTCGGGTCTCCCAGAGAGGAATCGAAAGAGCTATGCTTGGAATATCACGCCTCACTCAAGTGAGAGAAGGAATCCGGGGTTCTGACCTCTGTCGCTATTCCAGAATCAGGGACACTGTCTCGTTTGCCAAGGCATCGAAAATCAGATGGGCTGGACATCTAATGCAATTTGCAGACAACCGCTGGACTAGAGCTGTTACCGACTGGATCCCACGGGATATCAAAAGATCACGTGGCCGCCCACCTACGAGATGGTCAGACTTCCTTGTCAAGACCCTGAAGGAACGGTTTGAGGCTCTTCATATTCCTGAATCAACCAGATGTCATTGGGCTACATTGGCACATGATAGGGTCCAATGGAAATGTTACTGGCACCCGCTCGAGCAAATCGATGAATAACGGGATTCAAGTGATCAAGTGATCAAGTGAATATTTTTCCTACGCAAAAATAAAATAAAAAGAATTAAAATGCTTTAGACAAGCATTATTTAACAGAACAACTGGACTTATTTTAAGAAAGAAAATTATCAAATAGGGAGAAACTTATACAAAGATGTTCACATCTATTCTCTGTTCTTCATTCAGTGAGTGAAAAATCATTCTCCATTCATTTCATTCATTGCTCTTCCATTTTTTCTCTGAAATACTCCTCTTTTTAATTGGTTCCCAATTAATTGTATTGGTATAATAAGTTCTACTTTAAGAATTCCTATGAAGTACATTTTGATTTTAAAGAATAAACTAAAACCTTCACAATGCTATGAATAATTTCCAATCTTTACTCATCCAGCACAACGACATTTTAAGGGACTTGGAATAGTTTCTGAGTATCTCTGCAATTAATTCTGTATGGTCACTTTATGCTAAAGATTTTCACTCATGTATTTCCTCATAAAAAATTCCAGAGCCACAGGACTTTGTTACTACCACTTTCTGTCCAAGCCCTCATGTTCCATACAAAATAAGATAATGTTGCAAGCTGACATTTTAGTTCACCTATGAATATAGTGTTAATTAACTGCAAACATAGGGTTAATATATCTTTGAAAATAGAGTGGTCATTGTCATCTTGGCATTATCAATAATCTCTTCAAAATATAAAATCTGCATTTCCTAACCTCCCTACAAATAATTTTTACTCATGACTATTTGCTGAGGCAAGGACTGCAGGAGAGATTTGCAACATGGGCATGAAGAAATTTCCTGAAGTTGACACTCTTCCTCAAAATGTGCAGATTTCTTTCCCTGCTTCAGAGTTTCTGCTATTACATTAAGAAAATCATTACACTAGTTAATTTTGTAAGTTTTCATTTTCTTACTCACTATAGTTTCCTTTCCATCTTGGACCACAAACTTCAAACCAAGAAGCTGCCAGGTATTTCACCAGAAAATAGATTTTTTAGAAGCAACTGAAAGATGGAATTAAGAACAACAAGTGCTGGAGTGGATGTGGGGAAAAGGGGACAATCATCCATTGTTGGTGGGAATGCCAGCTGGTACAGCCTTTCTGGAAAACAATATGGACACTCCTCCAAAGACTAGAAATTGAACTCCCATTTGACCCAGCCATACCACTCCTGGGAATCTACTCTGGGAAACCAAAAATACGCAGCGGAAACACCATCCCTACTTTTATGTTCATAGCAGCATTATTCACAATAGCCAGAATCTGGAAGCAAACAGAGTGCCCAAAAATCGATGACTGGATAAAGAAGCTTTGGTACATCTACACAATGGAATACTATGCAGCTGTTAGGAAAAATGAAGTTATAAAATTTGCCTATAAATGGATTGACTTGGAGAAGATTATGTTGAGCGAAATTAGCCAGAAGGAGAGAGACAGATACAGAATGACTGCATTTATTTGCATGGTATAAATATATATGTACATATTATGATACCAATATCCAAGGTCAAGTGAAACATATATCAGGAGGTCTTGTCAAAGGTGGAAATTATCACAAACGTGTGGGAGTCAGAGGTTAGGTAAGACAGAAAATGGAACAGTTTGCTAATAATTGTTGAGGGTACTAATGCCAACCTAGAACTGAGCATTAGAGGCAAAAGGATACACATGACAACCTTTTAATGTATGTTCTGTAATCCATAGTCTGGAAGGAAAAGAGAAAGAGAGAGAAAGGGAAAGAAATAAAGAACCTGCCATGGAGGTGGGCTGGGGGAAGGGGGAGGGAACCGGGGACGTTGGTGGTGGGAGATGGGCACTGGTGGCAGGACGGGTGCTGGAACACTGTATGACCAAAACCCAAATATGAACTTTTTAATTGTATATCTTTTTTATTTGTATATCTCACGGTGGTATAATAAAATACTTAAAAAAAAAGAAACCTAAAAAAAAAGAAAAGAAAAAAAATCAATTAAATTATATATACAACTGTCATAACCTGTGTGATGTAGCAAATAAAATACAGAATGGAAAAAAATAAATGTACCTCAAGGTGAAATATAGGTGCACTTTATATAACTAAAGAATAAATTATATATGTATATATACATGCATATATACCTATATATGTATCTGCATGTATATATATTTGCACACTATATATATATATTTGTAGAAAACATATTACTGAAAATATTGTGGCTTTCATTAGTTTGGGTTATGGCAACTCTTATTAGTTGAGTTACTGCTGAAAAGAGATAGAAATGAGATGTATTTGGGAGAGGGGCTCACATGTTTTGGTGTTCAAGGCTTATTCCTAACTCTGTGCTCAGGGATAACTCCTGAAGCGCTTGTGCTTTATGGGGTGAGTAGACTCAACCCTAGATTTTCTGTGTGCAAATCAGGCACCCTACCTACTGTGCTATTGCTCCAGCCCATGGGATATATATTTGATAAGGAAACTGAGCATGTAGATGAATTTATTTTGGAGACGAAATAGGAGAAAATCAAGTTAGCAAAGTACTATGATGGAATAGATTTTGGAGGCAAAAAAAACAAAAAGCTTTTTTTAAGCTTTGATTTTTTGGAAATCTCTTGTCCATAGTCAATAAAACACTTTCCTATACCAGTTTTCACCTAACATTGCACAAGCTCACTAAGGGCTGAAAGGAAACTGCAGCATTCATTACCTACCTTTTCACAGAGAATCTAGTCTCTTAAAAGCCCAAATGGCATCATAATACTTCTTGTTTAAATGGACAGGTTGTAATTTGCTTCCTTAGATTAATAAAGTTGCCAAAGTCGAGAAATTCTACTATATAAAAAGTACCTGGATGCTTATTTAAATGGACGTATAAAGCACTATATACAAAGTACTGTGAATTAGCCAGTGAAAATCCATAAACAATCTGTTCCAGCATTTGCAGAATAGCTGACCATATTTTTATTGAATTTAGAGTGTAGATAAAAAAAAACTCTATAAGTGCCTTTAGAAATTGTACCAAAAGATATAGGCAGGTGTTCGTCAATAAATTTAAGACTATACTGGAGGAAAAAAAATATGATAAATTAAAAAAAGCATGCCTCAGGGACCAGGGAGAGAAGGATGTTTGCTTTTCAAAGTACTGGATGGCATTTGAACAAACATTGGCATCTCATGTGTTCCCGAGCCTACAAGGAGTGATCCCCGAGAGTAGAGCCAAAACCCACCAAGAGTAATCCCTGAGAATAGAGCCAAACGTAATCCCTGTGCATTGTGAAGTGTGCCCCTACCCTCTACCCTTTCCCCTATGTGCCCCCTCCAAAAAAATGAAGGAAAAAGAAAAGGAAAAAAAAGCATGTCTCTTCTCTATGATCCTTTTTGCAGAGATATTCCCGATCGGAGTTTTTAATAGATTCCCTTTCCCTCTAACCTCTTAGCCTCTGGATATTTCTAACCAGCTCTTCTCACTATGTGACAAAGTTGTGTCCATTTTATTTTATCCTTTTATTTCTCACTCTTCTTCCCCAGGTCCATGCTGCAGGACCCGTTTTCCTAGATGTTGTGTCAACCACGATATATATCTCAGTATAGACTATACCTTACACACAGGAATGGGCTATAACTTACCTTGCAAATTTTAGCAAGATTCTGAGGGGTGAATAAATATTCAATGTTGTATTTTGATCATGGACATCAGGTTATCATCATTCCTCTTTAGTAATAGAGCCATTATCTGAATAATACATAACAAACTTTTCTTAAAAACTAAGAAGAGACTTAAGTTGTAGTGAAAAATGACCATATTGATTTTCTTAGTACTCCTGTTGGGTAAAGAGAGAGAGAGAGCATTTTGTGAATAAAATAGTATAATATTTAATTATCATAGCAAGTGACTGCATCAACATAAGGTATTAACTTTCAAATATATTATTAATTGATTAAATAGATGGAGGTCTTCATGGAGGTTCCTCTGGCTTCTTGTGAGGCTCTATTGGATGGCAGGCCAGGGTGAGAACCCGCCTTCCCTCCCAGGTGCCTCATGATCCTGGTTTTCGTTTTCACACATACCATCATTGTTCCTAGAAAAATGCTATTGGTAATTCTTTACACATATGAAGAAAAAGTTAAAACAGTAACTTTGCCACTGATTTTTTAGAACTGCAAAGATCTCAGAATCCATTATGACCTCCATTTAAAAAAACTATCCCGTGTATGTCAGGGATGGTCTACCTCCCCCATCTCCCTGTTCTTCCGGAAGGTCTGGCAGTTATACCATGAACCAGCTCAGGCACCAAATAATCTCATCCACCAGCCCTGATCCAGAGACTTATATATATAACACTGAAAGAGATCAACAAATGACACAGACGCTTCTGGTCCTCACTCCAGGCTGAATCTACTGGAGCACAGCAGAGTGGGTAAGGTGAGCCCACCACCTGTCCAAGCAGAACTGCAGCAGTCGAAAGCCTCCACACTCCACAATTGCCACCATTTTAAAGGACAGACTCCACTGCTCTGATGAGCTCCACCCAGAAATTAATCCAGAAAAATTTAGGTCTGTAGGTTTTGTGACTGAAATCTCCAGCCTTTAATGGAGTTTGGGATGGACTACCCACCCCCATTTCCTTCTTCTTCCAGAACACCCAGCAGTCATGCCCACCCCACAAAATCACCACCCAGATAACATTTTTAACTTTAACTTTATCATCTTTAACTTTACCTTTAAGGCCATTTCCTACAAACTACATTCTGAACTGCTTAGAGACTCACAGACATGGGGCAGAGCTGCTACTGGCTCTCACTGTGCCCAGCCACTCACGAGGCACCCAGGAGGGATGTCGGATTCTAGCCCTGGCCCGACACCACAGCAGAGACTCGCAACAAGCCAGACGACCCCCCACTCCATGAGGGCCTCCATTTTCCACATCTGGACTTCCCTGTCCTCAGGACTCCACCCAGCAGACCAGCCTATCACAGCCCAGCTCGCATGGCTGTTTGCAGCAGAGCGGTTCATCAATAAATGCTGGATTTAGAGATGACTACAAGAGTATGCTACCCACACTGCAGATCCTGGCAAGCTAACCGTGTCATATTAGATATACCAAATACCAGTAACAATTATAAACCTCATTTCCATGACCTGATGGAATGGTTTGAGGGTCTTTATATTCCTGGAGCAAGCAGGTGCCCTTGGGCTTTACTTGCATGGACAGGACATATGGAGATGTTACTGGTGCCCGCTCAAGCAAATCTATGATGAACGGGAATAAAGTGATACAGTGATACAATCTGAACTGCTTTCTGGTTCAGAAATGCACCCCCTCCCTCTCTTTGCTAGGGAGATTTTGCCTCTGGAAATCAGCTATGGCTTTTGTGAAGCTTGAATGGCCCACCTAATGATCTACATTTCAAAATGGTCATTTACCTGGCTTCATCTCTAGATAGCCAAACCCATGCTGGGCTGGGCGGGAAGATTTTGGCAGGATTCTGCCTATAAAAGAAACTTGGAAAAGAAGAAGGATCCATTTTGCTGTTTTGGCCAGACTCGGAGTAGAGTTTTGGGCCCTGCCCTTTCCTCAGCCTCCATGCCAGTTGCCCCGGAAGAGAGAGCCCCACCCACGCCAGACCCAAGGGACATGTGCCAGACCCACATGTCCCTTGGAGGCCGCACAATATTTTTATAGGATACTGAATTTTGCATAAGGTTCTTCCCAATTTCTTTCACATTTATACATAGTAAACAGTTATAGACATGTTTTAACTGATACCCGTAAGCCTGGCAAGAAGCCAGAGCAAACCACACATCATGCAGTTAGTCATTCTCAACATCCAGACTCCATAGTTCCTTAGAGCTCCATCCAAGAGAAAACCTGATCTTCCCTCTTTAATTTTCATCAGTAAATGCTCAGGTTGAGAGCCTTCTACAGAGACTATACCACCTACACGGTAAAGCCTGGCAAGCTACCGTGTTTTATTTACTTTTTATGCCAAAGACTAGGAACTATTATGGACCTCAGTTCCATAACCTGAAGAATGGTTTCGGGCAACTCCTGTCCCTGTAGCAAGTAGATGCCCTTGGGTTGCACTTGCTTGTGACAGGACTAATGGAGATGTTACTAGTGCCCACTCGAGCAAATCAATGAACAATGGGAAGACAGTGATATAGTGACATTGGCGTTTGCCTCCCTCCGTCCTCTCCTTTTTCTGTTGGACTTCAACATATGTTGGTAGCCATCTTGGCCTACACATGGCTCGGGCCCAGCTGGAAACCCACAGTCCAGGGTTTTTCCTCTTCTTGGATTGTATATCAGAACCTTTGATAGTAAAGTCTTTAAAAACAGCACTGGATTCCTGAGTTTTCATCCATTCCCTCCCTTGTTTTCATGGTGTTGGAGACACCAGGGGTTCCCAACACTAGAACACTAAATATTTTAAGGTGTCTTAGAGAGCTGCCTACCCAAGATCTGAATGCCATAAATAACTGCTATTCAGGGCCTCACCAAGTGTTCTCAGGGAATCTACATGCTACTTTCAGTGACTCTTGGCCCACTGGGCAAGGTGGATTAACGTTAGCACTCAGCAACTTGGTACTGCACAGAGGACACAACGTTAGGGGCTACCAGGCCCTTCTGATAGTGCTCTGAGACCATAAGGGCTATGTTTCGTATGTTCAAAGAACCATGAAGTGTCAGGGGTTGAATCCACTTTCTTAAACAAGAAAAGCACCTGCCCATGATTCCTGATCTATCTCAGTCTTGAAAAATGTTTTATTCAATTATGTTCCGTTAATATTATCAAAGATGTTTGGCAATATAATTGCACATGATTCAATTTGTATGTGCAAATGTAAAGTAAGTTAGATGATAGCATTAATGAGACATGAATTCCTGCACTATATATACATCAACAGACTTTCAGAGTTTTGGTGGCTAAAATTTTGAAGAATAAAATTGATTTGTAAGCAAAATTAGAAGCCTTTTCTTCTTAACAGTTCTCACTCTCATGTAGATAATAAAGAATGTGTAGATTAATTTTAAATAGAAGCATTCCGTTTTCAAAGAGATGGCTCTTGGGTAACTACTGTTCTATAAAAATGCTTCACTTTACTACTTTACTAGTCTTAAGAGTAGTTTCATACTTGAGTTCTCAGTTGTTTACACAGTGTGATGCTCTGAAGTTCCTGTAAGGAACTTTGATAATATGGTCTCTCAGCAGGACAACTCTATTTAGTGTGCTTCATAGTGAGTAATAGCACACAGGCTTTATTTATTTAACAATGTTTTAAGACATGTGTGTTTGTTTTGCAACAAAAGGAAGGTCAGCTTGAATAAAATACTGACCAGACTTCGTGAAGTATTCTTTTGACCTGTGTTATTCCAGCATAGGATAATCTGCATTACATGAGTTATTTCAAATGTACTGTACAAAATGACTTTTGAAAATGGCATGACTTCTTTTGATTAGATAGAAGATTCTGGAAAAAGATGCAGTAGGTGCATCTTATTTTCATGTTTACCAAAATGCAAATAAAAGATGGTGAGTACAAATACTTTAAGAATAAGGGATCAGTGTGAGAAAACTTTAGAAATCAGCATTTTATCAGGTAAAGTGTTCTTAGCTTTCTCTTTGTCAATTTGTTGAGAAGATTCTTAGTCCCAGATTTAACTGTCCTCATGAGTCATTGACTCTAGAATATATATGTATAAATATATTTTTAATTTTCAAATTTAGTACCATAAATATAGCCCAGCAGTACAGTACTTGACTTGCAATAGGCCAACCTGGTTTCATTTCCAGCACCACATATAATCCCCCAAGCTCCACAGGTTGTGGTCTCTGAGCACAAAACCAGGAGAAAATCCTTAGCACTGCTATATCTATATGTGGCCTGGTAAGCTAACAACTCAAAAATTGCAAATTAGCTTTCTTAGGCTGGAGATACAATATATGGGTAAAGACACATGTCTTACATGCAACTGAATCCAGTTCTATCTCCAGAAGAAATTGATTCCCTGAATATGTTGAATACAGTCATGGGGTACTTGTATAATCCAGGGTGACCAGAGTAATAGGGTCCAATGGAAATGTTACTGGTGCCCGCTTGAGCAAATCGATGAATAACGGGATTCAAGTGATCAAGTGATCAAGTGATCAAGTGACCAGAGTAACACCCAGCATAGCAAGGTAGAAGTCATACTGTGTACTCAGACCCCCGGCAACTAAGACCTATTGTGAGGAATATGCCCACTCCCATCAGAGAGCTCCTGAACATATTTTAGGATGCTTTTCTTCATATGAATAAATACATAAATAAAGCCAATACTCTTGTTCTACAGCTTTAAGTCAGAAAATTATATTTTTATTGGCTTCGGCTTAATAAAAATTATAAGACATTGATAGTCAATATTATTTGCTCATATGATATAGATTTCCATTAGAAAACACCTAGAAGTTTTTAACCATATCTCTTCATTTATATTTCTATGGAAATACAATACAATTGAACTTAAAATTTTATACATCAATTATAAATTCCTCTCATTTTTATAGAACTATTTGATTTTTTATCTAGACCTCTGAGGCATGACTGAATAGCCTGCTTAAAATAAACAGAGTATTCAACTGTTGTGAGCCTCGATTTGTTGAGAAGTGAGCTCACCTCATATATTTCAGCCCCCAATTTTAGATGTTTATAAAAAGAGAATTAAAGATCTAAGTAATAAAGCATTTTTGTTGCTAACTAAAAAACAAACACTTGTGCCAATCTTATTATCAATATTTAAAAATTATGATTTTATTAAATATGTCGCTTCACCCCAGTCTGCCCATAAGAAAGCTGTTTTTACTGGGAACCTATTTCAATTTTTCTCTGAAAAGTATCGTGATAAGTTTGATGGGGTATGCAAAGCTGTTGCAACACTCCTGGGAGTAAGGCTTTTGTGTAGGAATGAGGATTTCCACCTGTGAACATTTAAATAGAAAACCATGATTTAAATGAAGTTGGGAGCCAGAGAGACTTCTCACCTATAGACTCAGAGCATGCCCCAGCCTCCAGCTTACGGAGACCTGATTTGCATCTAGAAAAAGAAGCAATGATATGTTCCTGCTTTTTTTTTTTTAATCTAATTATCATGGATCCCTTGTCTTTTTTGATCACACCTATAACCCAGGCTGATTGAATGTCACCCTGCTGCTGGCTTGGAGGTAACATTCATCCACAGGCAACTGATTTCAGGGGAGTGTCGAGGTTCTTCAACTGTGAAGCAACAGCGCAGTCGTAAAAGCAGGGCAGCAATTTCCTGAACACTTTTGCGGAGCACGCAAACACCTTTGAGGAGCACATTGAATTGCTTTAGAAAGGGGAACCTCGCTGAACAGCAGAAGCTGGACTTCGAATTGCTTGAAAGGTGGAAACTGAGTTTGCATGGAAATAAAGTGTTTATTTCTATAGCTAGAAAGCTACTCAAATTTGGGTGGATTCATTATGCAATACTGTGAATTCCACATCCCCATTCAGAGCAATCTGGGATGCATTCAAGTTTACTCTTATTGATAGAAGCGGGACAGTGCCAGCCATATCTCACAGGCCAGCTAAAGAAATGCAATTCAATGCTGCATCTTTTTATCTCTACCCATGAGCCTATTTCTTCAACAATTATGTTTTAGATGAAATGCCACCAGCCTCCTTTTGCAGCCGTCTTTATTAAGCTAAAATATAAGTCGGATTGCATTCTTTTTATACTATTTGGGCTGAAGAGCTTCAATTGGTCTCTTGGAGACCTATCAGCTAAATGAACTGCCTCAGTGCCCTTGCCAAAGAGCGAAACTCTGAAGCTTAAACATCAACGCATATGCTTCAGATGTGGAGAAAAGTCGTAAAAGAATTGATAAGATTTTGCTTTTAGGCACAGAGTAGTTTTATTAGATTGTCTTCATTTGTATGTGATTTGTGGTTAGGTTTTCTCCAGAAAATGAAGACTTGTTTAAAAAATATTCTTGTCAGTATTCAGCTGGAGTACTCAATTAGAAAGGAAAATAATAAACAAGTTACCTCAGCTATCGATTTTCACCAAAGATGATGAATCACATTTTCAAAGATTGAAAAGTTAAACTTCAGTTCATGAATAAACACTTCTCTTTAGACAATTATATTATGCCAATGACTTACTCTTTTAACCCCCTGGAAAGGAGAGACTCTGTAGATTGATGAAATGGGATATAATGCCAGTCTTTATAATATTTTTGAAGGACACAGTAAAAAGTATGGATTTCTTCCATTTGCTTTACATAGAAAAAAAAGTATAACTAATTAATTTAATAAGCATGCAATAATTTCCCTCTCTATGAATCCAAGTGATTAACTAGGGCTGGAGAGATAGTACATAGGGTGGAGTTCTAGCATGGTATGCTGCTAACTCAGATTCCATCATCTGCATCCCATATGGTATCCACAGGATAGTTAGGGGTGATTCCTGAGTTCAGAGTCAGGAGTAAGCCCCGAGCAGCTACAGGTGTGGACCAACCATCCAACCCCCAACTCCCAAAAAATAATTTAACAAGCTAGACCAAAATATTCAGTAAATAATTTTATGTTTCACTTGTATCACTTGTCTTCCCATTGTTCATCGATTTGCTAGAGTGGGTGCCAGTAACATCTCCATTCGTTGGGAATGAGGTCCATTATTGTTACTGTTTTTGGCATATTGAATATACCACGGGTAGCTTGCCAGACTCTGCTGTGGCTCTGGATTCATCCCCGGGTGGCCCAGTCTTTTTCTATGTCAAACCATCAACCATCCAGGGCCCACAGCAAGAGCCCTAAGTGTAGACAAGCATATGCCCTGTCTGACACCTGACAATGCAGCTGGGCACCACAACCACACCTGCAACACCTTGAGGGGCAGAAAGTGGTAATAAATAAGCGATTTCTAGTGGTAATAGGTAATAAACAATAGTGAGTGAATGTTAACAAAATTAAAAAATAATCATTTTGATATAATTTGATGGGGAAGGAGATCTCTCCTGAAATGCTTCAAAATACCATTTTTCAACCAGATGTATAGTGAAGTTGAATTGCAAAAAAAAAACCTAAGCAAATGAAATCTGACTTGGTGCATGTCACTGATTACACAGTGTGGCATAGAAGGTAAATCAGGGCTTTAATCTAGAACAGCAAATGGGTGGGCACTAATAAAAGTGCTTTTTTTCATATTTCTTTTTCCTGCATACAACAAAGCCACACTGAATCATATGGGAAACAGGAGAAACAATATATAGCTTCTTGGGCAAGAGAAAAAAAAAGATTATTCTGGTAAACACATAATCATTTTCTGCAGTTTTGGTACTTTGAAAATTTACTTCAGAAATTTACTTCAAATTTTCTGAATTTTATGCTCAAAGAACTTATATTAAGATCACATTTAAAGCCATACTATGTACATGTATCAGCCAGAGCAGTAGTACTACGGGTAGCTGATTCACCTTGCATGCAGTGGATTACCAGCATCCATCCATATGGTCCTCCAAGCTCTAGGAATAATTCCTGAGTGCAGAGCCACGAGTAACTCCAGAGCATCTCCAGGCTTGGCCCAAAAACCAACAATAAAATTAAGTATTTAGATACTTTTGCTAGGACATGGCATCATAAGTTATTCAGGGCAGATGTCATGTGCTTATGATGACAGAATTACCTTAATTTCATCAACATAAAAGAGTTCAACTTTCATAAAGAAAAAATATCTCCATTCAACTCATATAGAGGATGTAAAGGATTTTAGTTAAAAAGTAGATAAGGTTTTGGAAGTTTGAGGGGAACTTCTCACTATTTTTACATTTTTTAATTAGGCAGTCTGGTTATATTTTTAAGAAATTTGAAAAGTAATGTAACAGTCAAATTTCTCGTCTCAGAGATGGTTGTTTGGTTTAAAAAATCTGGTAAAGAAATATTGCTTAAACAGCTGCCATAAAATGTGTCAGGGAGAAAAAGCTCTATGCTTCGTTGCTTACTAAAACAGAAAGAACCCCAGCGCCAGGAAGAAAAGTGAGATGAGCAAGTGAAGTACCCACACAATAGTCAAAAACGCAAAACGTCAATTCTTCCTCAACACTGTTCAAGCAGCCATGCAAGATTTTTCCGTACTTCAGTAATTACTACTTCAGTAATTTCAGGCTGGGTAGGTTTGTCATTAGTTTTCTTTGCAGCCCCTTAAACAGTGTTAAACCAGGGATGAATAATGGATGCCCTACAGTGTCATAAAGGCATCCCCTGCTACAGGCTTTCTGTAAGGACAGAGAAAGAACACTGGTTAACTACAGAGTGTTACTGCGGGGAAATCAGCTGGCAAATGTGTCCTCTTTTATCCCAGGTGATTAGAAGAAGCAAACGCAACATAATTTTCAGTGTTATTTTGTTATTTAAAACATACTAGAAATTTAGTGCGGCCTTAAAGTTTATGGAAACATTTAAACACTCTTCAGGGAATCAAGCACTAGATAAGAAGAAACAAGATTTGTTTTGACCTTTAGATAAAAGCTATTTCCTATAAGCAATAGTCTTGGAATTAAAAAAAGAGAAAGAAAGAAAAAATGGTAATACTCTTGAGTTTCGGTTTTTATTTCTGTTCAATTTTATTATCAAGGTTAACCAGTGCTGTATGAAAAGTTACCCTGTGTTACAGTCAGGTTTAACGTGACAGAATTATGTTATCTCCTATGGTCTTAGTCATAGGAATCTGGGCACAGTTTATCTGGGTGTCTCTGGCTCTAAGCCTCCCTAATGTGTTGGTCCTGTGTTCAGCAGGATGTAGGTAATTCATTAAGAGCCTACAAAAAATCAAACGCTCTTTGTAGTTCACTCATTTGGTTGATACAAGGCTCCCTAGTCCAGAGGCAATATGGCAGATGAAAGTGATAATGGCAAGGTGATTGCAGAGAATGTGTTTTCATGTGTCTGTGTACCTGGAAACTAATCTCAGAGGTAATGACTGCTGCTTTCTCTCTGTTTCTGAGAAATTAAATTAATCAATTAATACGCCTAACATAACCAGGGATAGAGACCTACCAATATATAAAATTACTGGGCGGTTTTAGAATTTTCTTAAAATATTACTTTCCCTTGCTCATTTAATTTTCTGTCACATTTAAGACTTTAAGTTTAGAGAGAAACAAATCTTGTTTTTAGTGGAATGTCTGTAAAACAGTTACCTTAAAAATGTCAAAAATAAATAAAATAAATTATTGAATCTCAGAACACCATGGCATAGTCCTGTATAGAATATTTTCATTTTATTTTTATTACTAACTATAGATGTTGAGCATTTCAAGAAAAGAATGTATATTCACTTACATCAAGTTTGTTTCATAGGTTTAGAGGGAAAAATTTTATTTTTACTGACCATTTGTTAGATTCGAGACTAATATCTGGATATTAATAAATTCTTGGATCATCAGATTAGAAATATACAATGTAGCATCCCTTACACCATGCTCCAAATATCTAAGTTTAATATGATTGCTAAAATGATATGATGAAGCACTTAAAGGAATTAAATGAAAAATAAAATATTCTGATTTATAGCCTATGGTGAAAAGTAAAAATGATTTTTAAATGTTTGGGCATTTCCCACAAAGTGATGATTTTAGCTTAGACTGAGGTGGGGAATTAGAAATAAAACACAGTAGAAATAGTAAAAAAACAAGAATAATATCATGATTTATCTTATACCTACAACCAATGTCTGTCTGATAATTTTAATGTGGGTAGTGCAAGTAACAAAAATATTGTTTAAACAGAATGCAAATGAACCACAGTTCCATATTCTGTCTTTCCAATTTTATTTCATTTTATTCAATAACAAAATAAATAATGCAATTTAATATTGATGCAATGTGTAATAAAATATAGAACCTGCTTATATGCCTTGGTCTCTTTCTCCCTGGCATCAGCTCTGTGGGGCAGGTTTTATTACTCTCAATTTCTAGATAGGAGGCAAAGGCTCAGAGATTTTTAGGTAATTCTCACAAGCAGATGCACCCGGCAGAGCTGAAACCAGCCTTCCCCATTGAACCCCCTATTCCATGGACCACGAGAGCAACTTCCAACCTGGAGTCCACTATCCCGATGGAGCCTCAGAAGAGCCCAGAGAAACCCCCACACCTTGCTGGCAGCGATCTTCACCACTACACTCCGAAGCTGGTAAGATCTCCACCCAACAGATTAATCCAGTATCCAGCCCAGCTTGTCAGAAACCCAGCCTACAAGGACTCACCCTGCAGAGACCCGCCCTTCAGAGGAGAGTATTTCAAGCCCAGGAATGCTTGAGCCACAGATACAGATACACCCTGCAGAGCAGAAACCAGCTTTCCCCATTGCGTGCGGCCCTATGCAGATGCAAGATTTACCTCCAAATTACCGTGAATATTCTACCCACCCCTCTGAGAGAGCCACACAAAGTAATGAGAGTATAGCGCCCACACAGCAGAGCCTGGCAAGCTGTCCAATGTGTGTTCAATATGCCAAAACCAGTAACAAAAATGTTTATTTTCCTGACCCAAAAAGAGCCCTTAACACAGCAGCAGTAAAAGAGGTGCACAAGCAGTGCCTGATAAAATTTCACGGCCATCCTAGGCTGCCAAAGCGAAGAAGGACTAAAATGACTGTCTGTATTTTCAATGGAAGTACACTGGCATCGGAGCATATATTAAGGATCTGATGGTGCAAGCAAAGCGATCAAGGAAGACATCATTGGTCTGACTGAGACGAGGAGGCGTCAGTTGCATCATGCTGTCTTTGACACCAAAGAAAAATTGTTCCTTGAAACATGCGAAGAAAGAGGTGTCAGTGGCATTGGTGTCCTTGTCAACACGAACATGGCCCTTAACATTGATTCATTTGAATGCCTAACAAACCAAATAGGAAGATTACACTTGAAGAGATGTGGCCCACTGCCAGCAATTTTTATCTTCATTGTCTACACACCAACATCCACATACAAAGGAGATGAAATTGAGAAATTCTACATGGAACTGGAGGAGTTCTATTAAAAGATCACACCTTCTACAAGATCATAGTCAATGATTTTAATGCCAAGATAGGACCAAGAAGATCGGCTGAAGAACTAAAGATTGGGACCCATGGCCTAGAATTGAACAAACAGGGTGAGATACTATCTGAGTTCATCATATTCACCAAGACCATTCATGGGAACTTACAGTTCCAGAAGGCTGAAGCAAAACGTTGGACATGGGAATCTCCTGGTGGACAGTTCCACAATAAAATTGTCCACATCATCTTCAATCGACAGTTTTGTCTGACCGAAGTTGCTGTCTCCCCAAATTCCAAACAGGATCGGACCACCGCCTCCTTCCTGCAAAATTCTACTTCCTGCAACGGGGAGAAAAAGCTGCAAAGTTTAAGAAGAGAACGCCCAGAACGACCACCAACTGGGAACTCTTTGGCACCATTGCAGCAACATGGGAAGATACCACCATTGACGAAATCGATGAAGAATACAACTGACTGGTTCAGCACCTCCATGATTGTGCAAAGAATGTTGAGAGAGAGAGAAAAACACAAAAGGACACCTGTCTTCAGAAACTCTCGAGCTCATTCGCCAGCAACGTGGCAAGGCGCGAGCCTCAGGAGACCAAATGCTAACATCCAAACTTGCTAAATGGTGCAGAAAAGCAATAAAAGGAGACCTCAACGACAGAAGAACAGAAATACTGGAAGCTGCAGCAGAAGCCAGGAAAAGCATTCATACTGCCCGCCTGTCCTTCGCCAACTATAAGACCAAGATGACTGCCCTCCGATGCCCTGATGGATCTATCACATCTTCCAGAAAGGTAATGGAGAAGATTATCCAGGACTTCTACTCAAATCTCTTTGATAGCCACATCCACGGGCCCACATACCAAATTCCACAGGATGTATATGTCATTCCCAACGTTCTCCCTTCTGAAATCCGACATGCCATCTCGTCGGTAAGAAACAGCACCAGGCCCAGACAAAGTCAGACCCGAACACCTGAAGAATCTGCCATCGGTACTCATCAATACACTAGCTCAGCTCTTCACACGCTACCTGTCCGAATGCAAGGTGCCCTCTCAATGGAAAACCAGCAGGACAGTTCTACTGTTCAAGAAGGGAGACATACACGACATCGGGTAACTATCGCCCCATCTGCCTGTTGTCCGTCATCTACAAGCTGTTTCCACGAGTCATCCTGAACAGGATTAGCAGAACACTAGATGAAGGACAACCATGAGAGCAAGCAGGCTTCCCGGAAAGGATTCAGCACAATCGACCATATCCACAGAGTAACCAAGCTCATTGAGGTTTGTAGGGAGTACAAGATGCCCTCTCTGTCTCACGTTCATTGATTTACAGAAAGCCTTTGATTCTGTGGTGACTGAAGCAGTCATCGAAGCCCTAGCCAAACAGGGGCGTTTAAACCCAATACATCAAGATCCTTCGTGAGCTGTATTACGGATTCACCACCAGGATATCACCATTCTACAAGAAAGTGATCATTGATGTCAAAAGAGAGGCTCGACAGGGTGATACCATTTCACCAAAACTCTTCAGCGCCACCCTCGAGAACATCATGAGACAATTAGAATGGGAAGGAATGGGAGTGAAGATAGATGGTCGGCAACTACACCACCTCCGCTTCTCTGATGACATCGTTCTAATAACACCAAACATTAGCCAAGTGGCACAAATGCTGGCTGACTTTGATCAAGAATGTGGAAAGATAAGTCTACAGCTGAATCTGAAGAAAACTATGTTCATGAGAAATGAACTAGTTCCAGAGGCCCCATTCACCTTCAATGGAACAAACATCTCTGAATGCAGCAGTTATGTGTACCTAGGTCGAGAATTCAACATGATGAACAACCTAAAACCTGAGCTGCGCAGGAGGTAGAGAGCGGCATGGAATGCCTTCAAAGGCATTGAAGAAATAGCTAGAAGGACAAAGAACCTCCGGCTCTGGACACATCTCTTTGACTCCACCGTTCTCCCTGCATTAACATATGCCTCAGAGACCTGGGCCCTATGAAAGCAGGATGAGAACACTATTCGGATCTCCCAGAGAGGAATCGAAAGAGCAATGCTTGGAATATCACGCCTCATCAAGTGAGAAAAAGGAACCCAGATTTCCGACCTCCGTAACTATTCCACAATCAGGGACACTGTCTCGTTTGCCAAAGCATCGAAAATCAGATGGGCTGGACATGTAATGCGATTTGTAGATGACTGCTGGACTAGAGCCTTTACCTACTGGATCCCACAGGATGTCAAAAGATCATGTGGCTGCCCACCCACAAGATGGTCAGACTTCCTTGTCAAGACCCTGAAGGAACGGTTTGAAGCTCTTCATATTCCTGAATCAACCAGATGCCATTGGGCTACATTGGCACATGATAGGGTCCAATGGAAATGTTACTGGCTCCT
>JAJIBD010001209.1:0-419182 GCA_021461705.1 Cryptotis parvus
AATTCAGAATACACTAAAGCTAAAGGATATATTCTCAGTTGCCAGTGCAATATTCAGGTCTTGAAATCAGTATAAAAGTATAAACAGGTCTTTTATGATACCAGATAATTCAATATGCATTGTGTGTGTGTGTGTGTGTGTGTGTGTGTGTAAAAACACAGAAGCAAAGCTGGAAGAAAATGTGATAATGTCAACATTGTGACTCATGGTAGAATTGACAGTGACTTTGATCTTATGTCAGTTGCTTTGGATTTTTCTACTATGACATGACTACATTTATGTCTATGGAAAATTTTTATTCTCCTCGGTGAGAAAAAATAGAATAATTACTAGAGAAATGTGCTATGATACTTGAAGTGTGATGTATTGAAGCTGTGGAATGGTTTCACAAAGGAACCGATACACTGATGCAGGCTGACACAGGACTCAACTGTTGACGAGGGACTGTCAGGAGCAAAGGGGACAGGCAGCTGATAGTAATGCCAAAGAAGCTGATTCGATCTGAAATAGTCAGATGGACAGCTGACAATACTGCGAAAAGAACTAATCAGAAAAATAAAATGCAGACAGCCTATCTCAAAGAAATGGGCATTCTGAGAAAGGCAAGATACCAGTCACAGGAGAAAGAATAGCTAAATAATTAAAGGAACATTAGTATTCTTAGGGCCAGAATGATAACACAGAGGGTATAGCAGTTGTGTTGCATGCAGTCAACCGGGGTTCGATCCCTCGCATCCCATATGGTCCCCGAGCACTGCCAGGAGTAATTCCTGAGTGCAGAGCCCAGAGTAACTCCTGAGCAATCCGGGTATGACCCCTGCCCACCAAAATATAAATAAATAAAGGAACATTAGTATTCTGTCCCATACTCTCCCTGTTGTTCCCAATATTTTATTGTATGTTTTAAAATTCTATAAAGGGGCTGGAGTGATAGTTCAGCTGGTAAGGCCTTTGCCTTGAATGTGGCTGACCTGGGTTCAATCTCTGACATCCCATATGGTCCCCTAAGAACTGCCAGGAGTAATCTCTGAGTGCAGAGCCAGTAGTAACATCGAAGCATCGCTGGGTGTGACCCAAAAAGCAAAAAAATAAATAAATAAATAAAATTCTATAGATCACATTTTAAGTGATTTTAAGGTTTTTTACAATTGAACAAAGTTTTGAAAAGAATAGCTGTTAAAGGTCCCCCACAACTATACAGGTACAAACCTTCCTCTGTGCCAAACACCCCACAAACTTTGAAGACTTTAAGGCAAATGAGTTTTTAGAAATAACTGAAACAAATGGGAGAATATAGAAAGATTTGTAAGGTGAAACCTGAGCTTAGTACTCATTGTTCAGACTTTTGAAAATGGAAGGAATCAAAGACCTAATTCAGAGAACCAATCCCAAACCAAACCACCTTTTGATATACAGGAGGGTATTTTATAATATCTAGGTAATATGAAATCATTGTTAGTAAAGCTCCACACTGTGATATAGCTCACTGCAGGAATAAGTCAACATTCACAAAAGCATGAACATCCTTAAGGAGTTATTTTAGTTGCCTGGTAGAGTGTAACAAATTAGCACAAAGTAGGTGGCTTAAAACAGCAGAAAGTTTCAGACTTGCAAAAGTTTAAAGTCAGGGTGAGGGCAGGACTGGTGCTTTCCAGAGACCCTCGGTGGACTGTCCATGCCCCCTACTTCTGCTGGGGACAGCTGCACTTGCCATCTGTTGGTCATAGCCAGTTGCATCACTCCAGTCTCAGTCTCCACCTTCATCTCTGTTTCCCCTAATTCTCTGTGCTCTTCCCCAAACGGTAACTGGGACCCAACCTAACCCAACAGGTCCTTTCTTTAACTATTCACATCTGCGAAGGCTGTTTCCAAGTGACCTCACAGGCTGAGGTCCCAGGTAGTTATGACTAAGGGATAAGGAGGGGAGCCACAAAATATTAGTATATTTGAACATGATATTATTAGGTCTATTTCATAACATGGATCTGAAACCACTCAACACCTTCACCATGAAGGGAACTGGTCATCTCTAATTGGAATGCTTAGGAATTGTCCAACTTTATGAATTCTACATTTAATTGAGAATTATGCATCCTCTCTCTCTCTCTCTCTCTCTCTCTCTCTCTCTCTCTCTCTCTTTCCATTGCCATCTCTGCTTGCTCCTGCCCTGCTTCCATAGAGGGAGCCTTTCCCACATAGACAAACATTTCAGCTCAGACAATCTGATGGCAAAGCGCTCCACTGCTGTGCCATTCCATTGTCCTGTGTCATGCAGAAGCAGCCCCTGGTGCTGTTTTCCTCATAACAGATCTCCACAAATGTTTTAAACACCTGGGTTTGAGCTGCAGCTCTCAGAGTCTCATTGCCAGACAAGAAGGGAGGTTGACTGTATGGGTCTATTTCCAGGGATTAGAGCCACTGCATAGCCCCCTCCCATTACTGGCAGACCTTCTTTCCTGCTGTCTGGGGTTGGCTGCCTGCAGGGAAGAGCTCAGCTCCAGCAACTGTCTTTGGGGCTACCGTTCACAGCCTCGACCCTGTGGGCTTGCTTCCATGCCCACAGATCCTTTCCTTCCCATTCGTTTTCCAAGCTCAGCAGAGATCAGGCAATCAGATCTTAATCTAACCTTGACTTGTAGCAAGTAATTCTTTGTTTGGTTTTTTTTCGCTTTTTTTTTGCTTTGCTTTTTTGTTGTTGTTGTTGTTGTTGTTATTGTTGTTTTGGGGCTACATTTGGCAATGATCAGGGCTTACTCCTGACTCTGTGCTCAGGGATTATTATTCCTGGTGGACTTGGAGGACCATCTGGGATGCTGGGGATCAAACCTAAGTAGCTGTTTGGCCTTATTTTTTCTTTTATAGATAAATATTTGAGATAGAGTGATTTTTTTTCAGATATCCATCATGATGGTTACATATATTCCCACAGTTTAATAGGAACACACAGGACACATTTTTTTTTGCCCTGTGATGAGAAATTTAAGGTGTGCTTTCTTAGACACTTCTCTACATGCCACGCAGTATTGTTAGCTATAGCCATCTGGCAGAATATTTGTACCTCATTTATATTCATTTTATGGCAACATACTTATAAACTCCACTTTATTCTTGTTTTTGTTGGTTTTGAACCACACCCAACTGTGTTCAGGGTTTACCTCCTGGCTCTGTACTCAGGGATTATTTCTGGTGAGGTTCAGAGGACCATATTAGGTGCTGGGGATTGAACCAGAGGCGGCAGCTTGCAAGGCAAACATCTTACCCACTGTACTATCCCTCTGGCCTTCTGAGAATTCCACTTTTCAAGAACTCATTTGAGTAGGTAACTCACTTGACTACTCTCTCGAGGTCATATGTGCCATATGCTCTTAGGGGTCAGCCTTCACCAATCCTGAGGGGTTATATAGGGCGTGTATTAATTGGGTTGGGGCATTATGAGGGTTATATTTTAATTCAGTCTTCCACATCCTCTCTGGTAATCCCAAGGCTCAAAGTTCCTTTTTAGAGCTGCCAGACACTTTTCCCATCTCACAGGGCATGAGATTATGCGCCTAAGTCTATGTTACTATGGATCTCGAGGTGCTGCCAAACCAGTCTTCTGATCTATTCTTCTCAATGTTTTTCCACCTCCTACTCCAACACCGTCACCTCCCAAAGTCTTCACCATGAGGGCTCCTGTGGGTAGAAGCTCCCACTGTGATTCAAAGGGAGATGACGCTGCCTTCACACCCCCATACTTCCCAGGATGGGCCACAGCGATCCTGAGAATGCTGCCTAGGCACAGCTCCGTTGGTTTTCTCGGAGGGAGACTGTGCAGCTCAGACCAAGCCCTGGCACATTTTTTCCCACTCCAGGTTCAACGTTAGGAAAGCTGCTGCTTGTTGGGTTAAAGAGACACCTTGGCTGAGCTGAGGAGCAGGCAGGGAAGGAACAGGGAAGGGGCAGGGAAGGGGAGGGAGAAAAAAGAAAAGATGAAAAATTAGAGACAGAAAGAGAAGGGACAGGATGTAGAAAATGGGCAGATGAGGAGAAAGTGCAAGTGGAGTGTGAGGACTGATTGGAGAAAGTGTCATGAGTGATTTCCCTTTTCCCAAATAGGCTTTTCCTAATCAGGAGAACCTATCCAAGGAGTAGGGCTTCCGAGGGGCTGCAGACCATGTGCAGTTCTGCATTTCCTTTCCTACAGGGAACCTAGAACAAGCCAATGAGGAGTTGCGGGCCATAATCAAGAAGATCTGGAAGCGAACCAGCATGAAACTGCTGGACCAAGTGGTGCCCCCTGCAGGTGGTAAGTGTCTCTACATCTTTGAATCCTTGGTACATCCATCCCTCATGAGGAATGCAGGCACCGTCCCTCAGACTTGAATTCTTGGATCCAAAATACTTTCAGGAAGTATACTTTCTCCAGGTCCTTCCTATGGCACTCAAAGGTCCTTAATTGTAAAGAACTGGGAGGAAAACTCTTTATAAACTCATAAATAGATGGCCAGGATGGTGCAATATTGTAATTTACAGATGGAACCAGAGAAAGTCCCTTGATGCTCAGAGTTTGAACAAACTTCCAATTAATCCTGTGGGCTGAATGCACTAGGATTGCAGAGCCTTGAAAGGGAATACCTTGAAAGCCCCTCAACAATTCAGTTCTCCTGTTTGTTTGGGGGTAGTGTTGCTGAGCCCTAGGAAAACTAGAGATCCCTTTTATGACAACTAATTTATAATGTCCCTACTCACGATCGATCACGATCAATGTCCCTACTATTCTCCTCAATAAAAATCAAGAACAAAATTTCCTTTCTACCTATAGAATTTCTATAGAATTTCAACCTATAGAATTTCCCAAACATGTACAGAATTTTTTTGACTCATATACAATTTAAGAGAGACATAAATTGCTTGGCAGAGCCTGGAAAGCTACCCATGTTGTATTTGATATGCCAAAAACAGTAACAATAATAGAACTAATTCCCATGACCTGAATGAATGCTTTGAGGCTCTTCATGTTCCTGGAGCAAGCAGAGGCCCTTGGGCTACACTAGTATGTGGTGGAATCAATGGAGATGTTACTGGCGCCCGCTCAAGCAAATTGATGAATAATGGAAAGACAAGTGATACAAGTGATAACATTTATGAAAATCAAATACCGGAAGGTGTAATTGGCTTATGGCATCTTTGCATTCACCCACTTAGGATAGACATTTTGTGTCCAATGAAAGTAGGCAGTGTTGAATATTGTTAACATTTTACATTTGTCATTGAAATGAGGGCTATCCAAGAATCACTGTCACTGTCTTCCTGTTCATCATTGATTTGCTCGAGCGGGTCCCAGTAACATCTCCATATGTCCTGTCTCATGCTAGTAGAGCCCAAGGGTATCTGCTTGCTCCAGGAACATAAAGAGCCTCAATCCATTCCAGAATGAGGTCTATAATTATTACTGGTATCTGGCATATCAAATACAACACAGGTAGCTTGCCAGGCTCTGCCGGCAGGTAGCATACTCTTGTAGTCATCTCTAAGTCCAGCATTTATTGATGAACCGCATGGCCGCAAGCAGCTGCTCGAGCAGGGCTGTGATAGGCTGCTCTGCTGGGTGGAGTTCTGATGAGAGGAAGTCCGGATGTGGAAAATGGAGGCCCTCATGGAGTGGGGGGTCGTCTGGCTTGTTGCAAGGCTCTGCTGGGGTGGCGGGCCAGGTCTAGAACCCACCATCCCTCCTAGGCGCCTCGTGAGTGGCTGGGCACAGGGAGAGCAAGTAGTAGCTCTGCCCCATGTCTGTGAATCTCATGAGTGAAAATATAAAATAAGTCTAAAAGGTGACTAATGACAGAAGACAGTCCAGCAGGTAAGTCATTGCCTACACATGGCAGGCGAAGTCATCCCCGCAATGGCGTGTGATGGCCTGAGCACCGCCAGGAGTGATCCCTGACCAATGGGCCTGGGACCAAACATGTGCAAGGCGGTGTGGCACAACACGCCTCACAAACACAGTTTCCACCCTAAAGTGACCTTTTAAAAATAATTTTATATTCCAAGAATATATCACAAAATAAATAACCACATATGTATGAACTTACATATACATGGATAGAACACAGACTGAGATATGTAGGAACTCAAGAGTCATTGCCACTAAGGATATCACTATCACTATCACTATCTTCCCGTTCATCATCTATTTGCTAGATCGGGCACCAGTAATATTTCCATATGTCCTGTCTCATGCTAGTAGAACCCAAAGGCATCTGCTTGCTCCAGGAACATAAAGAGCCTCAAACCATTATATTAGGTCATGGGAATGACCTAATATAAATGTTACTGGTATTTGGCATATCAAATACGACACGAGCAGCTTTGCCAGGCTTGCCGTGCGGGTGGCATACTCTTATAGTCAACTATATCCACTAAGGATATAGTTTCCAAAAAATTTAAAACAAAACAAAAGCATAGTCTTTGAACAGATTTTTCTCTTGGAGAGTTCTGGATGCACTGCAACAGCAAAACATGTTTGTATTTATATGCAAAATGAAATAGATTAGCTTATAGCATAAGAAGCAGGTGCCCTCGCTCCAAGGAGATGTAGCATAGCATTTGAAAGCCATGCAGTGTGCAAATACCAGCTGTTTCAAGGCAGTATTAAACATTTTCCTGACCAGAGCCCCCTCATCTTTTTCCTATTTAACCAACTCCCCATCTTATCAGTTGATCCTCTAATCTCAATATACATGATTTTCACTTCAGTGTCCCATGGAATTTCCTGATTACCGTGTGGCCCCATTGAGAAATAGTGATAAAAGGATCATATCTAAAACAATTGGATATCAACAGCACCCTGCAATCTCTATGGCAGCTAGAATGGCCCATGCATTCCCCAAATACTATTTGAAAGGTGATGCCACCTTATTGCAAGCCACTTGTAGGCCTGGAGCTGCACACCAGCTGGTATTTACCTTTTATTGAACCCTCTTCACCTTCCTATGAAGTGTGCTCAAAGTGCTGAAGTGCTTAGCAACTAGGGAGCTGGCTTGAAGCTGTGTGGGGAGTACCTAGAGGATTTTGATTTAAGCCCAGGCCTGAGGAACCCCAGAAAGATAAGATCTTAGCTTCCTTCTAATCCACACAGCATAACACAGGATATTTCTCCCAACATGGGAACAAGGTGCTTGGTAGGAAGCACCTCACTTTCTGTGACCTTTGCTTTTAAGTGACCACCCAAGTCTCTAGATCTAACCCATTACCCATTACCCTGTCCTATCCAGCCACTGGGTCATAGAGCAGATGGGGTACTTATGGGATATGAATGTCTCTATGGGACTCATTGACTTTCCCACCTCCAGGTTTATTCCCAACACATGGTTGTTTTTGTCTTTGTAAGTTGGGGCTTAACCCAGTTCATATGGTAAGAAAACTATGACTGCAAGAAAAACCAAAACTTAGAAAAAAGTTGTTCCCTCCACCAGTACCATCCAACCTTAAACAAAACTTTTTAAGTACATCTTTAGCAAAAGTGTTCACACTTAGATCAAGGGGGCTTTTGATTTCTTATGGGCTTTAGAATCAAATAGAGGTTAGAAATGGCAGGTTAATGGACCCAAGTACAACAGGTTGGACCTTGTAGGCTTTGCATGAGGCCAATCCTAGTTCCACCCCCAGCATCCCATCTGCTTCCTGAACACCACAAAGAGTAATTCCTGGGTGCAATCCCAGGTGTAACCCCTGAGAATTTCTGGGTGTTATCCCCAAACAGCAACAATAAAAAGTAAAAAGAAAGAAATGTAAGGTTAAGTATAAAAAAGCAGACAGAAAATTGTTTGGTAATAATAGGTTTCTTTTGCTTACAAAGGAAGTAAAGAAAGGTAATAAAGATGCATTTGCTTAAAGCACTTTCAGAAAAAAATCTCTGAAAAAATACTCAAGAAACCTCTAAAATTCCATTAGGAATTAGCAATGAGGCAGAAGAAGTGATCAACATACTGTTCACTGTATACTCTTTGATGTACTTTTGTCTTTTCTAACCTTGTTAATGGCCTATCTCTTCTCCCCAGCATGACATTCTTTAAATTAAGAAAGTCTGGGGCCTTGAACATGGCTGATCTGACTTTGATCCTGGCATCCCATATAGTCCCATGAGCACTGCCAGGAGTGATTCCTGAGTGCAGAGTCAGGAGTAACCCTAGAGCACCACTGGATGTGGCTCACACAAATAAAAACAATAAAAAAAGAAGTTTGGATGTTGAAAAGCAGTAAATGACACCTGTTCAACTCCAATTCCTCTCCCCTGTTTGTGTGTCAGATGATGAGGTCACAGTTGGCAAGTTTTATGCTACCTTCCTGATCCAAGAGTACTTCCGGAAATTCAAGAAACGCAAAGAGCAAGGCCTTGTGGGAAAGCCTTCCCAGAGGAATGCCCTGTCCCTGCAGGTAAGGGCCATGGGGCAGGGAGCCTTTTGCTTTTATTTAACCTCTGGACAAAGACTGAGTCTCTCACCCATGGGCCAGAAACCAGGTCCCTGCAAAGAACACTGGGAGTTCCAGGCCTTTCAGAAGGAGAGAGTTGAAGGGCGATTCCTGTGTGTGTGACCCGATCTGCTGTGTCACCCCTTCTGCTTTCTAACCCTTCTGCTGTGTGACTCCTTTACACTGCCCTCCACAGCCCTGTCTGCTCACACTCCGGGGTTCTCGTGAAGCTCTGACAGCGCCTTCTAAAGTGCCATCATTCTTCCAGGGTGAACCAGTGGATTCCTTCATGCCTAAGGGCAGACCAAGGTCCCCATATATACCCTACGGGGCTCTCCAACTTGGCAGATAGGTAGCAGTGGGAGGGAGGTAGTGGAGGAGACACCAGGTCCTCATTTGAGTCTCTGGGTTTCAGGCTGGCTTGCGCACACTGCACGACATTGGACCTGAGATCCGGCGGGCCATCTCGGGGACCTGACAGCAGAAGAGGAGCTGGATAAAGCCATGAAGGAGGCCGTGTCTGCTGCCTCTGAAGACGACATCTTCAGGGTATGTGGGTGCTCCGAGCACACTTTGGCTGTGTAAAGTGTGTTTTATGCAAAACACAAAATTTTGTAAAGTTTATAAAATTTTAATATTTGGTTGTAAATTTTGGTTGGAGGTAAAGGATATACTGATGATCATCCCAGAAAATCCATGAAAGAGGCCTGAGTTCTCTGTAGCTTCCCAGTCCTTCCTGCTTGCTGTTCCTCATCTCTCCACTTTCTCAAGCTCTGCTCCGGCTCCGGCCAAGGCTGCCCATTCGTGGCAACTTGCAGAGGGAAGCCTTTGTTTTCAGGAAGGACAGAGTCATTTTTGTAAAGGAAAGAGGTGACACGACAATGAAAAATCTGACATATTCAAATGAAAGTCCAGGCTCTGATTTCTTTTGAGAAATATCAGATGAGACTGTCTTGGGTTTGCATGCCCACATGTCAACAGAGAGCCAGAACCAAGTATTAATTGTCCTTTCGATGTACTGGATCTAGTAGTGGGTCCAGTACTCTCTGATACTGCATCTGCGGTCTGGCTATATGTAGCCGTCTCTGTGTTAGTCGTCAGTGTCAAGATTGAAGCCCTGAAACTCTGCTATATTCACAAGTGCCCTGAAGTTGGTAACTGAGCTTTGAGAGCCAATCTAGGGTGGTTATTCTGCAACTGCAGCCAGCTGTTTGGTGAGGCAGCCATGAAGCACAGAGCGGCCCAGAGGAGGGTGGGTGAGTGGGACAGGCAGACTCACTCTCTTGAGATCAGATGGAAGTCCAGCTGGCTCAATAAAGCAGACACTCCACTGGCCAAAGGGGTTTGGAAACCAGGGCAACAGTCATGGCCTCCTTCTCCTTAGGATGTTCTTAGGGATGTTTGGTTGGGAACTGATGTATGTAGCCCACAATTTTCTTTTTCTCGGGTTGCCCACATGGATCAGAGCTGCTGGTGAGCTTGGTCTAATCCTTGACATCTGGATATCCCTGGATTTTGGTGACTGAAATATCTTGTGAGTGTGTGTGTGTGTGTGAGAGAGAGAGAGAGAGTACTAATGGTAGTGGGGGCAGGGCAGTATAACACCTCACCTCTAGAGCCATTTGGTGATGAATAAGTCACATGGGTGAGGATGAGGATGGTGACAAGAGGACAATCCCAGGCAGGAAGGGCCTATATTATCTTCCTGCAATTCCACATCCTCCTGCGAGGCGCAGGGGGCAGGAACAGGGACAGGTTAGTTAGGCGCCATACCATGAAGAGAGCTGGATATAAGGGTCCTGGTATTTACACAGTAGAGTTTTAGGGGCTTGTGAGAAACCTCGTGAGTAACTTGCAGGTATGTCTGTGCTCTCTGACAGCCTTTGTGCTGACCGAGCAGGAGCGATATCTGAGGGGGTCTTTGCCTTCACTCACCCTTTCCCATCTTGCCTACAGAGGGCTGGTGGCTTGTTTGGCAACCATGTCAGCTACTACCAAAGCGACAGCCGGAGCGCCTTCCCCCAGACCTTCACCACCCAGCGCCCGCTGCACATTAACAAGGCGGGTAACACCAAGGCGACACCGAGTCACCCTCCCATGAGAAACTGGTGGACTCCACTTTCACCCCCAGCAGCTACTCCTCAACTGGCTCCAACGCCAACATCAACAATGCCAACAACACCGGCCTGGGCCGCTTCCCGCCCCCTCCGGCTACCCCAGCATGCTCAGCACTGTGGAAGGCCATGGGCCCCCCTTGTCTCCTTCCATCCGGGTGCAGGAGGCAACATGGAAGCTCAGCTCCAAGAGGTAAGCAAGAGGGTGGGGCATCACTCTCAGGAGCTCTCTCACACTGCAATCCGGAGCAGATCACCAGGTGCAGAGACTTTGGCCCCCAGGCTGGCCACTTACCCCCACCAGCTGGAAATTCAGTGACAGAGCAGGGTGAAATCTGCCTCCCAGGTTCCACCTTTAATGACCCAAGGCAGCCAAACTCAGGAGAAGGTCATAGCCCCAAGGACCACAGAGTCCTGAAACCCACAGCCCTAAATAGAACCTTCTCTGTTCACTCCTCTCTCAGCAGCTGAGCCCCAGCCCTTGAGCCCTGAGGGGTCTGTATCCTGACCGTTCCCTTTGGAATTTCCCCCCAGTCTTTCCTTAATTTGATCTTTCACTCTAGTGGGTTGGGAATGGTCCAGCCTCCTCTTCCCCATGCTCTCTTACTTCCCAGGGCATTTAGGGGACAGTGAGCCTGTTCCTAGGTCCTAACTGACCCCACCCCAGTTCAGGGCCATTCCCAATGGTCTAGACTATGTCTTTTACCTTTTTTTCACTCTACATTCTGCTTTCTGAGCCTCTAGAGCACATTGCTATGATGTGCTGTGCCGGGAGAGGCCTACCTTCTTACTTTTGCCTAAGTACAGCGAGAGGCTTTGGACATCTTTTCACACTGATATCAACAGCGTTGGGTTTTGAAGGTGAGTGGGAGTGGGAGGGTGTCTGAAGACAGGCAAGCCTAAATTACCGTCTGCCCTTGGCTCTCTGGAAGAGTGGTGGGGTAAGCTCCTCTAAGGCACCATTGGGCTAGTCCAACTCAGGATTCCTCTATCGATGCCTTGTGTGCTCAGGCCATTATGTGGGACACAGGGTTATGTCTGCTGATCAGAATGTCTGGCTTTGTGGAGGAGAATACCAGAGTTGTGGTAGGTCACAGTCCAGTTGCCCATTTTCTTTCCTACTGTCTTCTTCCTCTACTACCACCAAAGCCTACTTTCTTCCCTGCCCTTCTTGTCAACACAATTCTTGCAAAGGGCTCTCTGTGCCCATTTGTATGCCCATGATGGTGTATACAAATGCCTCTCCCCATGAGAATTTTCATATTTAACTTTGTAGTAAGAGGAGAGTAATTTTTATTGAGGACACAGGGGAAAAACATCAGCCTCTTCTCCCCACAGACACACGTAGTGATGCAATATTATATGTTCCAAGTACATAGTTAGTTTCCAATAGACAGTTTCCAAGTAGTTAGTTTCCAAGTAGTTAGTTTCCAATAGACAGTTTCCAAGTACATAGTTAGTCTCCCCATCTCTTTACACTGGAGAGAAAAAAAAATCACACCCTAGCAGGAAGCTTCAACCTGCAAAGAGGAGCAGCCAGACAGCCTCGCTGAGGAGCTTTGGCCTTTATTCCCAGCTCCATGCTAAGGGTGACGGCCCCGCCACTGGCCTTGCTTTATCTGGATGAGCCACATGCCTGGCACACAGCAGCCACCATTTCTCCTCTACCTCCTCCTCCCTCTACCAACCCCCCAAACTGGAGTTGCCTGCCTGCTGCCATCACGCTTACAGCTTATTTCCAACCTGGTCCAAGTGTCCCCTACCAGGGAGAGCATTCCTAGTCTCCTGTATCCTATAGACTGTGGCTCAGGGCCACCATGTGGGAGGGCCTCTCCATTCCTTGGTGCCTCCCAGCCCTAGAGCAAAGCTGGATCACTGGTCGAGTCCCCAGTTCTGAAAGGGTAGACCAGATGTTTCACTAGTTCCTTGCGCATTCAGAGGGCCCCGGGACTCCAGGAAAGCCAGGAACAAGGAGGAAGGACACAACACTTGGTACCTGTGGGAAAAAAGAAGATCTGGTGGAGACCAAACGAGCAGAAGAGCTGGTCTGAGGGAAGCCTTGTGGTCCAAGGCGTTTGCTGGCGTGAGGGAGCCGACTCAACAGGTGTGCAGCTTCATAGGCCTTGGAGCCCCCCCCCCTCTTCCCCCTCTGCTTGAAGCAGACCCTTCTATGGGAGGTTTCCACTCTATGCCTTTCCTCCCCAAACCCAGTGTCACACTCAAACACACATTCAGAAGAGGACAGTAGGGGCTGCTCAGCTCTGCCCCGCATAGGTCTGATGGGTCAGTTGTCCAGAGGAAAATTCTTAAATGTTTTAGCCTTGGGACCCCCTTTCTGCCTGGAGAAATTTTTACATGACCTTGGGTATAGGTGTATACCCAAGGAAGTCTGGAACCTTGAACTATATCAAATAGGTAAACACATCAAACATTGATCATACTACCAATATTTCTGTGATTTTGTTTTTGTTTTGTGTTTTGGGAGCCACACCCAGTGATGTCCAGACTTTGCTCCGGGCTCTGTGCTCAAGGATTACTGCTGGTGGGTTTGGGGGACCGTGTGCCATGCCTGGGGTTAAATCTGGGTCAGCTATATCAAGCACCTTCCCACTGTACTATCTCTCAAGTCCCACATTTATAAATAAAATTTTATATGGGGTTTTGGCCAACAGTTGAAGAAGGAAAACAGCTCTTCGGGTCTCATCCTTCCCTGCCCAGGGAAATCCTTGCAAGTGTTTGTGGGACACGTGTGTCGGTCTCCCTCTGGCTCAAATGGGCAAAGCAACCATTTAAACTACCTTTCTCCCTACACCCCTCTCTCTGTGCTTCTTTTTAAAGCCATTTCTTTCCACCTTCAGGGGGTGCCCCAGGTTGTCACACTCCGAGTCTGTATCAGGCATGAACTGTCTTCTTCCATTTTTGTAGGTGCGGAGACCGAGGCAGAGGGTGGACTGGGTGACCAGCACCAGAAATGTGGGTTGGGGTCAGAACTTAGATTTCCTTGGATCCTAACCCAGAGATCCTTGGCCCTGCTTAGAATACGGCTATAAAGCTTCGGTGTCTCAGCAGGAGACATGGTGTTCCTTAGCCATTACTGGAGGGGAGAGGCAGTGGCCGTGTGTGTGAGTGTATGTGCCCAAGACTGCGTGTGTGTGCGTGTCACACCTTACTTGCTAAGGGAAGAGGACAGGGCTGCCAGCTTCTGACGGTCTCGTATGCATCTGGGACTTTGTAGGTACCACTCCCGGGAGAGCCAGATAGCGATGGTGTGTCAGGAGGAGGTGGCGCGGGACGACAGCTACGATGTGAAGCGGAGGGAGGATGCCGAGGAGTACTGCAGTGAGCCCAGCCTAGTCTCCACAGAGATGTGAGCTCTGCGGCTTTCCAGGCCACGCTACTCGCATGGAGGGAAGGGTTGGAGGGGAGGGGACAGGGGTTGAAATTTGACATATGGTCATAATTGGGAGACAAGATGTAGATCACATATTAGAAGAGCCCCTGCACCACGTCTGCCACCCCATTGGGGAAGACAAGAGCCCTTATTTAACCTCCCTCCCCCCCACACACACAGTTTCCAGGTGAGCTTGGCCATAAGACACTACACATGGCGATTTTTAAAATTCTTGGCTACGGTAGTCATGAATAGGGATAATAACACAGTGAGAAGGTGCTTTCCTTGTACATGGCTGGTGCGGTTTGGTCCCTAGAAGCCCATATGATTCTTTGAGCCTTGCCAAGAGTGATCCATGATCACAGAGACAGGAGTAATTCCTGAGCACCACAGGGTGTGGGCCTCAGACCACACCCTCACCCCCCCAAAAAATGACAAGCATGTTCATGACAAACAATGTTTGTTTCTTTAGTTTTTTTTGTGTGTGAGAGGGGCATGCCCGGAGGTACAGTGCCTGCTTTGCTGTCTCTCCAGTCTATTAACTTCTTTTATAGTGAGACTCAGGTGTGCAAGCATTAGTACTTCAGTTCATGAAACCACTTAAAATAAAACTGCCAGCAGAGGGCACTGTTGACAAGCAATGACAGAGATTCCGGTCCAGACTGAATTTAAAAACTAATTTATTTTTTAAGTTTTGGGCCACACCTGCAGTTATCAGGGGTTACTCCAGGATTGGTTTTGGGGGATTGAAATTGGTGGTACTAATACTGTGTGGTGCCAGGGATTGAGTCCAGGCCCCTAAACAATGCTGCTCATAAACCACGCAGTTTAGGCTCTCGCGATATCTCTACTCCCCTTTTATTGGCAGGGGTCACATGCCTCACTGCTCAGTCTCTACTCCCAGCTCCATGCTCAGAGGGTCAAGTGCTGGAAATTTCCATACTAGGTTTTTTTTTTTTTTTTTGATGAAGACACAAACCTGGTGGTGCTTAGAGCTTCCTCCCGACTCTATATTTCCTCCTGACTCTATTCCTGGTGGCACTTGAAGGACTATATATGGTGCTGGGGATCCAACTGGGTTTGGTCTTGTGCAAGATAAGCACCTTAACCCTTTATTATCTCTCTGCCCTCAAGAGTGAGGCTTTGTAATTGTAGATCCAGACCTATTAGTCACTTAGAGAGTTACCTCTAATTCTTCCAAAAAGTGTAGCATAGCATAGAACAGAATTGGACCAAGACAATGTACATCGCAAAGGTAAGGACTATTTTGTGAAACTTGTTTAATTGCCAACATATGTGTGTATATACTATATACATTCGTGTCATAAAATACATGTATGATGGTGCGTTGCACTCAAACAGAAGTGCCATTTCTGAGGCTTCCTGAAAGCACTTCAGAATGAGGAAGGGCATGCTTTCAGAAGGTGTTTGAAGCAAGGGGACCCATGGCTGGAAGACCGTCACATAACTCTTGGCACAGGCACTTGGCACCTTCCTCCCAGGAAACTAGCCTGAAAGAGGAGAAGGCAGAGGGAAGAGTGATGAAAAACATGGAACTACTCGTCAAGATACTAGTTTTCCTCTCTTGCCGTTGTGTCCCCATCAGCAAAATGGGGACAGAGAAAGGTGGCAGGTGCGCTGCTTAATCTGGCCTAATGAAATATAGGAAATTTAATAGCAAAATAAAAGTATAAATTTCCTTACGAGAACATTCTGGGAGTGGAGGGATAGGTCTAGGGGGCCAGAATAGTCTTGCTCAATCTTAGGCCATGTTTGGTCTTCTCCCAGCACTATCAGGAATAGCGTCAGGTGTATCACTGGAGGCTCACCAACCCCACTACCTGAGACATAAGACTCCTGGGCACTGCTGGGTTGCTCCTGATGGTTCTCAGCACCACTAGGACCCAGCAGCATCCTATGTATCAGCTGTCCCGATTGACCAAGTATATCACTGGGAGTTGACACCTGGGTCTTGCATGAATTTTTGGGAGCATTCCCCACAAAATCAAGAAAAATTCTCTAAATAAATTTTTTCAATAATGCAAATTTATGCATAGGCACAGATCCCAGGTAAAGCAAGCCTTTGGCTCATTTCATCCTATATTGAAAGATTAGTGTGTCTGGGCCTGTGACTTGATTGTTCTGAGCATCAGCAGATTGTAACAGGAGCCAGGTGCAAGGTTAAATAGTAGCTAGGGCTTCAAGTCTGAATGCTATCTGTATAAGAAAAGGCATTAATGAGGGTGGAAAGGTCCTGAGGATCTGAGGACTGTTGGCTTCACCCACAAGGGATTAAGAAGTAGACTTTATGGGTTGCAGCCAACATTATAATAGAGTAGGTGAAGGTTTAACAGAAAATTTCAGAGTGCAATGTACGCCATAAAGGTAAGACACTCATGAATTAGTCAGTGAGGGTGTGTCTCTGCTTATGCAAAATATATAAAATCCATCTCTTAGGATGAGGCCCTTCACAAGGCTTTAGAAACCATTGACTTGAGCCCCCTGACTCCCTTATGCTGATGGAGGGATGGATGCTTGTTGTAGGTCAAGACCTATATGCTCTTGATGATAAAGAGGTTGGAAGAATGGGGAGAAATCCGGACATGGGATAAAGTTGGGTAAAGTTGGGAGGAGTCATGGCAAACAGCATCAGCATATGTAACCAGAGGAGCTTAGGCCATTCCTTTAAGAGTCTGTGTAGCAAGAACTAATTTCCAAGTTTCTCAACAGCTTTGGCGTAAGGGGACTGCACTGCCTTAAATCAGAAATACAGGCATCAGAGTAGAGAGGCTGTGTCAAAGGGCTGCATTCCACCTGGGGCACCAGTTAACAGGGCCAAAATGTCTGCTTTCATGGGTAACCAATTCCTTCGTCCTGCTCCCCTAACTCACACAGGATAGGGCTGGAGGTGGGGACACCCTCACTAAGAAGAGTAAAGCAGACTATGTCCAGGGATCAGATGCTCCTTAGGGAGCAGCATTTCCTGGCCACCAGGAGCAAGCGCTGTGAGTTCTCTGTTCCAGGCTGTCCTATCAGGATGATGAAAACCGACAACTAGCACCCCGAGGAGGACAAGAGGGACGTCCGGCAATCTCCAAAGAGGGGTTTCCTCCGCTCTGCCTCCCTAGGTAAACACATACACACACCCCCTTTGGAGACCTCATCCCAAGTTCACCCTAATCAGGTATTGGGGAGGGAATGACTTGAACACTTTTGCTGTCTGCCTCAATCAAGCCTGCAGTGGGCAATTTTTCTAAAGCAATTGGTAGTTTGCTCAGATAGGATGTGGGTGGATGCCCCCATGGTAGGGGGCTAAGAAAGGTGAACTAGAAAGAAGAGGTCTTTGGGAAGCCTGTCACTGTTCTATGCTCCCCTCCACCTAACCACCCCCCATCCCTGTGTAGAGCTATCACAGACTGTGTCTTTTGTTCCTGGCTTACCCCAGTTCTTTGGTTCTCCCTGTAGGTCGGAGGGCCTCCTTCCATCTGGAATGCCTGAAGCGACAGAAGAATCAAGGGGGAGACATCTCTCAGAAGACAGTCTTGCCCTTGCACTTGGTCCATCATCAGGTATCCTAACCAGCGCTATGCTTCTGATTTTGATTTTATTGTATTTTTATTAAGTCACCATGATTTAATAGACTTTTAGGCATGTGGTGTTTCAACACAATTCCACCAGTGTAATCTTCCTTCCACTGGGTGTCCTCAGATTCTCTCTCACCTATCCAGCCTGTCTCCTGGACAGGCACATTTGTAGGTTTTATGACTGTAACAGGAATCTCCTGCTTATCGTATTGTTGATCCCTGGAACCCCAGATGGCTCCTAGAGCCTTGTGAAGAGTGATCTATAATCACAGAACCAAGAATAATTTCTGAACACCATTAGGTGTGGGCTTCAAATCATCCCTCACCAAAAAAATGCATAAATAAATACATAGATAAACAAATAAGTAAATAAGTAAGTACATAGATAGATGATAGATAGATAGATAGATAGATAGATGGATGATAGATAGATAGATAGATGATAGATAGATAGACAGACAGACAGACAGACAGACAGATAGATAGACAGATAGATAGATAGATGATGGGTAGATAGATAGATAGATAGATAGATAGATAGATAGATAGATAGATAGAGAGAGAGAGAGAGAGAGATAGAGAGATAGATAGATAAAAGTGCTACTCTGCAGCATTGTGCTTTGGGATGGGCCACCGTCCACCACCTAGTGGACTAGAGGCCACCATAATTATGGGCAAATCCCATAATACCAATCAGTCTTTCTTGCCACACCATAAGTGCTGATCCTCTGCAGGTGAAAGTCTTGGCAAAGTCTGGGTTTCCAGGGCAGAGATATAGAAAGCCCAAGGAGCAGAGCTGCCCATACACCTGATTCTGTCTGACCTCTGGCCCTGCATTAGCAAGGGTATTCCCTTCCCCAGACACTGACTTACACAGCAGGGGACCAAAGCACATATCTTTACATCTAGAGTTAGAGGACAAGTAGAGACTTTGCTGCACAAGGAAATCCAACTCCTGAAATGAACAAGAATGTGCCAGTGCCATATCAATACAATGACGCCCCCTCAAAAAATATGTCCTGAAAGATTCAATGCATGATCTATCTTCTTCCATGGCTGACTCCAACCAATACCATGAAATCCAAGCCAGCACTGCCTGCACTTGCTGTTCTTCATATCTTGGAACTTTAAGAATGATCTAAAGCCAGAAGACCCTACCTCCGAGGGTCTACACCAAAGTTTCCAATCTTTTGTGTCTCCCGTTACCTATATTCTCTATAACTTTTTAGTACTGAAAGGCATTCACCATTAAAATTGATTCATATGGGCAGTATGGTTCTACTTAGGTTGGTATTATTTCAACTCAAGAAATACATTTTCATTAGCCATGGAGCCTTGCCTATATTTATATTAAATATGATTTCCACTGGACTTTCTGGAATATTGCACATAGCTTTTGCAATTCGCCTGAAATCCAGGAACCCAGAACTGGAGCCATCAAGAGCAGCAAGCAGGGCCCACCGGTAGGGTGGGTGGGGGTGGGGAGGCACTAAGCAATCTGTCTTAAAGGGTTTCTATGAGTTTATTTCTTAGATAAGAAATAAAAGACTCTTCTCTGTCTTCTCTCTGCTGTGCTACACCTCTACACCACAAGCAACTATGTCCCCCTCCACAACATGCAGATGTGGCCCACTTCTCTCTGCTTCTTAGCCTGGACCACCCCAGGACACACCGTTTTTTTTTTTTTTTTTTTTTTTTTTAAATTTTTTTTATTATACCACCGTGAAACACACAATTACAAAGGTGTTCATAATTGGTTCTTGGTAATACAGTATTCCAGCACCCATCCCTCCACCAGTGCCCCATTTCCACCACCAATGTACCCCTCCCCTTCCATCCCCCACCCGCCTTAATAGCAGGTACCCCAGTTTCCTCTCTTTCTCTCTCTATCTCTCTCTGTCTCTGCATCTCTCTCCCTCTTATTTTACACATTATGGCTAGCCCTGCAGATATTTAGAGTTTATCACTTAAGTCTCTTTCACACCGTTTCTTTTGTACTAATGTCCCCTCTCATTGGGCTCAGAGATCTAATAATTATGACTGCTTAAATGGAGATGAGGCCCACTCTTCAGGATACTCAAAGTTGTAAATGGAGGACACAAGCATATAAATTATAGTTTGGAAAATGTCAGGTTCAGGTATAAACAATGCTTCAAAGACTGGATGAGCTAGAAATGAACAGAAAGTGTTAATGGGTCTCTGCAGTTGTCAAAGAGAGAACGTCTCTTTTTATCTCTTCATTATGATGCACTATATACTTCTCTTTCCCTTGTTTCACCTGAGCTAGACAGAGGGTTTAGTCTTACCCTTATACATGGTGCAGCCATCAGCCCATCTTGTCTACTGAAGAGAAACCAAAAGTGAGAGCATTTACAGGTAAAAAGTGCTTGAGGCAGTGCTAAAAGACTGGTTACTTGGTTCCACTCAAGCAGTTTTTACCTGTGGAAGAGAAAGAGACCAAATCTGAGAGCAGGGAGTCACAAAACACACTTTAGAACAATAGAAACACTCTGGGTTTGATGAGTTCAGATGGGTCAAAGTGAGGTGGGGTGGAGTAGAATTAGTTGCAAACAGTAGTTGCTACGGAAGGCAGAAGCCTGCCTCTGCTACCCCAGTAACTTGTGCTCTTGTATGTCCGCAGGCGTTGGCAGTGGCAGGCCTGAGTCCCCTCCTCCAGAGAAGCCATTCCCCCACCTCGTTTCCCAGGCCCTGTGCCACGCCCCCTGCCACCCCAGGCAGCCGAGGCTGGCCCCCCACAGCCCATCCCTACCCTGCGGCTGGAGGGGGCAGAGTCCACTGAGAAACTCAACAGCAGCTTCCCGGCCATCCACTGCAGTTCCTGGGCTGAGGAGCCTGCTCCCTGCAGTGGAGGCAGCAGCACCCTCCGGAGAACCCGGCCTGTGTCCCTCACTGTGCCCAGCCCTGCTGGGGCCCCAGGACGGCAGTTCCATGGCAGTGCCAGCAGTCTGGTGGAAGCGGTGAGTGACGTGAACTCTGCAGCGTGAAGGTGGGGACAGAGGAGAAGAGCACAGCCAGAGAACAGCATAGAGAATTGAGGAGGGCGGACCTGGTTGTTCCCAAGTGGAGTGGATGCCAGGCACAGCTCCAGAAGACCCTCACTTTTAAAGTCAGACAGAGGAGGCCTAGACTGCCAAAAATTAAGATCAAATTAGATGCTAGTGGTCTCTATGGGGGCTGGATCTGCTCTAGAGGAAGAGAGAAACTGCCATACAAATATCCTTGCCACAGGCCAGGTAGCCCTGAAGAAAGTTCACTCTCCTTTGTATGAACCGGGGTGTTCTATAATTACCAAGATCAAATATGAGCTTGGGCTGCAGTTGTAACAACAAGAGCCCATGTTTGTGTATCTCCAGCTTAGTGGTGTAGGAAATCACCTGTGTATCTTTGGAAACCTAGAACCAAGTAAGTGAGTAGTTTTTGCCGTTGGTTTTGGTGGTCCTTTTTTCAATTTTTTTCTTAACACAAGTGGATTTTTTTAAGGTTCTTGGGTGTCCCAGCACATAGGCAGGTTGGGATGATCACATCTGGAAAGAGTGTCATCTGTTCTCTACCATGGTCAGAATTTTAGATGCCGTCCAGGGACTCCTACTTAGAGGACTTTGGGAAACTATTTCAAAAAGGGACCATCAGCTTTACAAGGCCCCTAATGGGATTTTGTAAGAGAACTGGTTGAGGGAGTAGGGAAGTTGGAGAGAAGATGACTTAAAAGGCTGAGCCATGATGTCAGTCTTGGAAGGACCCTGGTGTCCTCGAGGGTGTCTTTTGTTTTGTTTTTTGACTACAAGCAGTCATGCTCAGATCCAGCTTATTCCTGGATCTGTGCTTGAGAATTATTCTTGGTGGGCTTGGTGATTATGGGGTTCTGGGATCAAGCCGTAGTCAGCTGTTGCAATGCAAATGTCCTGCCCACTGTACTATCTCTCCAACCTGCCACCCTGGAGGGGGCTTTGAATACAAAACTAGAGCAATGGGAAGAGCAGAGAGAGCCCAGCTCCCCGGGGAAAACATTTCTAACAAGAGGAGGGCTTTCCTGCAAAGGAGTGTGCCCCATTACTGCAATGTGCCAGGAGGCATTGCCCGTCCCGCAGGCTGCCGGGAGTAGTAGGTAACCCAGAGACCTTCTTACTTGAAGGCCCTATCCTGCTTTGCTCAGCCTTCGTGGTCCCTCTGGTGTTCACGGAACAGAGTGAGAAATCCTCACGCTGCTGAGAGAAACATCGCTCTATGGAGCATAGGTGGTAGTGAGGAGAGATGCAGTAACCAATTATGGAGGTCAAGGAGTGAGAGCCATGAAGGAAACTCAGTCAGGCCCAGGAAATGGGATACTGGGATACTGGGGGAAGGAGCGGGGCTTGGAGAAGCAAAGTGCTCTGGTGCCCCACCCCGTGGTTCAGTAGCTGAGTCACAAAGTAGCTCCTGGGATGGAGAGAGCAGCTTTGGGATTTGGGATGGGCTGCTGGGGCATTCCAGCAGAAACAGCCCAGCGCCCTGCGGCATTTGGCACACAGCCTGCTGTAGGATCCTTACCAGAAGAAAGACAGCATTTGGCATGGAGCTATGACATGACTCAGCTGTTATATCAAAGAGGAGCAGAGTTTCTTAGAAAGACTATGTGGGGCCATTGAGGGTCCCAAGGAGAAGAAAAGACCAGGGCAGGCTGGCTTCTGCTTGGAGACTGCCCGCAGCACACCCGAGACTCCTGTGTGATCCAAGTTGTCATGTTTGACAAGTCTGAGGACTCCAGCCGAAAATTCTTCCCCACTTCTTCTGCTCACTACCCAGCCTCCCATCCACGCATCCCTGATTTCTTTTGTTCTTTTGGGCGATGCCCATCTCTGATCATTTTCTATTAGCGTCTCACATAGAGACACACAGACACATACACATTCATAAACACATGTACACTCATTTCCTGAAGTTATCATCAAAATGGGATGGGTGGAGGGAGGGTGAGAGAGAGAGAGAGAGAGAGAGTTTTAGAAATAATGTCTCTCTTTGTTTCTTCTTCATTGTGGTCTGTCCACCCTTCCTCAGGTTTTGATTTCAGAAGGACTGGGGCATTTTGCGCAAGATCCCAAGTTTATCGAGGTGACAACCCAAGAGCTAGCTTACGCCTGCGACATGACAATAGAGGAGATGGAGAATGCAGCCGACAACATCCTCAGCGGGCGCCCAGCAGAGCCCCCAACGGCACCCTGCTACCTTTCGTTAACTGCAGGGACCCCGGGCCTGACGGAGCAGGGGGCGGGGAGGGCGAGCCCCGCGTGCCCAGCCTGGAGTGTCGCAAGAGTGAGGAGGAATTCCAGGACAGCAGAGCCTACGTCAGCAGCCTGTAGTAGCCAGGGCTGGGCAGATGCTGGGATTTTTTATTTGTTTCAATGTTCCTAATGGGTTCGTTTCAGAAGTGCCTCACTGTTCTCGTGACCTGGAGTTAACCGGAACAGCGTCTTCATTCATTTCGTTGGGACAAGACGCAGAGTTGGGTGGCGCAGAGAGGAGAGTCAGCTTTTCAGGGGGCGAGGAAAGCAGCGACCCCAGTGTGTCCACAGAGCTAGAGTGGTGAGGGAGGAGGTGGAAGAGTCAGGGAGGGTCGCCGAGGAGAGACACGCACCCTCCCGTTCCATGCCTAGGCCCCTGCGCAGGAGCCGCCGCCGCCGCCTCGGTGTGTGCACCGAAGGACCCAATGCCAAACGGGTGTCTTTCAACTTTTGCTTGTAAAAAACAAAAAACATTTTGCACATAATCTGTATGAGCCTCACTGTCTCCATTCGAGCAGGGCCCTGTGGATTTGCGGAAGGAAGTGGGGGCAGGATGCAGTGAGGGATCCAGCCCACCCCACAGGGAGAGACAGCAGCGGGGGGCTGGAGCTCAAGGGTGGGGCGGAGGCAATGGTGAGGGGGCTTTACACGGGCCTCCAGCTCTACCGCTTGCTCAGGATCACCTGCCCGGCTCTGGTCACATTGGGCCGGGCTTGCATCCAGGCCAGCGTCAGGGCGGGGAAGTTGGCTCTGCACACCCGGTGGGCCGACTGCCAGTTCTTGACCAAGCCAGGTGGTGCTGAGCTTCCATTGATTGCTCTTGGGTTGGGTGATTTGACATTTTTCTTGGACTGCATGTTGCTGTTTTGGGATTTTTGTTTTGTTTTGTTTTCATTTGTTTTCCCAGGGAGGGAGGAAGAAGAGTGTTTACAAAGTTCTGTTGCTGCCCACCTTACTGTTTTCACTTTTGCAAATGTAAATCAGGTTTGGTTTTATTGTATTATTTAAATGGCTGTGGTTTCTTTCTTTCTTTTTCTTTCTTTTTTTTTTCTGCATCAGTTTCAATGGAGCTGCCCTAGGAGGGTTTTGCCCACCAAAGTGTATGCCCAATAATTTGCTATTATTTCCTTAGGCAGTAACAATCACAGACATTTTGGGGGGTTTGGTTTGGTTTTGGAAGATAAAGGTCAGCATTAGTGGACCTTAAGTGCTCGCGTACATTGGGGATTGAGTTGGGTTCTCTTTAATGCTGGGTGTATTAAGGGTGCTGCGGAAAGGAAGCAAGAGTTTGTGAGTGAGTGTGGTGGGTTGTCTGTGTTTGATATGTGTGTGTGCACCCACGCGAGTGTACCCATGCGCAATACAGAGCCCTCTCTTTCTGGGTGACTTTGGGGGAGATAGGAATATGGGGCCATCCGAAAGCAAAAACAAACCACTGTCTCTGCTTCTGAAACAGGAATCAGTAACTCTTTGCATTTTCTGTCCCACAAGATATGCAAAAACAATGCAATAATATTCATTTTAAAAATACAATTGTGAGTTGTGTTGGTATTAAAACTGTATTTAAAAACACACACACAGAGAAATTTAAAGGAAAAATCTCAAGAAGGCAGTTTGCTTCGATTTATCCGTGTAATGTTTTATTGCATTGATAATGTTTCTGTTGAAGAAACTGTTATACTTGAATTCAGGTCAGTTTCAGTATTTTACAAATATTTTTTTTAAAACTGAATTGCGATTGTGCCAAGCAAATAATAATGAATTAAGTTTGTTTTTGAAGTCACTTCTTGTATATTTTGCTGCATGTAAGTAAATCATTTTGTATTTGGAGTGTGACAAGCTTTACCTTTGAACTCTGAAGTGCTTTTCTACATGTGGTTGGGGAAAAGGGAAAAATTTTCCTCTTGTACAATGAGCAAAGGTATCACCAGTGACCATCATTATCCCACTATCCACAAACAGGTTTGGACATTACTGTTTTGCATATCTTGTGTTCTCTTCCATTTCACTTTGTTTTTGTTTTTCAAAACTCCATGATAGGTTTGACACTTCCTCTTGCTTTGAGAGATTGACACATCCCTCTCTCTGTTTCCACTCCCTCCATTCTTTCCCTTCTGATTTGGAACCTCTCTCATCAGAGCCCTTCGCCATGAGAGTTCTGAGGCGAGCAGAACAATTTCCTTCATAACTCTCAGCACACCCTACAGTGGAGGCAGTTGGCCTCTCTGTTCACTCCCACACCACACACAACTCCCAGTCATTGTCACAGGAAAGTATTGAATGAGGAACTGGCTTTAGAACTGGGCGGCTGTGGAGAGGAAAAGGAAGCCTGACTTCTGACAACTGCTTTCCCCAGTATCAGGCAATCAAGTAAAATCTGAATCCATGAAAGTCAACCTGTCACTTCATCCTTTCTTAAGACCACTGAGACCTACCTACCCTAAGGTGTATGACAGCCGTGGGCACCAGGCAGAGTTGAGGAGGTGGCAACAGTTACATGTTAGGCCCATTGTGTCTACCTGAAACGTGACTGTATAGGTGCTGTGTCCTTCCAACTGATTGCAGAATGCTGGCCAACAAAGGGCTGGTCTGGGAAGAAATGGGATTCAGTCATGCATCTAGAGTGTACTTATCAAATTTCCTTCAGTCCCAGAGTTCTGTCGGCCATTCTTGACACTTAGATGAGCAACTTAGAAACTAAACTTCCTCAAATGAAGATGAGTTATGAGTTTTACTTTTAAGGACTGACTCACTCAAAGGTGAATAAACATGCCGGATACACCCAGGCTAAATTGCGCTCCAATGATAGTGGAGATACTTCCTGTTTTCCTAAGCCTAACCCACCCGGATGATCTTGGTTCCTTTATAGAGCTATCAAGGTGTTTTAGAAATTCAGTTTAGATGGTATCCTTCATCAGCTTCTCAAATTGCCACTGTGTGGCCAACATTTTCATCAGGGAAAGGAAGTCTCTTTTGGATTGAAATCTGATTCTTGTTGCACATTGCCTTTTGGACAGAAATTTAGAATCAAAACTAAACACACACACACACACACACATACACACAAGCACACAGCCTTCTCATGCTGCTCTTGTTTTCCCTTTGGATATTGAACCTGCTTGCAAAAATCTCACTGGAAAATGACATAGTCTCATGCCGTCAACATCCAAACTGCTACCAAAATACCAGCTCCTTACCTGACATCACCCCCCCACACACACACACAGGCTCCTTCTTTATGGTTAATATTGTTCAGCCTTCCTGCTTGTACCCTGTGAGAATTGCATCTCCCATACAAAGGCAGTTTCTCGTACTGCTGTGAGTAAAGGAGCTCAGATGGGATTTTCCTGACTAGGGCAATGGGTCTGTCAGAGCCTGACCTTATTATTGAGATACCAGCCACAGGGACAGACTGGTAAATCCATGGCAAAACCAATTACACTCATCCAACATATAATATGTGATATTTTACACAAACAAATTAAAATAATACTTTCTCAATGACCTTGTAGGATATAATGGTTAAATCTGAAAAGGCCTGAACAGGAGAGAAACAACCAGTGGTTGAGGACCAAAGTGACTTGAGCAGTTGAGTTCTGTGCGCAGAAACCTGAGTTTTATTGTCCTCTGGACCATACTTTTTGATTTCCACACTTTTATCTCTTAATAATTATTCATGTGCATAGTTGCACTGAGCCAGGAGACTTCAGTCGTCTCCTTTTTTCTTTTATTTTTCAAGTTTTTATTTAAAGGTGACTTCTCTTCAGCTAAACTTTGGACTTGACTCATTAATTTCTCTCTGCTTTGCATCAGAAACTCTTCCTTCATTTCTTCAATCTGTTGGATTCAACTTTGACTGGGAAATCCAAAAGAATAAGCCTGCTTCTTTATCGTCATTGTTCTTCTGTACCACACTCCAGTTGCACACTTCTGTGGTCTATCTGGAGAAAATATGTCTGCCTCTTTCGAACAATCATTTTCCTCCGAGAACTTCTAATCTAATCATTCAGCTAAAGATAGGCAACCACAGAATGTACCTTTCAATGCTGATATATCTTTCTAGGAAATAAAAGCACCTTGAAAATGAGAAGTTTCATTAGAAGGATAATGGTTGATTTCTATTTTTTATGGAATTTTGCTTTCTGATAAGTTCGGAAGAATGTAGAAAAGGACAATAACTAAAATTGGGCATAGGGGATACACTGGTAACTAGGGCTTATCAAGTCATAATCGAACCTTAATTAAGAAGGGTGATGGCATCTCTGTCCCTAAACACAGAAAAGAATTGCATAATTGTCTAAGAAACAGTTTAGGTAGTACAAGAAAAGGATGATCTAGTTCCCCAAACAAACATCTGAGCCCTAGTCTCATCAAGAAAAATTTTATAGAGCCTGAACCAACTAATTCTGGTTTTGCTTATTCATTTTGGGGGAGCTAAGCTTCATACATGCAACATATAGGCTCTACTTTTTCCAAGAGAGTGTGGATTTATGGCTCTGGCCTGTCAGCTCAGATTGAATGGGAAGAGTTTGGCCTTCCTGTGGGAAGAAGTATGCAGCTCAACCACTTCAAAGACCACTTCAGAAGATAATAGACCATACAGTTGTTGGTAGAGCACATGGTTAAATATAGCTGAGCCAGATTTGATCCATGGTATGTATCCCTTATTGTCTCCCAAGCACCACCAGAAGTGATCCCTGAACACAGAAATAAATCCTGAGGAGCACCAGTGTGAACTCCACACAAAGCAAAAACCAAAATAGATCTACTTCAGAATAAGAGGAAACGAAATGTTGATTTCATCTTGTTTCCCAAGTCAGCCTTTAGCTAACTGCAGAGGTGTCTGCCACCCTGTCTCCCTCTCTTTGCTGTGTTCCTTCCCTTCTGTGCCTCTTGAGACAGGCTCTAGTCAGAGGGCACGAAGGCAGGTCATTATTTCTCTAGCAGAGGAGCTTAGTCATCCAAGCCAGGATCTCTGGTAGCACCACCCGGGGAACCATAAGTCAAAGGAGAAGGGAAGAAATATCCTACAGTTTTCAGGGATGGCCTCTTTCACTGGCCTCAGGTCTCTCCCTCTTCCTGCAGTCCAGTAAAAGGGATGGAGAATTGAAAGTATCCCATTTGCAGATTCTCACATATTTTCTTTGTGAAACCATTTCTGGTTTTAATGTTATTTATTTATTTTTATTTAAAAAAAGTGAAATATTGCTATGTAGAGCCACACACCAATAAATTATGATCTGTTGTATTTCCACATTTTGGGGTGGCAATACCACATACACATATGTGTAAACACATTCAAAGACACTACACATGTATACACACAAATACACATACACTTGCTCATTTATAAGAAAATTCTTCACTAAGGGCATGATCAGAATAGAACTATTGGTGGAAATATTGCAAGAATAGAGAAAATAATTTCTATAGGAGTAAGTACAGTCCTGTCCAGAATAGTTTCTGCTCACAGCTCGGAACTCTTGTTCTTGAAGCCTTTAAGGCTATCAGTAGGTGAGTGGGGAGAAAGCGAGCAGCCTTCTGGCTCAGTAGTGACTTCTTGCTCAGGGATCCCAAGGGTTGCAAATTTCAGAGCCCTGGCATAGAGTCTCTCCTGATCCTGCGACCAGTAGTGGGAGAGAAGAGAGGTCTCCTTAAAGTCACACTAGAAACATCAGCGGATAGATCACTGGTCCCTGTACCAAACTGCATCCCCCCCAAAAACTTCCCAACATGGAGAAACCACAATGAGCTTTAAGGGAAAAAGTAGCATGAAGCAATGAAAATGTAAAGCAGATGGTTTATCAGCAAGCACTGCTATGCAAAGGGCTGCTTTGGAAGGCGAGCCAAGGACCACACTATGGGCACCTTTCTGCTTGTACCTAGTCCCTAGCCATGCATCTAGCTGCGTCCCTCTTCCACACTTTACAGTCAGATTATACATCACCTCTAGCTGCTTTCTGCCTTACCCAGACAACACTGTTCTTCCAGAGCCTTGTTTGAATGAGGTTTAGCACGTCATAGGCTGGAAGGTAACACCATGATCAGGTTTGGATAGGATTGTGATGGAGCAGTTGAGAAGAACCTGTAAAACAACATGCAGGCCATTAAGAAATAAGGTGGCAGATCACTGGTTGGAAAATATTGGAATGCCTGTTAGACTCATAATTTTCTGTTTCATTTTAATATCCCAGAACTACCCGCCAAGCAAGACTTACCTCCAAGTAAGTGGCTCCAAATTAAGTCCCTCTATCTCTCCTCTGCCCACCTCCTCCTGCTCAGGCTCACCGCTGTGCTCCAAACCAATCTATATCACATGTGTTCCCAGAGAGATGTGGAATAATGAACCGGGCCTCTGTTGTCACCCCAATGCCTGCACCATGCCCCTCACACTGAACCCTCATACCGTCCCTCCAGGCTCCACGACTTCACAGTCTTACTTACTGTTGTAGATATTGTTGTACAGTTTGTAATCATTCAATAACCTGTGGTCAAAGACCTTGCCTGCTACGCCTTCTCACCCTTGAGGAAGGCCAGGGAATCTAGAAGGGGTAACCTTTCAAGAAGAGCTTCAGGGTCATCTCTGTGTGAGACGCTATGTATATTCCTGTAAGATTGCATTTTTATCTAAGGAATGATGTTATTAAAAAACAAACAAAAACACAAAAAATAAGAATTGCAAATAAATTTCTTAACAATGTCTACATTTGTTCAATTTTATCTTTCATCTTGCCCATCCCTTCTCTTCTCCTGTTTCATAGAGGTCACAAAAGTATAAGCAATTCTCAGATACTACAAAGGGGGAGAAATGCTAGGCTGAAACATGGGGAGCCTAAATTCGGCAGTAATCTCTAACCTGATTTTATGATCCACCTTATCTATCCAATGAAATGATTAATAAAAAAAATGCCCCAGAGTTGACAAGGATAACAAACAGAAGAAATAGTTTTTAAAGATTAGTTTTAAAGATATTTAAAGATATTTTTTAAAGATACAAAAAGTGGTTTTGGATGTGGGAAGTAAAGATATGAGGAGAGAGGGAGCCAAAAAGAAGGGGAGGAAGAGTTAGATTATGTGTATTTAAGGACTTGGAAGATGATAAAATATTGGAGTTTTAAGTTTTTGTTATTAAACAAATTCAAACAGTGCTTCCTGAATGTTACCATGTATAAAAATAATGTGTCCAATATAGAAAGATGTTTTCATTGAATATAATGAAATGAAGAAAGCAGAATCAAAAGTCTGGATAACAGAGTACCTACCTCTGAAAATGCTGCTTGCTTAGCATCCCAGCAGTGTGTGAACTCCAATGGGCTCTACCAAAGAGGTCACCATCCTTGGGTGGATCACATATAGGTGCTAGATGTCAGATGTTACCCATAATTATTGAAGTGCTGAAACTGGCAAAAGAACAGTAAATCAACTCAAACAGAATCAATTTACCTACTTAAGAAATTACACTTGCAATTGGTAGGTTCTCTCAATACCAAGTATTCAGTGAGCTGAACACCAGCTATTTGGGAGTAGAAAGAATGAAGGCATAGTATCTGGAAGGAATAAAAAAATACTGTGGTAGCGTTTCACCAAAGTATAAGTCTCTCACACCTGCAGAAGTGAGGTCCTGCACAGCAGGATACTCTGCTCTCTGCCTCTCTTTTCTCTCCATTCTCTTTCCTGTTAGGCCTTAGCATGTGGTAGCAGCCATCTTGGCCTAGGATTCTAAACCTACATGTGCCCGGTGCCCAGCTAAGAACCTAAAATTCAGGGTTTTCCTGTTACTGGATTGTATACCAGAACCTGTGAGAGTAAAGCCTTTTAAAACTGCACTGGACTCCTGATTTTTCATCCATTCCCCACTGGCTTTGGAGGTAGAAGGGAACTCATTTCCTGTTGTCATTGGGAACCCCAGGAGCTCCCGATAAGATCCTATGATTAAGAATTCTCTATCTTGTTAGGTTATCACTAATATTTGAAGGAGTGATAAAAGAATTTCAGTGAAACAATAGCTAATTGCATTTGTGGCTTCTAAACTGGCTTAGAAAGAAATAAATATTTCTATAAAAGGCAACAAAATCCTATTTGGAAATAGTAAGCTGCATAAAAATATAAAATAGGATATTAAAGGGGTTCCTATGGTGAATTCAATACCTGATTTATGGCTGCAGATAGTATGGCAGGTAGGGTGTTTACCTTGCATATGGCTGACTTGGCTTCATCTCTGGCATCCCATATTTGGTGCATTGAAAGAATTTCAATGGTCCCCCAAGCACTGCCAGGAGTAATTCCTGAATGTAGAGCCAGGAGCAACCCCTGAGCACTGCAGGGTGCAACCCCTTAACTCTCCCCACAACCAACTTACCTAATTACTTACCTAATTTAAATGAAAAAAGAAACTAAGTTTAGAGTTTTAAATATTCATTATGGCATCCTCAAAGCAAAAATGCTTAGAAGAAACTATGAAGAAGAGATAAACAGGAGTGCGTAAATGCATAAGAGGTTGATACCAAAGTGAAAGTGGGAAAAACAAAGGAAAGCCAATGAACAATTTAAACTGAAAATACAACCAAACTCTTTCTTAAAACATGACAATTTGGGGGCCAGAGCAATAGCACAGTGGGTAGGGCATTTGCCTTGCACACAATCGACCCAGGTTCGAATACCAGCATCCCATATGGTCCCCAAGCACAACCAGGAGTAATTCTTGAGTGCAGAGCCAGGAGTAAGCCCTAAGCATGGCCGGGTGTGACCAAAAAAGCAAAAAAAAAAAAATTGACGATTTCTTTGTCAGTAATTTTAAAGCCAATGAATTAAACTCCCTAATCAAAGAAACAGAACATCTGGTAGAACGGGGAAAAAATATCCAATCTTCTGCTGCTGTTTTCATTAAGTAAACATACTTGAATATTCATTCAGAGTAAAGCACTGGGAAATGCTCACCAAATGGTAGTTGGACATAGGAATGGTGCCAGAGATAGCTCAATGAGCTAGGCGCCTGCTTTGTATACAGAAGGTACAGACTTGATTCTTGGTATCATATAGGCCTCTGAATACAATTAGGTACTAATAGTAAACCCATAGCACAGAGCCCCAGGGTACCACAGGATGTGATCCTGTTTCCTCCCTCCACAAATATAAAGTAGGAATAGACATACTTATTTCAGATAAAATAAAGTTCAAACTAAGTAAGATAATAAGAAATAAGGGTAGCTATTACATATTGATTAAGAGATTAATGTCCAGGGTGCCTAAATTATTTCAATGCACCAAATAGAACTCAGTTCTAATTTTATTTTAGATCACAATGCTTTGAAGATAGAAATTAAACATAAAAAGACATCATTTGAAGACCAAACAACATATTCTTAAACAATCATTGGATTAAAAAGGAAATCAAATAAGAAATCAAGAATGCCTGGATTGATTGAGAATGAGACACAAACTATCAGAACATTTGGCATAGAGAAATAGCAGTACTAAGAAGGAAGTCCATAGTGACAAAGACTTACAAAAGCTAAACTTGATATGGGAACATTGATTGGAGGAAAGTTAACATTGGTGGTGGCATTGATGCTGAAAGATGCCTAAAACTCAACTATTAATAGCTCTGTGAAGTATGATTCTTTAATTTTCTAAAAATTCTTTTAGTATATCCAAACTTGCTTTGTTTGTTTTGATCTTCCCAAGTGATGCTCAGGAGGCCTGGAGTTTAGGCATGTACCCTAATTGCTGTAGCTACCATTTCCTGTCCCTATCAGAACACCCTCACACTTGAGGGGCCGGAGCGATAGTCCAGTGGGTAGGGTGTTTGCCTTGCACATGGTGGACCCGGGTTCGATCCCTGGCATTCCATATGGTCCCCTGAGCACCGCCAGGAATAATTCCTGAGTGTAGAGGCAGGAGTAACCCCTGAACATTGTCGGGTGTAAAAGCAAAAAAAAAAAAAAAAAACACTCAAACTTGATACTTAAATCAGGAAGCTTTGAGGTCATGATACAGATTTCTAAAACTTTTCAGCTCTCTGCTTTTAAGTTACAGACCAGTTAGAAGTTTATTGCCATTTTTTTAAATATTCTTTCGGCCGTACGGTTCATCAATAAATGCTGGATTTATAGATGACTACAAGAGTATGCTACCCTCACAGCAGAGCATGGCAAGCTACCTGTGTCATATTTGATATGCCAAATGCCAGTAACAATTATAGACCTCATTCCCATGACCTGATGGAATGGTTTGAGGCTCTTTATGTTCCTGGAGCAAGCAGGTGCCCTTGGGCTCTACTTGCATGAGACAGGACATACAGAAATGTTACTGGTGCCCACCCGAGCAAATCGACGATGAACAGGAAGACAGTGATACAGTGATACAGTGAATCTCATATCTCAAGAAACTATATAAAAGTAACAGAAAAGAAAATAATAAATGAAAGTAGAAGTAAATGATCTCAAAATAAAGAATTCAAAAGATCAATGAAAGTTGAAGAAACAGGAATTCTCCCAACTTCTATGAGACAAACATTACTCTAATATCAAAGGCAGACAGACATTACCAGAAAACTATTACCTCCATCTCTAGTGAAAGCAGATGCAAATGCTCTCAACAAAAAGTTAGCAAACTGAATCCTGCAGTAACTAAAAAGATCAAACACTATGACTAGTATTCATTCTGCTGAAGCAAGTCAATCAACATAACATACCATATTTATATAAGAAAATAAAATGATATAAAATGCAGATAAAACATTTGACAAGGTCATAAAAAGATGTGAAAGACTTTCCTCTAAGTTAGGCACAAGACAAGTCTGCCTATTCAATGTATCATTGGAAGTCCTTGTTATAGGTAATTAGCAAGAGTTTTAAGGTCATCCACATTGAAAAAGAACTCAAAAAAAAAAAAAAGAAAAAAGAGTCAAACTCTCACTACTTGTAGCTGACATGGTACTAAGAAAACACTAAAGGGTTTACAAAAAAAAGCACCTAGAAACAGAAGACTTGTACAGTAAAGTGACAGGTTACAAAATCAATGTGCAGAAATACATGACTTATTTATGCAAATAACTAAATAGAAGAGAGGAATTATATTTAAAAACCTGTTCACCCTGGTTAAGGGACAGGTGTCGGAACATTGTATGACTGAAACTCAATCGTGAACAACTGTGTAACTGTGTATTTCATTGATTCAATAAAAAAGAAAAAAAATAAATAATATAAAAGTAAAAACTTGCTCTGAGAGACTCAGACATGGGGCAGAGCTGTTCCTTGCTCTCCCTGTGCACAGCTGTTCATGAGGCAGTCGGGAGGCATGGTGGGTTCTAGTCCTGGCCCACCACCTCGGCAGAGCCTCACAACAAGCCAGGCCACCACCCTCACTCCACGGGCGCCGCCATTTTCCACATTTGGACTTCCCCTTTGGTCAGAACTCCACCCAGCAGACCAGCCCATCACGCCCGGCAAGCGGCCGCGCCGTTCATCAATAAATGCTTTATTTGGAGGTGTTTAAAAGAGTTTGCCTCCCGCTCGGCAAGCCTGGCAAGCTTCTCGTGTTGTATTTGATATGCCAAATTCCAGTAACAATTACATTAGGTCATTCCCATGACCTAATATAATGGTTTGAGGCTCTTTATGTTCCTGTAGCAAGCCAATGCCCCTGGCTCTACTGGCATGAGACAGGACATATGGAGATATTACTGGTGCCCGCTCTAGCAAATAGATGATCAACGGGAAAATCGTGATCGTGATCGTGATCTGATAAGCGCCAATTGGGGATGAGGCCAACCACGTAAGGAAAGGAATGCAGTCAGAAGCTGCACCAGAAATATCAGCAGGAATAATTATGTTCATCCAAGGAGCTTGTTACCTGGTGGTGTGAGAAGGAAAATTCTCACTATTAGTGATTCTTGCTCTACTGAAACATGAAGTGAATAGACAGGTGGAACTGGGACTCATGAAAAGCTAATTAGTTATACCCAGCTAATGGGAACACAAATGTGATGTATGATTTACAACTAGCTTTTATATGCTATTCACTGCAATCAGGAAAGCCTCCTTTCAGGGAAGTCCTTTTGTCACTTGTCACTTGTTTTCCCATTGTTCATCGATTTGTTCGAGTGGGCACCAGTAACATCTCCATTCATTGGGAATTAGGTCCATTATTGTTACTGTTTTTGGCATATCAAATACCCCATGGGTAGCTTGCCAGATTCTGCCATGGCTCTGGGTTCATCCCACAGGGCCCAGTCTTTTTCTATGTCAGACCATCAACCTTCCAGGGCCCATGGAGCAGAGCCCGGGGGGTGTAGCAAGCCTGTCTCCTGTCTGCCACCACCTATGTAGCCAGGCACTGCAGCCACACCTCCTTTTATATTACCTCCTTGTAAATGGCATGATTATTTCCCCTTACCTTAAAAAAGTTCTGGCTGTACTTGATGCCCTTGTAACTCCAATGTCCTACAGTGTTTGTGTGCTGCAGGTAAGTACTCACAAGACCCATGGAAGCTCTTGAAACTCGTGATCAAGCCTGGCTCTGCACTCAGGAAATACTCCTGGAGGTGATCAATTATCTCCTAATGGTATAGCCATTAGACTTGGGCTCAGTCTCTTAAACTGGCCATTTAAGCTGATCTTAAGTTTGTGATGATAGTTTGAGAGTATCTGGGATAGGTCTAGGTCACTTGTCACTTGTCGCTTGTCTTCCCGTTGTTCATCGATTTGCTTGAGCAGGCACCAGTAATGTCTCCATTCGTTGGGAATGAGGTTCATTATTGTTACTGTTTTTGGCATATCGAATACACCACAGTTAGCTTGTCAGGCTTTGCTGTGGCTCTGAGTTCATCCCAGGGGGTCCAGTCTTTTTCTATGTCAGACTATCAACCATCCAGGGCCCATGGAGCAGAGCCCCGGGGGTGTAGACAAACCTGTCTCCTGTCTGCCACCTGCTGATGCAGCTGGGCAATGCAGACACACCTGCAACACCTCGAGGGTCTAAGTCAGGGAAGGGAAAATCATTTCCATTTTACATTGTGGTTTTATGCTAATTATGAAATTCCTTACCTAGAGGACCCATACGACTATTTCAAAGCAAAGCAAGAACCATGATTCTTTAGTCTTTGGAGAAGCTGCTTGGCTTTCAGTTTCCAGACAGGACCCTTGCCTTCCCCTACAATTCCTCTTTCCTCAAGTAAAGGTGATTTCACATGCACATTAAGATGAGACAATAATAAATGCTAGATTTTTTGTTTATTAAAGAAAACCAAGGCTGAAATTACATGACAGATATAAAAGTGAATTATGCCACATGAACAAAAAAAATCACATATTTGAGTTGGGAAGTTTTTGTCTGTTTGTACATACTGAACTTTCAAATTCACAATGAGATGACAACTGTTCTGTAGAGAACAATTTAAACCACATTCTACTCTAAAAATGGCAAGACAAATATAACAACTGCATAAGTCCAACAGTAACATCTCACACCCAAGATGACATTAATATAAGAACTCGGGTTCTTCTTTTGTAATAAGGTATTCGATAAAACTAAGAATTTTTTTTATTTCTAACAAATTCTCAGGTGATGCAACACTACTTTTCCAGGAAACATACTTTGAGTATCTTTAATTTAGAGGAAGATGGATTTCAGTATGCAAAAACTCCGGGAACTTGAATTTGATCTTTCTTTCAGACTCTGGAAGTCTGAATCTAACAGAATTTTTAGGGAATTACATTCTATAGCAAAAACATAACAAGCTAGCACTTAAAAAATGCTTTGAGACAGATAAATTTGAGTAACCTTTATTTTGGTGGCAGAGATTAAAGAAGATTCAGAGCTAAAAACTCCATCTTTTTTGAGTCACCTTCTTCATGTCATATTCAGTGACAGTCTCAGAGCTTACAGCCAGCCAAGTACTTGGACAAATTCTTGCCTTTGCAGTGTTTTACCCAGGCTTTCCTAAGAATATAGAATAAACACAGATCAAAGGTTGCAAATAAGTCTTTAAGGAACTCAAGGCCTATAGGCTGGTTGGAACACTTGCTAAGCCATCTAAGAAGGATATGGGCTTGAATGCCAATGCCTACAGGGATGAAAGCATCAAAATATAATCCTACCTTACTTTAATCACAAGAACAGTCCTGATTCCATAAAAAGTATAAGGAAATTCTATAGTATAGGGATTGCTTACATAAGCACTCCAGATACAGTCTGGGCCCGTTCTAGGCCAAGTAGCTGGTCAAAGCCTTATATAATCAATCTCTTACCAGGCATTCATTCTGTTAGGATCTTTCACAATCCTCTTGATACAGGCGATGTCATCATTAATGTTGTCATCCAAGAGTTCTAAAAATAAAAGTAAAGGTGTCAAGCATGAAAATATTCTTTCTTCTGGTCTACCAGTCTTGTTTGGGGATGGAGGAGGTCTCCACAGTCTTACTCATGAGTCTGAGAGCTGCCCCGTCTGACACTTAGCCTGGTGGTAATAGGGCTTGACTTGGAGGTGCTCAGGGATTACCAAGTGAGGCAGTTGATACTCAGGAAGATACAAGGCTTGTATATGCATGCTCTGCACTCCACGCTTTGAACTATTTACTCAGCCCCCAAAAATCAGTAATTTGAGGAGTACTTCAACTAGAGACTTGAACTGGATAAATCTGATATTGATAAACTATCTCTAGAATTCTTCCCTGGGTTTGTCATCCATGTTGCCTGTCTATTGTTGTTTCTTTTTATATTTTAAAATGTTTTGGGGCTCTATTTGTTTTTTGAAAAGTCCTCTAGGATCATATGGACCAGGAAGTTCCTTCATTTTCAGGACACTGCTTACTTAAGTGTCTAAGAGTTCTTGGTATGAGTATGTTAGAACATATTGCAGTTGTCTATGCTGGAAAAGGAAAAGAACACAATTTCCTAAATGATAAGTCCTGTGAAATTGGGATTTAGTAATGGGACAGGGCATCTCCTGCCTTCATTTTTGAGAGGAGAATCTCTGTAGAATCCTATTTTAGTGGAGGTTAGTTTAGTGGCTTTTATTCCCTATACTCAGTCTTCTAGGCGCAGACCAAAAATCAGGTGTTAGGAATGACCTATTTTTTTTAAAAAAATATTTTATTATAACACCATGAGATATAGAATTACAAAGAAGTTCATGTTTGGGTTTAGGTCATACAGTGTTCCAGCACCCATCCCTCCACCAGTGCCCATTTCCCACCACCAATGTCCCTGATTCCCCTCCCTCCCCTAGTCTGCCTCTATGGCAGGTTCTTTATCTCTTTTCTCTCTCTCTTCCTTATCTTACACATTGTGGATTCCAATGCATACATTTAGAGGTTATCAAGTGCATCCTTTTGGCTATATTCAGTGCTCAGTTCTAGGCTGGTATTATTTTCAACGATTATCAGTACACTGTTCACTTCTCTGTCTTACCTAACCTCTGATTCCCATATGTTTAGCGGTAGATTCCACTATTGAAAAGACCTCCTGATCCACGTTTTTGCCTGGCCTTGGATGTTAGTATCATATTCATATCACACAAATAAATGCAGTTATTCTATATCTGTCTTTTTCCTTCTGGCTAATTTCACTCAAAATGATCCCCTCCATGTCCACCCATTTATAGGCAAATTTTGTAACTTCATTTTTCCTAACAGCTGCATAGTAAGGAATAACCTATTTTAACTTCCCTTCTTTAGCCATCCCTCATAAGTGATAGAGCACTTACTGTTGCATGCAATGTTGCAACCATTTTTTGACGGAATCTTTTTGTCTGTGCACCACCATTTATTGTTCACCTGGAATATGCCATAGTCAATGGTGCCATCAGAATTTTTTGTATTGAGGGTCGAGGTATTGTAGTCACTCTCATGCTTAGCCATGCAGACCCCTGTATTAGGGAACAAGGTGTGGAGAGGAAAGAAAGTCCTCCTTGATGAGATACAACTTGTGCTGTACATTTGCTACAGGTAATAATTTTGCCCATTTTAAATGCAGGAGATTCACTTCCACTGCTGCTGAAGGTCCAATCAAATGATAGACATAGCAATAGGTCAAGAAAAAAAATTGCTGGCAATCAATTGCGGGTTAAAAGATGATTTAAATACACTTTTGATAAGGACACAAAAACAAAAGCCTAGCATAAAGAGTCATGTTCTCCAAGCAACCATCTTTTAGGCACAGGAAGATTTTTTCAATAAAGACAGAATAGGGAGGACAGTGTACGTTCCAGACCAGTAGGAGCCAAAATGAGCAATAAAATCCCCTCATGAACATGATCTGTCTTCCTGAGGCATACTCCATATTAGTTCAAACATAAACAAAATAAAAACTAGACTTCTGGGGGCAGAGTAAACTGATAATAAACTGTCCATTATCCTTGTGTAGTATTGGTATTTGGCCTAGTTTCAATATTAGAGTGACATAGACATAGACTTTGAGTGTCACTTATGATACACAATCAATTTTGTGTAGTATTGATATTTGATGTAGCTTCAATATTAGAGTGATATAGACTTGAGATAGTGTCGGTTAGATACACAATTAATTTTGTGTTCAGAGTGCTAGTACCCGGTAAATTTAGTAACTACTTATTGAGTAATGCTTATATAATCAATAATCAATAATAATAAAAAATCAATCACAAACATACTTGGGAGATAAGCAAATCTTTGATAGGTATGAATAACAGGGCAAAGACACTCAACACATGTAAAGCTTACTGGGGTGAGAGAGTTCTGACAATTGAGAAAAAGGAAAGACATAATGCTTGGTTGAAAAATAGACTCTTTAAAAAGATATAGAAAGTATAGATGTGGGACTCATACTTACAGTTTGCCAAACTGTAACCATAATAGTTATCCAGCCCTTTGCTCTTCAGCTCTTTGGCTAGCTCACAATTGGAGAAAACTTTGGCGTCATAACTTGCAAAGAAGTAGCTGAAGAGGAAAACTGACAAGATGGACCTCATTCTGGCGGCTTCTAGAAAGTAGGACTAGCACATTAAGAATTCTGTTGTCTTTTATACCTTTTGGAAACAAAGTGTCTTTAGGTGAGCAATAGAGCTGGCAACTCTATCAGGAAGAAATCAGTTTCCCAAGGGTAATTCCCCAACTCGTCCAAGCAGTGCGAACTTTAAGGAAGAGGATTTATCCAAGAGTGGCACTATAAACAAAGTCTTAAGTGGAATTGGGTATCAAGTTTGTCCAAATGTCTAGAGGGGGAAACGTGATGAGAAATGAGTTGGTAACAGAAAGAGTATGATTTATTGTGGAATGCCCTAACATTTTGAACATTTTGTAGGACTATTCCCCAGAAGGCTTGCTTCTTGTGCTTTGCTGAACTTTGACTATTTCTCTTGCTTTAGAGGCTTATTCCTAAACAGTGAAGATGGAATCCATGATGGACATCAGTGAGACTGAAAGGATTAGGATCCTCTGGCAGTTTCAATCTGTAAAATAAGGTTTAAACAGAAGAATACTAGAAACTACTTCATAAGATCTATATCTGAAGGAAGCGATATGATCTAAAGTCTCACCTATACTGAGTTCTCTCTACTATCTGAGATAGTTCACAAATATCTTGATGTTTGTATCCTATAGAAAAATAGAGCTGATGGAATTTATGGTTTTACTTGTTAATTTATTTTAGGTAAATTGTTTCATGTGACTATGAAAAAGTCTGGACTCAGGAGGACTGATACTATAAATTCCATCCAATCCAAATTGACTGAAAACAGGATAAAATGCATGTTTCAACTGGAATACATATATATTTGCATATACTCATATGTATTCATGTATGTATATGTGTTATATATTGTATATAGCATATATATAGAGAGAACTACTTAATTTTATTAAGACTTGTTCTAAGTGGGTCTTCCGTGGACCAAATGTGGCCTGTCTATATTGGGGAAAGCAGTGTTTTTTACTTAGTCTACTAAAGCAAATATTCATCTCATCCAGAAACATTTTACAGAGCTGCTAGAAATATTATTTAATTAGATATCTGAACACCATGTTGACCAATAAAATAAAGTATCATACTTTTGTTGAGATAGTATAATGAATGACATTTTGAGACAAACTTATTCCACCTTGAAATTTGTCTTCACAACTTTTCTTTACCATTTCCAATATTTATTAGTCATGTAGTGAGTTCCAATGCTACTAATGAAAATTATTTTCATATTTTGTGCATTTTGGGGAGTCAAAATTCCAAGTAAAATGCTATCAATAAAACTTATCCCCCAACCCTTTTTATTTGTTTTGGTGGATAAACCTGGTAATAATCAACTGCTCTGAGATTATTTATTTTAATTTTATTACATTACCATGAGATATACAATTACTAAGCTGTTTATGATTCAATCACATAGTGTTCTAGCACCATTTTCTCCACCAGTGCATATTTCCCCATACCAATGTCCGAGTTTCCCTCCCACACCCCACCTGCCTCTATGACAGACAATTTTCATATCTCTCTCACTCTTTCTTTCTCCCTTCTTTTGCCCATTGTAGTTTACTAAGTAGTTCAGAGGCTTATATGCCCAGTGTACCTCTTAATTCAGGGATGCCAAACGCATAAAGCATGTGCTCTAGCTTTTGAGTGATCTTTTAGGATTTTTAGAATATTCCATATATTGGGGTCAGAGAGATAGTACAGGGAACAAGGCATTTGTCGTGAATGTGACTATTTTATGTCTGATCTCTGGAACCTCATATGGCACCTCCAAGCATCACCAGTAGTAATCTTTGAGCATAGGGTCAAAAGCAAGTCTTGGCAGCTGATGGATGTGACCAAAAAATAAAATAATATTCTTCGATTTATCCAGAGGCTACCTCTTCATATCCTCTCTATTCTTATCTTAGGTAGAGAATGAAATATGTTTACCACATAATCATAGTTATTAAGAGTCAACTATGGCTCAAAAGAAGTATGAAGAATATAACCTATATGTCATTTAATGAATTAATTATTTTGAGAGACCTCATCTGGTGGTGCTCAGGGTGTAGTCCTGGTGCAGAACAGGACTTGAGTTAATTGAATAGAAATTCAAGGACCATTTCTGGAGGGCTTAAGAAACCACCGGGGTTCTAGGGATTAATTCTGCCTGGGTCATGCGCAACACAAGCAATTTGCCTGCTGTGTCGATTCTCTAGACCCCAACATTGCCTGTATTTTTTAAGTTATGTAATCATTAAATTAATCCTATGAGGAGAAAATGATGTGCATTTTTTATGTATTGAAGTAATTAATGGATAAGGAGCTAAAACAAAGAGATTATTCAACTTTCTGCCTGTCATGCAGTTAATTAGTGGAGTTGGAATTTGAACAAAGAAAGATTGAGTCTAGATATTCCCTTTAAGTGACTATCTAGAACTCTTTCACACACCAGTATTTAAGTCTTTAATTATGTCTTTTATTATTCTACCTCAATTATGTATTTCTTGTCTGACAAGAGTTTCTACATTTCTTGCCCATTTCTAAACTAGTTAACAATTTTCTTTTTTTCTTGCTTTCTTTTTTGTTTTTGGGCACATCTGAAGGTGCTCAGGACTTAGTCCTGACTTTGCACTCAGTCACTCCTGGTGGAACTTGGGGTATTCCAAGTGGAACTATGGGTTGCCAGAGAAGGAACCCAGGTCAACCACGTACAACCACATACAAGGTAAATATCTTACCTGCTGTACTATCTCCCAAGCTCCAACCATTTCCTTAATGATTTGGTTTGAGTTAATTGAACAGAAAGTCAGATTTTCTATAATTTTATTTAATTTTTGCCTTTCTTGAAAACGTAATCAAGAGGACTATAGGGAAGATAAAAATTTAGGGAGATGTTATTTTTATCACTTCACTTATATCACTTGTCTTCCTGTTGTTCAACAATTTGCTCTAGTGGGCATCAGTAACATCTCCATATGTCCTGTCGGCATGCTAGTGTAGCCCAAGGGTATCTGCTTGCTCCAGGAACATGAAAGAGCCTCAAACCATTTGTTCAGGTCATGGGAATGAGGTGTATAATGGTTTTGTCATATCAAGTTGGAACAAAGAGCGGAGCCATGGCTTATGGATCTCCCAGAGGACAGTCTCTCAGCTTCAAAGAAGCCAGAGGAACCCCTGTACCATGATGGCAGCCATTTTAAATGTCCAAATTCCACAGCTCATCATTACTCCACCCAAGAGAGAAGCCAATCTCAAGTCCAGCTCATCAGAACCCCACCCTAGAGAGAAGCCTATTTCACAGACACAGATGGAGCTGCCACCAGCTCTCCCAGTTTTCGTGCAGCCGTGGTACATCAGTGAATGCAAAAACTTTGAGTGCCCACGGCAGAGCCTAGCAAGCTACCTGTGTAGTATTTGATACTCATTCTTATGACCTGAAGGAATGGTTTGAGGCTCTTCATGTTCTTGGAGAACATGTTGGAATTTGAACAAAGAAAGATTGAGTCTAGATATTCCCTTTTAGTGACTAATTCCCATGACCTGAAGGAATGATTTGAGGCTCTTCATGTTCCTGGAGCAAACAGAGGCCATTGGGCTGTACTAGAATGTGAACAGGGACAAATGGAGATGTTACTGGTGCCTGCTTGAGCAAATTGATGAACAGTGGGATGACAAGTGATATAAGTGAAGAAGAAATAAGACACGGATAGCTTGCCAGGCTCTGCCATGAAAGTGGTATACTCTCAGTAGTAGGCTCTCAGTTTATGCATTTACTGATGAAACACAATGGGGAGACATTGGCTTTTTCTTTTTGTGGAGCTCTGATGAGCTGTGGATTCCAGATGCTGAAAATGACCGTCCTTGTGATGCAAAGGTTCCTCTAGCTTCTGTTGGGATGGTCTCTAAATTGAGTCTCTAATCAAAGCACATATTGATTAGAGATATATAAAATTAATATTTTATACATATAAAATTAATACTTGCATTTAATCCCTTGACCTTTGATTTTGTTGTAATGACCAGGCATCACACACAATTTGTAGCAGTGTTTACTGGTGCTGCACACTTGTTCACAGTGTTACCAGCTGTTGTACACTTTAGTTATCATACTTGAATATTTATGTGTAGTGCAAGAATGATTCAAATCATTTCTGGCTGTGGGGCTGCACTCACCCTGTTGGCAGTACTGGTAATCAAACTTGTGACCTTCTGACTCTCACACCGGCCTGTGTCTGCCTCAGGTATTCCCCTGGGGTGTGCGGCTGGCCGGGCGGGCACCTGGGGTCGTGGTAGAGCCCCAGGCCTCAGCAGAAGGTGGAACTACAACCCTCAGAAGTCCGAGCGGAAGCGGAAGTAAACGGACATTTTGAACTCTCACACTGGCCTGTGTCCGCCTCAGGTACTCTCCCTGGGGTGTGCGGCTGGCCGGGTGGGCGCCGGGGGTAGTGGTAGAGCCCCAAGCCTCAGCAGAAGGTGGAACTACAACCCCAAGAAGTCTGAGCGGAAGCGGAAGTAAACGGACATTTTGAACTCTCACACTGGCCTGTGTCCGCCTCAGGTATTTCCCCTGGGGTGTGCGGCTGGCTGGGTGGGCGGCCGCTCACGTGGCCGCTTATTAATACAAATACTAGGAAATTCAATACCAAGGGAAGTAATACCCTCAAGAAAAAAGAAATATCCCTGAGCACCACAATACCATGGGGGAAACAACGCAGATCCCCAGCTCGAAGAACAGATGAAGGAATCAACCCTGAAGACTCAAAAAAGAATGCAGATGTGCATGATCTCTCTGACAATGAATTTAGAGAAGAAATTGGTAGGATGCTTAAGGAGCTCAAGGAAAAAATGGAGCAGATGTCCAATAAAATACAGGAGAACATAAACAAAGCAGTTGAAAGGGCAGTCAATAAATTATGGGAGGAAATGAAAGCAGAAATGAGAACCATGCAAATAGAAATATCATAGCTTAAAAACTCAGTAGATGAAATGAAAAACACAATAGGGGCTCTCAACAGTAGGATGACAGCAGCGGAAGAGAGAATCAGTGAGACTGAAGATGAGCTGCAGAAAGCACTCAGAGAACTACATAAAATGGAAAAAGACCGGAAAATGGATCAGCAACGGAACAGAGAACAATGGGATGAAGCCAGGCGGAACAACATAAGAATTATCGGAGTCCCAGAGGGACAGGAAAGTAACACCAAGGAAATTAAAACAGTTAAAAACATCCTGGCTGAAAAGTTCCCCAAGTTAAAGGATGAAGGCATCCAGATCCAAGAAGCCCAATGCATACCAGTAAGAAGAGACCCCAATAGAAAGACCCCAAGACACATCCTAGTCAAAGTAATGGATGCCATAGACAGAGACATAATTCTTCAGGCAGCAAGATCAAAGAAGGAAATTGTATACAAAGGAGCAACCATTCAACTTACAGCAGACTTCTCAGAAGACACCCTCCAAGCCCGAAGGCAGTGGTGGGATATAGTAAAAAAAGTTAATGAAATGAATGCCTCAGCAAGAATTATTTATCCAGCTAAACTCTCACTCAGATTTGAAGGACAGATATACAACTTATTGGATAAACAACAGCTTAGGAACTTTGTAAAATCAAAACCAACCTTAAAAGAAGGACTGAAAGATCTACTATAAGACGAGACATAAGCGAAAAGAACAAGCAACCTATACAGAAAGATGGCACAAAATCCCATGACAATAATCTCTCTCAATATTTAGACCAATAATCTCTCTCAAATTTTGACCATTGGGTCTAAATGCACCAGTTAAGAGACACAGAGTGGCAAAATGGATCAAAAAATTGAATCCGACATTCTGCTGCCTTCAAGAAACACACCTGAACAATCGGAGCAAAGACTGGCTCAAAATAAAAGGTGGAAAACAATCCTTCACTCAAACAACCCGTCCAAAAGGGCTGGGGTAGCCATACTGGTATCCGACAACATAGACTTCAGGCTAAAGAAAGTCAGAAGGGACAATGAAGGTCACTTCTTAATAGTCAAGGGCTGCATATATCAGGAAGAAATCATGATATTAAACATATATGCACCCAACGAGGGGCCAGCAAAATACCTAAAACAACTATTAATAGACTTCAAAGAAGACATTGACAGCAACACAATTGTAGTTGGAGACTTCAACACTGCTCTATCAACCCTGGATAGATCAACAAGATTGAAACTTACCAAGGAAATACTGGCCCTAAAAGAGAGAGATGGAAGAAAGAGGGCTGGTAGACATATACAGGGTATTTCATCCCCAAAAAGCTGAATACACTTTCTTCTCCAGTGCACATGGAACATACTCCAAAATAGATCCCATACTGAGCCATAAATCATACCTCCATAAAATCAAGAAGATAGAAATTGTGCAACTATTTTTTTGAGACCACGATGCACTGAAAATAGAAGTTAATTGTACAAAAAAAAGGAGACCAATACCAAGTACCTGGAAACTAAACAGCTCACTGCTGAACAACCAGCAAGTCATCAAAGAAATCAGAGGAAATCCAAAGATTCCTGGAAACAAATGAGACTGAAGACACAAATTACCAGAACTTGTGGGATACAGCAAAAGCAGTGTTAAGAGGCAAGTTCATAGCTCTTCAAGCATTCATCAGAAAAGAAGAAAAGGCCATCACAAACAGTCTGACCTCACAACTTAGGATCTTAGAGAGTGATCAACAAAAGGAGCCCAACCCAAGCAGAAAGAAAGAAATAATAAAACTTAGAGCAGAAATCAATGAGATGGAATGTCAAAAAACAATCCAGAAGATCAACAAAACCAAAAGCTGGTTCTTTGAAAAAATAAACAAGATTGACAAACCACTTGCAAGACTTGTAAGAAAAGGAAAAGAGAGAACCCAAATAAATAGAATCAGAAATGAAAATGGGGACATCACAACAGAAACCAAAGAAATTCAAAAGATCATCAGAGATTACTATGAGAACCTGTATGCCACGAAACAAGAGAACCTAGAAGAAATGGACAAATTCCTGAATTCCTATAGCCTCGCAAGTCTGCAACAAGAAGATTTGGAATACCTCAACAAACCTATCTCCATCGAGGAGATGGAATTGGTAATCAAAAGTCTCCCCAAACACAAAAGCCCAGGTCCAGATGGATTCACCAGTGAATTCTACAAAACCTTTAAAGAGGACCTACTCCCAATTCTTTTTTTAAGCTCTTCCGACAAATTGAAGAAACAGAAACACTCCAAAATAGCTTTTACGAGGCACATATCACCCTGATACCCAAAGCAGACAGAGATGTCACAAAAAAGGAAAACTACAGACCAATCTCTCTGATGAATACAGATGCTAAGATCTTCAACAAAATACTAGCAAATAGAATCCAAAGAGTCATCAAAAAGATTATGCACCATGACCAAGTGGGCAGCTACGTGTAAAAAAAATGAACTTAGACCTCCTTTTAACACCATGCACAAAATTCAGATCAAAATGGATTATAGATCTCAACATCAGACATGAATCTATAAGATACATCAAAGAAAACATAGGAGAAAGCGGCTCTACGACATCGAAACTAAAAGTATCTTTAAGGACTGACACACCACTGACCAAAATAATGGAAGCAAAGATAAACAAATGGGATTATATCAAATTGAAAAGCTTCTGCACCTCAATAGAAACGGTGACCAAGATACAAAGACAATTCACAGAGTGGGAAAGGATATTCACCCAATAACCATCGGACAAGGGGTTAATATCCAGGATATATCATGCACTGGTAGCCCTTCACAAGAAATAAACAGCCAACCCCATCAAAAAAATGGGGGAGAAGAAATGAACAGAAGCTTCCAAAAAAGAAGAAATTCGAATGGCCAAAAGGCATATGAAAAGTGCTCTTCATCTTTAATCATCAGGGAGATGCAAATCAAAACAACAATGAGGTACCATCTCACACCACAGAGACTGGCACACATCCAAAACAGCAAGAACAACCGGTGCTGGCGTGGATGTGGGGAAAAAGGGACTCTCATCCACTGTCGGTGGGCGTGCCGACTGGTCCAGCCCTTTTGGAAAACAATTTGGGCATTCCTAGAAAACTAGACATTGAGCTCCCATTTGATCCAGCAATAGCACTCCCGGGAATATACCTGAGAGACTGAAAAACACATAGCAGAAACACTATCTGTACTTCTTTATTCATCTCTGCGCTATTCACTATAGCTAGAATCTGGAAACAACCTAAATGCCCGAGAACAGAGGACTGGCTAAAGAAACTCTGGTTCATCTACACTATGGAATATTATGCAGCTGTCAGAAAAGATGAAATTATGAAATTTACCCTCAAATGGATGGACATGGAGACTATCATGCTGAGTGAAATTAGTCAGAAGGAAAAGGACAGATACAGAATGACTGCATTCATTAATAGGATATAAATAGATACCAGTGTTTTACTAAATGTGTGAAATCGTAATGGCAGATTAAAACTCACCATTGAATATACACAAAGAGACTTAAGTTTTAAACTCTAAATATCTGCAGGGCTAGCCACAATGTAAAACAAGAGGCAGAGAGATGCAGAGACAGAGAGAGACAGAGAGAGAAAGAGAGGAAGCAGGGCTACCTGCTGTTGAGGCAGCCTGGGGGTGGGTGAGTGGGGGTGGGGTACATTTGTGGTGGAAATGGGGCACTGGTGTTGGGATGGGTGCTGGAATACTGTATTACCAAGAACCAATTGTGAACACCTTTGTAATTGTATGTCTCACGGTGGTATAATGAAAAATTAAAAAAAAAAAAACTTGTGACCTTCTGCCTCCAAGGCAGATACTCTATTACTGATCATTCTCTTGTCCCAAATCTGGTGATACTCAGGAGTTACTCCTGGTTCTTCGCTCAGGAATTACTCCTGGCGGTGCTCGAGGGACCATAAGGGATGCCTGGAATCGATCCCAGGTCAGCTGCATGCAAGGCAAACACCCTACCCGCTGTGCTATCACTCCGGCCTCTGGACCCAGACTTTTATACAATTTATTCAACCAGTGTCTGCCTTTTATTGATGAATGTCATCCATTTACATTTATAATTATTAGTGGTTTAATATATTTTTTGTAGTCTGTATTTCTTCCTCTCTTCTTTGGCCTGCTTGTTTCCTACATTTTTGGTTTGGTGTTTTAGCCATAGTGTTTTATTCCTTTAAATTTTTTTTCCATGTATTGCTTTCAGATTTTTGCTTTATGGTTAGCATGAGGTGATTTCAACATGAAACAGTTTTGTAGATACAATATCACTGTCACTGTATCACTGTCTTCCCGTTCATCATCGATTTGCTCGAGCGGGCACCAGTAACATCTCAATACGACCTGTGTCATGTGAGATAGCCCAAGGGCATCATCCCGCTCCAGGAACATAAAGAGCCTCAAACCATTCCATCAGGTCATGAGAATGAGGGCTATAATTGTTACTGGTATTTGGCATATCAAGTGCAACACGGGTAGCTTGCCAGGCTCTGCAGTGCGGGTAGAATACTCTTGTAGCCATCTCTAAATCCAGCATTTATTGATGAACTGCGTGGCCGCAAGTGGCAGCGTGAGCCCGGCTCTGATAGGCTGGTCTGCTGGGTGGAGTTCTGACGAGGGGGAAGTCTGGATGTGGAAAATGGAGGCCCTCATGGAGTGGGGGTCGTCTGGTTTGTTGTGAGGCTCTGCTGGGGTGGCGGGCCAGGGCTAGAACTGCCATCCCTCTGGGTGCCTCATGAGCGGCTGGGCACAGGGAGAGCCTGTAGCAGCTCTGCCCCATGTCTGTGAGTCTCGCGACCCGCTCGGGGACAGTGCCAGGTGGGGAGTTTGACTGGGGCGGTACACCTGTCAAACGGTAACGCAGGTGTCCTAAAGGCGAACTCAGGGAGGACAGAAACCTCCCGTGGAGCAGAAGGGCAAAAGCTCGCTTGATCTTGATTTTCAGTATGGATACAGACCGTGAAAGCAGGGCCTCAAGATTCTTCTGACCTTTGGGGTTTTAAGCAGGAGGTATCAGAAAAGTTACCAGGGATAACTGGCTTGTGGCAGCCAAGCGTTCATAGCGACGTCGCTTTTTGATCCTTTGATGTCAGCTCTTCCTATCATTGTAGATACAATAGCCTATTTTTATGTTGGTAGCAGAAAATTTTATTTGTATGCAAAAACTCTGGGGCCAGAGAGATATACAGCAGTTATGGTGCTTGCCTTGCACGCAGCCAACCCTGGTTCAATCCTCACATCCCATATAGCTTCCTGAGCCTGTCAGGAGGTGAACCAGGAGTACTGTTGGATGTTCATCTCTCAAACAAAAAACAGAACAAAACAAAAATCAAACCTAAACCAAAAACTACCTGTTAACATATCATTTTCTCCTTTGACAAATACAACTGACAAATTTTTATACTGTGAAATCATATAAATAAAATACTCTGGGGGCCGGAGCGATAGCCCAGCGGGTAGGGCATTTGCCTTGCACGAGGCTGGCCTATGCCGGCCCGGGTTTGATCCCCGGCATCCCATATGGTCCCCGAGCACCGCCAGGAGTAATTCCTGAGTGCAGAGCCAGGAGTAACCCCTGAGCATTGCCGGGTGTGACCCAAAAAAGCAAAAAAAAAAAAGTAAAATAAAATAAAATACTCTGGTTGTAATTATTTTTAATGTTTTTGTCCTTAAGTTTTATACTAGAATTGTTATTACACCACTTTATTTCAAAATTATGTTTTGACTATAAATAAAACTTTGCCAGCATGATGTATATTTTACTATCTTTTCATAACACTAATTCCCTGACATTTCCTGCAAGGAAGTCCTCAAAGTTATGCAAGTTTTTATGCTTTGTTAGCATGTCTATCAGCTCCATTATTTCTGAAGAAAAACTTTGCCAAATGTAAATATTATTCATTGGCAGTGCTAATTTTCATCAGTTTTCAAACTAGAGTCTCACACTCTCAGAATTATTTTCTTGCTAAATCTGCTGATAGATTTATGAGAAATTCCTGGTAATACAAATTTCTTTTCTTTCACTGTATCTTAGAGTTATACTCTTTATTTTTAATTTTGTTTTGTTTTGATTGGGGTCACAACCAGTGGTACCCAGGGCTTACTCTTTGCTTTCTGTTCAGCTATCACCACTGGTGGTGCTCAGGGGACCATATGTTGTGCCAAGATTTAACAAGTTTGCAAAGTCTACTTAGCTGTTACACTGCCTCTCAGACCCTGTTTTGATGTTGGTTTCATTATAATATATCTTAAATATGGCTTTTATTTATTGGGGTGGGGGGTTGGGACCATACCTGACAGTCTCAAGGTTTGGGTTCCCATATGGGAACCAGGGATTGATCTCAGGCCACATGCAAGGCAAGTGTCTTAGTCACTATACTGCCGTTCCAGCCCCATTTTTTTTAACTTTTCTTTTTGGCTAGCCATGAACTCCCATAAACTTGGGTTGTCAAATATTTTACCATATTTGGGAAGTTCTGTCATCATTATTATTATTTATTTTATTAAATCATTGTGAGATAGATACACAATCATAAAGTCTTTTATGATTGGGGTTCAGTCATACAATGTTCCACCACTCATCCTTTCACCAATGTATATTTCCCACCACCAATGTCCTCAGTTTCTCTTGCAACCCCATCCACCCCCGCACCCACACCCAGTCTACCTCTATTCTCCTCTTGCAAGCCATAATACATAAAAAGAAAATAGAGAGGAGAAGTTCTGTCATTATTTCTTTAGTTAATATTTAAAAAATTCCAATAACCAAAAGAAATCTGATAACCCAATCTAAAACAAGAATGAGATATCCTAGCACACCAGTAAAATAACATATAGTCAAAAAGTCTGTAAAGAACCAATAGTGGTGGGCATATGACAAGCAAGGAACCCTCATCCACTGTTTATGGGAATATCAGCTGGTTCGATCTCTATGGAAAACAATATAAAATTTCTCAAAAAATGATAGAACTCCCATATGACCAGCAATATATTTTCTTGGCATCTAATCCCAAAACATAGAAACATTCATTTGAAAGAATATATACACAATTATGTTAAGTAAATGCTTATTTCCAAAGATAAGATGTGGAAAGAACCCAAATGTGCAACTGTGAATGAATGGATCAAGAAGTTCTGGTATATTTGCTCAGTGAAATACTGTGCAACTGTTAGAAAGTATGAAACAAGGCATGGAAGGCAATAAAGGGTGAAATATTCATAATGAGTGAATTCAGTCAGAAGAAAAGGAATATATATATAGCTAGTTACTAGATTATTACTGTGCTCCCACAATTTGGTCTCTTTTTGTTAATTTTTCATGTTCCATACTGTCCAGTGTTGCTATCTTCATACTAAAATAGCATTAATTCCTTCCAACTTAAAAACTATACAAGTTCCTTCATGAATTTTTTCTCTTTCTAGTGGCATGTTTCTTATGCTTCTCTGTCTTGCAGATGCATGTGATTGGGGAACTGTTACGAAGAGTTGAAGTGAACTGACACCAATCACAAGGGCCCATATGCTAGTGGTTGGTGAACCTGAGGGTTCCATTTATGTTGGAAGTTTCATGTTTGTAGTAGACTCTTTAGTTCCAAAACAGTTATATCTGGCTACTCTGCAAACACAAATTTTGTCCATGTAAAAGGAATTATTCTTGGTGCTTCTGATTATCATCTTCCTACAATTATCTTATTTTGGTACCTATTTGGTTAGATTTATTTTTGGCTATTACAAGCAGTACTAGTGTGAGCTATCAAATATGTATCTTTTGGAAATTATATTAATTTAGTATATATGCAGACGAAAATTTTAGATTAACAATCTTTGAGCTTTAGTACAGTTTCCTGAAGTGATTGTACCTATGTGTTTAGGTAAGTAGGTATATATTAAAACTTTCTTTTTTTAATTTAATTAATCAATTAATTATAAAGACAGTGTGATTTTCAAAGTACAAAGTTTTTCATAACACAGTAGTATAAAGACTCATCAACCAACACCAATCCCACCACCAATGTATTTCCACCACCAAAGACCCATTTTTTCACCCACCCCCCCATTCCCATCCCTGCTTCCTCAGCTGGCACCAATTATATTGCCCATTGCAGCCCATACATGTCATTGGTATTGATAAATTCATGACTTATATTTTTCTTTGGTTTGTGTTATGGGCTAATCTGGCTGATTTCTGTTCTTGCATTGTCCATCTGAGACTCTAGAACGCAGTTGGTTTTTACTAGTTTAATATATTGTGTGGCCTCTTTGTGGTCATGCACCACGGGGAGAGCCAGTAGCAGCTCTGCCCCGTGTGTCTGTGTCTCAGATCATAGATGGCAGCATGGGAGCAGTTCATGGGCTGGTCCACTGGGTCCTCCAAATGGGACAGATGTGGGGTAAAGGGACTCCAGCTCCACTTCCATAGAATCCCAATGACTTAAGCTTCCAAGACCCACATACCTGGGCTTGAAATTGGCTTCTCTCTTGGGTGGAGCTCTGACGAGAAGTAGAGTTCTGGACATTGAAAATGGCTGCCATTATGGTATGGGAGGTCCCTCTGGCTTCTTATGAGGCTCTATTGGCATGTCAGGCCATGTATTACCTGGGTTTATAATACAAGGGTCAGATAGTTTTCCTTTCTTGTTTTGCTATACAGTAATTGATGTTTTCATAAAATAATTTGAGTTTTCATCATCTCTTTCCACTCTTTTTAGGAATTTGATATAAGATTTACATGATCTCTTCCTTGAATATTTAATAGAACTTGCCTATGTAATGTGGAATCACTGTGCTCTTTTCCCTCTCTTGGGTGTGTACTCTTGCAAATCAACCATGTACTCAACCCATTAAGTTACGTCTCAGCTCCAAGCCACAGAATTTTTTTAAAATTTTTTTATTATACCACCATGAAACATACAATTACAAAGGTGCTCATAATTGGTTCTTGGTAATACAGTATTCCAGCACCCATCCCTCCACCAGTGCCCCATTTCCACCACCAATGTACCCCCCCTCCCCTCCCGTCCCCCAGGCAGCCTTAGTAGCAGGTACCCCAGTTTCCTCTCTTTCTCTCTCTATCTCTCTCTCTGTCTCTGCATCTCTCTCCCTCTTATTTTACATATTGTGGCTAGCCCTGCAGATATTTAGAGTTTGTCACTTAAGTCTCTTTTGTGTATATTCAATGGTGAGTTTTAATCTGCCATTACCATTTCCCCATATTTATTAAAACACTGGTATCTATTTATATCCTATTAATGAATGCAGTCATTCTATATCTGTCCTTTTCCTTCTGACTAATTTCACTCAGCATGATAGACTCCATGTCCATCCATTTGCAGGTAAATTTCATAATTTCATCCTTTCTGACAACCGCATAGTATTCCATAGTGTAGATGAACCAGAGTTTCTTTAGCCAGTCCTCTGTTCTCGGGCATTTAGGTTGTTTCCAGATTCTAGCTATAGTGAATAGCGCAGAGATGAATAAAGAAGTACAGATAGTGTTTCTGCTATGTGTTTTTTGGTCTCTAGGGTATATTCCCAGGAGTGCTATTGCTGGATCAAATGGGAGCTCAATATCTAGCTTTCGGAGGAATGCCCATATTGTTTTCCCAAAAGGGCTGGACCAGTCGGCACACCCACCAGCAGTGGATGAGAGTCCCTTTTTCCCCACATCCACGCCAGCACCGGTTGTTCTTGCTGTTTTGGATGTGTGCCAGTCTCTGTGGGGTGAGATGGTACCTCATTGTTGTTTTGATTTGCATCTCCCCTGATGATTAAAGATGAAGAGCACTTTTTTCATATGCCTTTTGGCCATTCGAATTTCTTCTTTTTTGGAAGCTTCTGTTCATTTCTTCTCCCCATTTTTTGATGGAGTTGGCTGTTTTCTTCTTGTGGAGTGCTACCAGTGCCTGATATATCCTGGATATTAACCCCTTGTCAGATGGGTATTGGGTGAATATCTTTTCCCACTCTGTGGATTGTCTTTGTATCTTGGTCACCATTTCTTTTGAGGTTTAGAAGCTTTTCAATTTGATATAATCCCATTTGTTTATCATTGCTTCCATTTGCTTGGTCAGTGGTGTGTCGTCTTTAAAGATACTTTTCGTTTCGATGTCATAGAGCGCTTTCTCCTATGTTTTCTTCGATGTACCTTATAGATTCATGTCTGATATCGAGATCTAGAATCCATTTTGATCTGACTTTTGTGCATGGCGTTAGAAGGAGGTCTAAGTTCATTTTTTTACACGTAGCTGCCCAGTTTTCCCAGCACCATTTGTTGAAGAGGCTTTCTTTGCTCCACTTAATATTTTTTGCTCCTTTATCAAAGATTAAGTGGTTGTATATTTGTGAGTGCGTTTCAGGATACTCAGTTCTATTCTATAGGTCTACGGGTCTGTCTCTATACCAATACCACACTGTCTTAATTACAACTGCTCTGTAGTAGAGCTTGAGGTTGGGGAAAGTGATACCTCCCATCTTCTTTTTTCCCAAGGATTGCTTTAGCTATTCGTGGGGTTTTATTATTCCATACAAATTTCAGGAGTGTTTGTTCAATTTCTTTGAAGAACATCATGGGTATCTTTATAGGGACTGCATTGAATCTGTATAAAGCTCTAGGAGTATTACCATTTTGATAATGTTAATCCTTCCAATCCATGAGCAGGGAATGTGTCTCCATTTCCTCAGGTCTTCTTTTATTTCCTGAAGTAACGCTTTGTAGTTTTCTTTGTAGAGATCCTTTACATTCTTTGTCAAACTGATTACTAGGTATTTGATTTTCTGTGGTGCAATTGTAAATGGGATAGTTTCTTTAATGTCCCTTTCTTCTCTTTCGCTGTTTGCATATAGGAAGGCCATTGACTTTTGGGTATTGATTTTGTACCCTGCTACTCTACTATAAGAATGTATTATTTCTAGGAGCCTCTTGGTAGAGAGTTTTGGGTTTTCCAGGTATAATATCATGTCATCTGCAAATAGTGATAACTTGGCTTTTTCCCTTCCTATCTGGATGCCCTTAATGTCTTTTTTCTTCCCTGATTGCTATGGCAAGTACTTCCAGTACTATATTGAATAGAAGTGGTGAGAGCGGGCAGCCTTGTCTTGTCCCTGATCTTAAGGGGAAGGCTTTCAGTTTTTCCCCCATTGAGAACGATGCTCGCTGTGGGCTTGTAGTAGATGGCCTGGATTATCTTGAGGAAGGTTCCTTCAATCCCCATTTTACAGAGAGCTTTCATCATGAACGGGTGTTGAATCTTGTCAAATGCCTTCTCTGCATCTATTGATATGATCATATGGTTTTTATTTTTCTTTTTTGTTGATATGATGTATTATGTTGATTGACTTGCGGATGTTGAACCATCCTTGCATTCCCGGGATGAATCCCACTTGGTCATGGTGTACAATCTTTTTGATGACTCTTTGGATTCTATTTGCTAGTATTTTGTTGAAGATCTTAGCATCTGTATTCATCAGGGAGATTGGTCTATAGTTTTCCTTTTTTGTGACATCTTTGTCTGCTTTGGGTATCAGGGTGGAAATCCAAAGATTCCTTGAAATAAATGAGACTGAAGACACGAATTACCAGAACTTGTGGGATACAGCAAAAGCAGTGTTAAGAGGCAAGCTCATAGCTCTTCAGGCATTCATCAGAAAAGAATAAAAGGCCATCATAAACAGTCTGACTTCACAACTTAAGATCTTAGAGAGTGATCAACAAAAGGTGCCTAACCCAAGCAGAAAGAAAGAAATAATAAAAACTTAGAGCAGAAATCAATGAGATGGAATGTCAAAAAACAATCCAGAAGATCAACGAAACCAAAAGCTGGTTCTTTGAAAAAATAAACAAGATTGACAAACCACTTGCAAGACTTGTAAGAAAAGGAAAAGAGAGAACCCAAATAAATAGAATCAGAAATGAAAACAGGGACATCACAACTGAAAACACAGAAATTCAAAAGATCATCAGAAATTACTATGAGAGCCTGTACGCCACGAAACAAGAGAACCTAGAAGAAATGGACAAATTCCTGAATTCCTATAGCTTCCCAAGTCTGCAACAAGAAGATTTGGAATACCTCAACAAACCTATCTCCATCGAGGAAATAGAATTGGTAATCAAAAGTCTCCCCAAACACAAAAGCCCAGGTCCAGATGGATTCACCAGTGAATTCTACAAAACCTTTAAAGAGGACCTACTCTCAATTCTTTTTAAGCTCTTCCGGCAAATTGAAGAAACAGAAATACTACCAAATAGCCACAGAATTTTTGAAGCAAAGATTTTTGTCTTATTCTTCGATTTATCTTGTGGTATGCAATTATTAAAATTTGTTGTTTCTTCTGTGTTAGTTTTGGAAAGTGATAAGAATTTTGACATTCTTACAACAATTCTAAAAGTCATTACAAAGTTGTTTATAACACCATCTTATCCATTGAAAACTGAACCATGCTTAGTAATTCTTATTTTGTTAATTCCTATTTATAGTTTTCTGTGAATTTGCCCTTTCTTTTTTTTTGTTAGTTTCTCAAGATTTTGTATTCATCAATTTCATTAGCATTTTCTAGGAACTAACTTGGAAATAACTCTTTTTTATTTTGATCACTTGATTACTTGATTACTTGGCATCCCGTTATTTATTGATTTGCTCCACTCTTTTTATTTTGCATAGTATTTAATAAACTGTGACTTTTTATTACATTCTTTCTACTTCAAAAATATTTATTATTTTATTTATTATAATATTTTGCCCTTAACATATTTTGTCTGATATAGAACTCAAGGACTTAATACATGTAAGTCATTTGCTTGATTATTGATCTATATTCTGATCTTACTTTTTTAGTTATTTTTTATTTAAAAAACCATGATTTTAAAAGGAAATACAAATTCATTGCTACCAAAGTTCTGTCAAAAAAGTTTCCAAGTGAAAAACATACTTTTGTTTCATAAATACAGGTCAACATTTACAAAAAGATATGTATGTACTCAAGGTGGATTTTCTGGATGAGAGTAAAGGAGACACATTTGATTTTTATAAAATATTCTTTCTTTTCTTTTTAGTTCCTGGTTGGATTTCTTAGGGTGGTTCTTTGATTCTCTCAGGGACTGAAATAATGATTCAGGTGTGTGTCACAGCTAAATCCTTTTCTGAGCAATGAGACTTTAAAAAAGTGTTCAGCAAACTTTTTAACTAATTGTAATGCAAATCCATCTAGGAGTTTCATCTTCACAATAAAAAAAATGTTAATAGTAACCTAGTAACCTAGATATAGGTAGAATTGTGGTAGATAGAAAGGTATGGGAAGTCAAAGGCTGGAAAAGAGTATTATTAGTCCTTTTCTATTATTTTTAGTTTTTTAAAAATTTTTTCACTGTGCCATTAAGTCTCCAAACTCCGTGCCATAAACTCAATGTTACAAAGTCAGTGGCATTTGTTTTTCTTGCACTTCGCACTGATGTCTTTTTGGAGCAGAGTGGGGAAAATGAGACTCCTTTTGAAGCCTGGGTAAGCATTGGTTCATCTCTTCAGAAGTTCATTTGGAAGGCAGATGGAGAGGGGGTAGGAAGAGTGTATTTCTGGGGTTTGCTCAAAGAAATCTGAACTATGAAACAAGTAGAAAATAATTCTTGTCTTTGTCTTATCCATCCCCAAACTTAAAGATTTCTTAGCTGTTATTTCTCCATAACTATGTGTATCATTCCTTCAAATCTGAATAAAAGACTAGCTGGGTAAAGTATTCTCGGTGAAGCCTCCATTTCTTGGTTTTTTTTTTTTTTCACTATATTGCACAATTGTCCTCGGGCCTGGAGGTAAGCCTAAAGATTAAGACTAATTCTATATTTTGTATGTCATTGGTTAAGGCTATAGAGGACATGAGGTATGCCTCAGAAGACCAACCCAAGAAAGAATCCATTGTTTCTTTCTGGAGTCTAGTGGTTTGCAGTCCACCCTTTCTTTCTTCTTCTTTTCTTATAAAACCCTTTCTTGTGCAGAAGTGACGGTTATTTTGAGAACACGAGTCTACCATCTTCCGACATGTCAACATTTTTCCAGTAAAGAAAACTTAATCTGGGGGCCGATTGATAGTCCAGCGGATAGGGTGTTTGCCTTGCATGCAGCACACCTGGGTTCGATCCCGGCATCCCATGAGGTCCCCAAGCACTGCCAAGAGTAGCTCCTGAGTGCAGAGCCAGGTCTTACCTCTGAGCATTGCTGGGTTCCATTGGCCCTGAAGAAGTGTGGAAATGAACCTTCTCGGTTATAATTTGGGGAGCTAGCCAGGAGTAAAATTTAATGTGTCACTATGATCTTGGATTCAGAAAATTTTTAAAAAGTCCACAGTCAACAGGAACTCTTTGCACTGAAGGTGTTTTTTTTTTTTTTAACCCTTTCAGCTGCCTCTCATAACACTTTGGTGCATAAGAACTGGGGGGTAAGTCAATCAAGTATGTGTATGGTCACTCTGTATCTGTGAATGGCAAATGGAGGAAAACTCCCTTCCCTTCCATCTTGGCCACTTTATCTTATGAACTTGGATGCTCTGCTGTAGTGGGAATATTGAGGACCTTTATTTCAATCTGTGAATTGAATCATCTCCCTCTCTCCATTGTGCATGCCTGTGTCACCTGTGTATGATAATTCCAAGAATGTGTGCACACTGAGAAAAGAAATTCTTATTGAAACAATACCTTACAATCTTGTGAGAACTCTGGAAGACTGACGTCAGACTCAGTAGATGCTGCTGTGTTCAGATCTGGTTTAGCTAACTAAACAATAGATCAAGCTTAGCTAGTTAAACAATAGATCAAGGCAGATTAGAGAGTAATATGCAATTTAGCTATTTTTAAATGAGATTCTCCTTAGCTAGAAAAATTTGAGTTCTACCTATCTGAACCCCTATGCCTTTGAGGTTGTTGTTTGTATGCTTTATCCAGGTTCAGGGTTTCTTTGTTTAATTTGTATTTACATGTAATTTCATTTTTGGGGTACATTTGAATCTAAGAGTTTGGAGAGGCTTTTTCAATTTATTTTTGTCTTTTCACTTTATGTATTGTGGTATCTGCTGTGTCATTTAGTAAAAATAAAAGACAACTGAAGAAAATATCAGTATGTCTGACAAGTTTTATGTTCCAAGAGATTTAAGGGTTAGTTAAACTATTATTGTGTATTTTCTTTCTTTTCTCCTGTCTAATTCTCCTGGCAAGTGAACTTTAGATCTAATAGACAAAATATTTAGATTGATTGAAGCACAATTGTTGAACAATTACCGGTTATTGAGCCTATGATGAAATTCATAATTTTAATTTTGTATTGGGAAAGATAAAGTATATAGAAAAGGCAAAGAAAAAATGTAAGTTTATGTGGGTAGTGAAACAGATATTTTAAAAGCACCTAAGATCAGCTCATATCTTATGGTGTCAGTGGAATTTTGAGTTTCAAAAAACTTTGCTGAGTTTAAATCTATTAACCTAAAGGTTCAAAAAAGGGTCAATAGATTTAAAATGAAATGGACTGACTAGGGTATCATATAGGAACTAAGGAAAGTTAGTAAGAGATCTGTCTGTTTTTTGTGATACTAATATACTGTCTTTCATTACACATATAAATGAACACCAGTTTGAATTAAGATTGTTTTTGTTCTTGGCTGAGTAGAAGTAGGTTTGGTGCCTTTGTTGCTGGTGAGAAAGGTGACTGTCACCAGAACAAGTAGGGTTCCCTGGGTAACTTGTAAATTCTGGTACTTGTCTGTCGTTGAGTGCTGGGTTCCCTGACAAAATCCACGAGCAGGGTCAGGGATCCCCTTCTGCCTGAATTCTAGGCCAAGGTGGTCGCTACCATGTGCTAAGGCCCAACAGTGGAGGTAAGGGAGAGAAGGAGCGGAGGCAGAGGGCAAAGAGAAGGCAAAATGGCCAAAAAGCCCTTTCTCCTAGCTTATTTTATACATGGAAGTCTGCCCAAAACTTCCAGCCCAGCCCATTGTGGGCTAGGCTATCTAGAGAGGAAGTCATGTAAATGACCATATTGAAATGCAGATCTTCAGGTGGGCCCTTTGGCTCAAGCTGCACAATGCCAGAGCTGACCCTCTGAGATACAATCTCCCTAGAAGAGTGGGAGGGGCTGCATCTCTGAACCAGAGAGCAGTTCAGAATGTAATTTGTAGAGAATGGCATTAATACTTCTTACCATGAATATATAGCCAGATGATTACAGACTCTAGATCCAACTAAGGTCCAAAATCCATCAGAATAATTCACTTTGGCATTGCCTTTAGAATCAGAGACACATCAGTTTGCCTGGAGGCGCACTGGCATGGCTCTGTGAACTAGAACTGATTACATTATGGCTGATACAATGTGGCCAAGTAATCTTGGAATATTTACATGTCTATCCCTCATAGGAACCCTTGAGAGTAGAAATAGTATTGAACTGGAGTAAGCAAGATTCATAATAAGAATATATTTGCAGTATAAAATTATGAAATCAATTCAATTCTGCCCAAGCTCCAATTGTGTCTGCTCTGGATATTCCCTAATGGCAAGAAGTAGCTCTTCACATAAGCTAAATGTAGCAAGAGCCTAGAGCTCAGTTGGGCTTGTCCAACGCAGTTCTTCTGACTTCTGGTCTCCCCAAGAGTTGCAAGTGACTTGGGTGAATTAGTGTTGCTAGGGAGGTAGCCTGGAGAAAAGTTACCACCTCTGTTGCATATACCTCAGCTACCTTGGAAATGCCTGGTGTGCGTTAAGATGACTGAAGTCTGCTATGAGCACTGTGTGGCATGACACTGGCGCTCCACCACCAACCTCATGCTGCACCTGTCAAGCTACCCCAAGTTCTCTGCATAGCATGGGAACTGCGAGTTCCTGGAAAATTCATGGACTCAGGTGGAGTGAGGAATTTCTCTTTGTAGGGAAAGAAAAGTCAGCTCTAACATTCGCCAAGGCTTTTCCAGAAACATCGTTTTCTCTTACAGAAAATAATTTCAGGGGGCGTGGCCTTCCAGGCTGTGCTAGCCACAGCGAACAGAAAGGTCCCTCCTCAGACCCAGGTGCCCAGGTTTGTGCCTAGGAGAGAAGGGGCATCTATGATTTTAGAAGTTCAGAAAATGGCAATTGGACTCAATCTGTGACCTCAGAACCTGAGCCAATACATGGTCCCTCTGTCACCCTCAGGTACAACGGGGTGGCGTGGGGGGGTCAGGGGCATGACATTCTGGGTGGCAGCTGCTCACGTGGCCACAAGTTAATCTTCCCTTCTATATTGCATTGCACCCACGTCGTGGCCTCTTTTTGCAGGACTCTCAGGAGAGCAGTCTCGCTATTTCAACTGCTAGGTAGTTAGCCTATTCCAATAACATACCCCCAAACTCACAAGTAATGGTGAACAAAAATTAGCACATACCCAATCTAAAAATGACAGTAAGTTCAGGCCAAAGAACAAGTCCTCGAATCAGCACTGGAGGCCCCACATGCCATACAGGAACGATAAAGAGGAAGGTAATATCCTTGAAGAGAAAAGAGGAGACCACCGTCTACTGAGCTCTGCCAGAGTCCTGCCTGGCAGGACTTATTCTAACCAGAATGACTAATACCACAGATAGAGATACAGTACTGTAAGCAGCAAGATAAAAAAGGAAGGCAATTACATCTAAAGGAGTATCCTTTAGGGTTACATCAGACTTATCAGACAAAAACCTCTGAGCCTGAAGACAGTTCTGGGATACAGTTAAAAAAGTCAGTGAAATGAAGGCTTCACCAAGAATACTTTATCCTGCTAGACTCTCATTCAGATTTGAAGGAATGATACACAACTTCTTGGAAATACAACAGCTCAGAAACTTTAAAGATTCAAAATCAAGTTTAAAGGGAGAGAAGAGGCTACGATAAAACGAGACACATCTCCCAAACACAACAAACTTATATAGAAAGATGGCACAGAGCCCCTGACAATAATCTCTCTCAATATCAATTGTTCCAATTGCACAAAGTAAGAGACATAGAAAGGCAAAATGGACTAAAAAACTGAATTTAACATTCTGCTGGCTACAAGAAAGTCAAAGTCTGGAAAACAATTATTCATGCAGATAACTCCTCCACAAAATCCGGGTATCTGTCCATACTAGTATCTGACAACATAGATTTCAGGCTGAATAAGGTTAGAAAGGACAGTGAAGGACATTTCTTAATAATCTAGGAATATGTATATCAGAAAAAATTACACTCCTAAACTTATGTACCCCAATGAGGGGCCAGAAAAATACTTAATACAATGGCTAACAGACTTCAAGGAAGACATAGAGAGCAACACAATTGTAGTTGGAGATTTCAAAAATCCTCTTGACAGATCAATGAGACTAAAATTCAGCTAGGAAGTACTAGATTTGAAGGAATAATTGAAAGAGAGAGATCTAGTAGATACATCTAGGTTATTTCATCCCTCAAAAGACAAATATATTTTCTCAGGTGCACATGAACATTTTCTGATATAGAACACATGCTGGGTCACAAAATATACCTCAATAAAATCAAGAAAATGGAATTTGTATCAACTATCCTTTCAGACGAAGATGCACTGAAAACAGAAGTTAATCACACACAGGAACGGAGAGCCAACTCAAAGAGTTGGAAATTACACAGCTCACTGCTGAACAACCAGTGTTTTAGGAAATCAAAGAATAAATCAAAAGATTCCTGGAAACAAATGAGAATGAGGACACGAGGTACCAGAACTTGTGGGACACAGCTAAAGCAGCAGTAAGAGGAAAGTGTACAGCCCTGCAAGCATTGATCATGAAGGAAGGGTCCACATAAATAAATTGATTTCACAGCTTAAGGGCTTAGAAGATGGCCAACAAAAAGGAGCCCAACAATGGCAGGTGGAGAGCAGAAATTAAATAAAACTTAGAGCAGAAATTAATGAGGTGAAATAAAAAAATTGACAAGAGCAATGAAACAAAGAGATGGAAAATAAACATGATAGATAAATCACTTGCAAGACTCACAAAGAGAGAGAGAACCCTGGGGGACATCACAACAGAAACCACAGAAATTCAAAGTATCATCAGAGATTACTTTGAGAGACAGTATGCCATGAAACAAGAGAACCTAGAATAAAGGGATATATTCCCAGATTCCTATAAACTCTCAGGCTGAACCAATAAGACTTGGAATACCTGAACAGACTTATCACTATAGAAGAAATTGAAATTATAATAGAAAGTCTTATTGGTTTATCATCAAGAATATAATGAAAGATGTGTTACATTTTCCTACAAAATCTTTGATATATTCTAACTAAGAGAACATTAAATTTTAATTGTGAGAAAGTAATTTTTAAATTCATTTTCAAAGCTATTCTGTGATGTATTACTGGCAGTCAATTCATTATAGTCATAGAAACTTATTCATAAAGATTTTGTCATGCCATTTTTCAGTTAGTAGAACCAGGAAATAAATTTATTGAATGTTTTACTCAATCTTAGACCAATATCTAGGCTTTGAAGTAGTAGATACCATTGTTCTCTTCCTAAGTCAATTTCTCTCCTTGTTCCAGTTACTTTTGGTGACTATAAACGGGACAACAAATTTTTTTTTGCATATGGTCACATTGTTTGCTTTTCAATTGCTCTCTTTAATCCATTGGTCCAAAACATCATAACTCTTCATAACAAATTATTATTTCTTCCATATCACCTTTTCTAGTTTCTCATATAATCAATCTTTTCTTTTCTGATAACAGAATCTTTGTTATCAGACACACCTTAAGTTATAGGTTGAATTTTATATTTTTCCTTTATTTTTGTTTTTTTATTTAGTTATCTATTTATTTAATTAATTTTCCTCACTTTATTTGAACACCATAATTTACAAAGTACAGAGTTTTTACAGTAGAGTTGTTACAAGCATTCATCATTCAACACCAATGCCATCACCAATGTGTCACCCCCACCAAAGACCTTTCTTTCCACCCTCCCCTAGCGCCCATGCCTACTCTCCTAGCCAGCATTAATTGTATCGAATATTGCAAAATATATTACCATTAGTATTAATGATTTTGATGAATTCATAAGCTTTTCCTAGGTTGTTATGAGCGAATTTGGATCATCATTATTTCAGGTTTTTGGAACTACTCTTTGGACCTATCCTGAGCCTATACTGAATAATCTAATTTATATTGCTGTGTTAGAGATAATTTGCTAAGTATGGTCAAAACCACATATTCTTACAAAAGGTTAATAAGGATTATTAAATCTCAACTTAGACCCATTGGGCCATCTGGTCCCGTGTATAATTACTGCTGTGTTCTTACAGAGTAGAAACTGTGCATACACACTCTTTTCTTTTCTTTTTTGAGAATAAATGCAGCTGCTCTGCGACCATTGCCAACATCATGTCTTCAGTTTGTTGATCCTCTTGGATTTCTATATGCGTGTCTGAACCATGACCGGAGTGTGTTTGCAATGGCGCCTATATTTTTCCTTTAAACATTAAACATGTATCTTAGATTGACTCCTCAGGTTGTGAGGTTGTGTAGAACATGGATTACATCTTGAAATGACAATCACAGATCGGAATTTGCTATCTTCATCCCTCTCCCTTTTTGTTTACTTTAAGGTGACATTGCTCATATTACTTGTGAAGTTCTTATGTGATACTTTTGTTTATGCTCCCTGCCTCCCACTAAGTACCCAGTTGCTGTTGCTGAATTGATAAGACCAGAATATTTCTTATTTAGTAATAATACGTCCTAAACTGCCAAAAAACATTAAGGCCCTTATTTATATGCATCTTTTAATTGAAGGAGCAACATTTTCTAAACACAGCAAAAATCATAGTGAATTGTCCTTCATTGGATGGGTAATATTCGCTTCCAAGAATTGAATGCTTATTTTTGTGTTATAAGCAACCAAATAAGTCTTTATCAAAGCATAACATTCTTAAGTTTGCATTCAAAAAATAGTGTTTTTTAAGCTAGAAAGATTTAAGTGGATTAGGAGGAACCCATCTCATTCATTATGAAATCCCTCAGTCCCTATCATAAAATTTGTGTTGAAGAAGTCATGAGTTTATCAATGATTATTTGCTATTTGCAAATGATATTTGTATCACTATTTGCATCACTGGTTTAGTTAAGGGTGAGAAGCATTCTGTGCTTATTGCTTATACGTCAACTGTAGGGGATCTGCTGGAGTCCATAAGAGCATCAGGGTTCAAGTTCTCTTTACCCCAAAGGTCGGTGACAGAGGGACAAAGTCTCGAGTCCAGCACAGTTCCAAAAGGCTTTTACTTATCACCCAATAATTTAAAACACTCTGCTGCTACAATCCAGAAAATGGGATCTCCCAGACCTCTAGTTCCTGGCCAGACCTCTGACCCAGATCTTCAAACAATATGGATGCTTCTTCCAAAAGTCAGTGATCCCAAATCTTTTATACACAAAAACCTGCCAAAAGCCAGTGACCCAAAATTCTTTCTTCTGGGTGGGGCTGTGTCATCAAAGATCAACAACCCAACTTTTAGGTGCAGATGCTAGGTGGTGTCACACCTCTAGTTCAGGTGTAAACATATGATAATGCCAGGGTCTACTCCCTTCCTCAGAGATCATCTCTAATGACAAACACTGCAGAGAGGGGGCTGGTTTAAAGAAATATATCTAATTGATGTACACTTATGGGGAGAATCACATCATAATTTAAGATCATGAAGTTCATGTATACTAGGTGGTTATTTCCAACACCCACAAGGTCCTTGTTCATTCTATTCTGCTCCAGGGTAGTTTTTTAAGTGTCCTACTCTTTATTTAATGAAAGGGTTTTACTTGCCTGTCTCAGGCAAGCCAGCACAATGCCTTCCTTGATCTTTGCAGAGCTTATTCCCACCATAGCCAAGTGGGTTTCTCCTGGTATATCTTCTTATCCCACACTGGACCAATGGGGAATAAGAGAAATTATGCCCAAATTATATAGCATTGAAATTATACTGCAAATCATAAGGATATTCCAAGAATTATTAACCCAAAGTCAAACTGACTCCTGTATCTGCTACACTCTCTATCAGTGTTTACATAAAAGAAAGACCTCTTTAGTATCAACCCTGGCTGGCTTACAGACATGTAAACAGCTTAAACGGCAAAGATCCAGAGATGGCTAGGACATGTCACCCAACAACTAACTACATATAAATGTTGATTACTCTTCTCTTTCTCAATTTACAAATAAAATGTATTGATGCCACACAATTTTAAAACACTTTATTATTTATGAAAATAAATATTACTTCAATTATTACCTTTTAATAGAATTTAATAAAATTCATTATAAACTTAAAAGAGAAAATTTGAAAACTTAAGACCTACTAATTTTCTCAGGGGTGAAGTTAACACATCCCATTAAATTATTATCACCAGTCATCTTAATACGAAAATAAGAAAGGTCAAGTATGCTCTTGAAAAAGGATTTTAGCTCAATGCTGTGTCATTATAGCTCAGTTCCCTTGACAGTTCTTCAGTAGTTTTTTCAGCATCCTGATGCCATATAGAAAGTTTTCATTTTCAAGCAGATCACTTTTTTTTCAGTAACAATTATAGACTTCATTCCCATGACTTGAATGGAATGGTTTGAGGCTCTTATGTTCCTGGAGCGGGCAGACGCCTTGGGTTATCTCGCATGTGACAGGACGTATTGAGGTGTTACTGGTGTCCTCTCGAGCAAATAGCCAGTGAAGACAGTGATAACTTTTTCTTCAAATGTATTTCTTATTGCCCCTTTCATCAGTCTTCCACATCTACTAATAGTCTCCACTGAATTTTAAATTGCTGCCTCAATTCAGAAACTTCAAAATACTGCCCTGGAGAAAATCCTTTGTCTCTGCTCATTTTAACTGTATAGTTAAAGGGAAAATTAGTAATTAGTGAGCTGAGGACTGGCTTGGACCTGGGTCTTCAGGGAATACAGTGCAGTGACCCTGCGTCCTGCCAGTGCATGACCTTGTCTGTGGACACCCGAGCGCAGATGACCTTCTGATTAGCTCTGTTAGATTGTCCTTTATTTAAATAATGCTCCTAAAATGTATTCAGAAACACATAGGAGATAGATTAGGAGGACTCACTATTGTTGCTCCTGTTACAAAGGGAGAAGACTTTAATAAAACATATTCCTGTCCAGGATATGAGCTTCCTTAGGAAAATAATCACAGTCTTTTCATGTTTTGTTGGCAGAAAGCCCATTCAAGATTAAGGTTTAGAAACAATTTCTGACTCCAGGGCTTGAACTACATTATTTTAATTTCCTTTTTTCAACTCCAGCAAAGAAAAAAAATGACATATACGTATCATTTTCTACCGACAGTCAGTATCTTGTGATTAGATCCTTGTATAAGGAGACTTTACGTATGATTCATCTACATTCATGATTGGAACGATAGAACATGTGGAGCTGCCTTCTCAAAAAATAATCCACTACAGTGGTAAGATCTTCTCTGAATTTTTGTTCCCCATCCTACCTTACTGCTTGAATAATTCTGAGTGCATATTGATTCTGCTCTATATTCTTTCCTCATGTCCCACTCCTATCACTTGGTGATTAGAACTAAATCCTGTAACTCAACCATTATTATTACTTAATCTTTATATTTAAGGTATAAAACTACTCCTTAGCACACCATATGCCCAGGACTCATATCTGTTTCTCTAAAATATGTATTTGTGCCAGCTGTTTTGAGGAGCTTTTCAGAAAGGTATTTCTTCCCTCTCTGCATAATACTAAGGTCAGTGAAACTTTAGAAAGTGGACATAAATCCTGCCATTTACGTGCTTTCAATTCATTGTAGATTTTACATTGTACAATCTAGGTACACTTTAGTGTACAATGTACACTAGATTGTACAATGTAAAATCTACAATGAAATGAGAGTACAACGTAAAATCTACAATGAAATGACAGCACGAGTGATGGTTATTAGACTGCTTATGCAAGGGACAATAATTCTGACAATAATTTCAAGCAAATGACGTTGTTCTTTTTCTTTCCCTTCCTGCTTTCAGCACTGGAGTGAGTTTTTCCAGATTCTAATTCCTCCCTCCCTGCCAGTAACATCTCAGTCTGTCCCTTAATTCACTGGTTCAGAAGTCAGCTTGTCCAGCCTCAACTTCATGAACAGCCTTCATTTATTTATTCATTCATTAAGAAATAACTTAAGCTGCATGTGTGAACAAGGCTCTTTGACATGCAGCTAAAGAGTTTCCCTCTCTGGGCAGTGATAGTCAGTGATAGAGCATTTGCCTTTTCTATTTGAAGCCGAGGCTGCAATTCCTGGCACCACAAAAATAAATAAACAAATAAGTAATAAAGTCTTAACAAAATCTTTCACTTTACAGAAATCTGTCAAATAGTAACTCTGAAGGCATTATGAAGCAAATAAGAAAACATATTCACTTAGAATTGTGCCTCAATTCTTAATACTGATTATTAGGTCAGTAAAATAAAGTTATTTTTGATAGAAACAGCTAAATTTGTCTTAGTAAATGTTTTTGAAGCCACAAAAACAACATAATTGCTCAATATTGTTCTTCATATTCTGTAAGAGAAGTTGATGAAATATTTGGTATGTAGAGGAAGTGAACTGTAAAATGATAAAATAGATTAAATGGCGATATGGGAATTTGTCAAAGATTTTTAAAATCTTCTTTTGATATATTTTACCATCCCATGTTCAATCTCTCTGTCATTTTCTTTATTCTCTTCCTGTTCTCATTCCATGTTCAAAATACAGCAGCTGTCATTAATATCTCAGGATTAAATAAAGTGAAAGTAAAATAAAATTCTATTTTTATGCCTAAATTTTATTACTTAAATAAAATTGTTTATTCCTGATTATTAAAGAAAAGTAAGGCATCAATTTGAGATACTGCTTAGGAATGTTGAAGGGAGAAGCAGAGCCCTTACTTAGTGATGACTTGAAAATTGCATGAGTGATGTAACTTTCATTCATCCTATAGATGCAGGGTAGGCAGAAGAGAATGTTACAAAGGTTACATGGGAACTGGAAAGAAACAATTTTATAAGTGAACATGGAAAAAAGGATGCAGTTTTGGAATAATCTAATCAATAAATATTTTTAAACTGTTTACATCTTTGGAAAGTGTGGCTTCAATTCACCATTTTTCTTTGCTTGTATAGATACTGCTTTCAATGATTTTTCCAATTTTATCCTTGCAGGATCTTTAAAATTAACTTCACCAGCCAGTATGCAGAATAGTTTCTGAGCCTAAGCTAGTATCCTACAAACATATGAAGGTGAATATTGTCTTGTTTGGCACACAGGTAACCTTTATGTACATCTAATTTGGGTTGAATTTTTGTTAATGAGGTCAATATTTAAACTTCTCTTGATATAAGTTAGCATCAGGTCATAGATTATTGAAAAACCTGGAAAGTCCTAAATAGGATACTCTGTATCAGCAAGATGAAGTACTCTGCTTTTGTGTTTGTGGTTTGTGTTGGGGACATATGCAGTAATGATCTTGGCTTAGCTATTACTCCTGATTTGTGTGAAGGGATCACACCTGGCAGCACTCAGGAGACTATATGAGGCAGAGAGGGTAGAACCAGTGTTGGACTTGTGCACGACAAGCATCCTACCCACTATACTCTTTATGCCCAAATTAAATACCTCTGTGAGGAGGCTGGAGAGATAGTTGAATTACTGAGCACACACTTTACATGTGGGAGGCCTGGCTCAATGGTTGATAATAAGTAGTCCCCAGATTATGCCTAAGCACAGAGCCAAGTGTTGTTCCAAGCACCTGCACTGTGACTCAAAATAAATACTTCCAAATAACTGGGAAACATTTGAGAGTTAGTCAGAAGCTAATGGGCAAATGCTGTGTAGTTGTTGATGTGGTCTGTGTTACCAAGGAGCCCGCAGTTTGGAAAAGAAAACAGAAATATATGTGTAACACGAGATAAAAAGAAAACAGAGTGTGACATTAGACAACTGAGAGCAAGAAACCAGTGATTAAGAGCTGTTGTGGAGAAGGTTCCCATCCAGGCAGGGTGTATGAAAGTCATTGTATTTCTGTAGTGATGCTGAAATTAGGAGGAGTACATTTGAAATGGAGAAGAATGGGCACAGATAATAAAACAAACAGAGCTTTCTGGCATTAAAAGCAGTCACAGGGGCCAGAGAGACAGCACTGTGGACAGGATGCTTTTTCTGCCTTGTAGCCAACCAAATTCAATCTCCAGCACCATAGGGTTCCCTGAATCTGACAGGAGTGATCTCTGAGTATACAGCTTGGCAAAAGCTCTGAGAACTGCCAGGTGTGTCCCCAAAATAGCAACAAAAACCCCCAAAACTCCACCATTTTATAAGATTAAGAGCAAATGAGGAATAGCTACAAAGGCTAAACTATAGAATGTTATTATTATGAAATAAAGTTAAATACTGGGTTGATAATTACAGCAATAATTTGTTTTCTAATACCAAGCTGGAATTACAAAATATTCCTTACTATTAAACTTTTCCCAGGAAAAATGAGGGTAAAATATGACATGGAAAATTTCCTGTCAAAAATACAGAATTGCATTAAAACAAGATTATGATTAAGAATGTGCTCTGTATTTAATGCAATTTTATCGGAATTAAATGCTTATAGAGTAAGGACCCAAGACATGTTATGACTTTTATAAACCTCATCCATGTTTGCTTTTGTAGATTCTATTAACATAAAAATACATTGAGGTGCCAACTTTATGACTATATGTTTAAATTTAATTCAGTAAGCCATCATTCATCATTCTTTCTGATCTTAAACATTTTTAAACACACTTCACCAACCACAGAGGAATTGGGTTGTAGGCACAATATATCTGTTATATCAAATGGATGTCAGTCCTTGAAAGAAGCTACTGGATAATTTTAACTTAAAAAATCGCAATTAAGGGCCAGAGTGAAGTCCAGCAGGTAGGGCATTTGCCTTGCATGCGGCCAGCCTGTGCCGGCCCGGTTCGATCCCCGGCATCCCATATAGTCCCCAAGCACCACCAGGAGAAATTCCTGAGTGCAGAACCAGAAGTAACCCTGAGCATTGCCGGGTGTGACCCAAAAAAGAAAAAAAATAACAATTAAGATTGCTAAGAAGAGAATATTAAGAAAACCTTGGCATACATGTACTCTACATTTTAGGATTTCCAAAATATATGGAGTACTTGGTAGAATATACATGGTAATTTATATTTACATAGGTGAGTTTAAGATATTTAATTTTCCATAAGCCCCTATAGAATAAGAATGGAATTCTCTTGAAGGCTAAAATGCAAGACCAAGGCTATCATAACAAAACCCAAAACTATTGCTAACTGGATGGGATGGCAGCTTTGAAACGTGAGATCATTGAGTGAGCAGAGTAGAAGAGAGTTAGTGTTCTGAAGAGAGGATTGATTTTACAGTTTTCTGTTTTATTCCAGGAAAATAGCTGAACCATATAGCATGGCCATGAGGAACCACAGCACCATCACTGAGTTTATTTTCATTGGACTGTCTAACAACCCCATCATTGAGGCTCTGCTCTTTGTGCTCTTCCTAGGGATTTACGTAATGACGGTGACAGGGAATCTGACAATGCTACTGGTAATCAGGACTGATTCTCACCTCCATACTCCCATGTACTTCTTCTTGAGTAATCTTTCGCTCTTAGACCTCGGCTTTACTTGTGTTACTATGCCGAAGCTGCTTCAGGACCTCATGTCTGAGAAGAAAACAATCTCGGTCAAGGGCTGTCTGGCCCAGGTTTTCTTTGTGTATATCACTGCAGGGACTGAAGCCTTTCTCCTCTCCATGATGGCCTATGACCGCTACGCTGCCATCTGCCACCCATTGCTCTATGGCCAGATGATGAGCAACGAGCTCTGTTTAAAGCTAGTCTTGCTGTCTTGGTGCTTGTCCTCTATCAATTCGATTGTCATTGTGCTCTTGGCTGTTAACCTTGACTTCTGTGAGGCTCAAGTGATACGCCACTACACCTGTGAGCTGCCTTCCCTCTTTCCTCTGTCGTGCTCTGATATCTCCATCCATGTGGACATCTTGATCTGTGTTATTGTGTTGCACGGGTTTGGAACCGCCCTCCCCCATCCTTTTCTCCTATGCTCGCATTGTCTCCAGCATCCTGAGCATCAGTTCCACCACAGGAAGAAGCAAGGCTTTCTCCACCTGCTCCTCTCACCTCATTGCAGTGATCCTGTTCTTTGGCTCAGGCTTGGTTCGCTATCTGATGCCCTCGACTGGTTCCTCTCTCGATATGCTTTCCTCTTTGCAGTACAGTGCAGTGACTCCCATGTTGAATCCCCTCATCTACAGCCTTAAAAATATGGAGGTGAAGGCAGCAATGAAGAGGACATGGGAGAAATACCTGCAGTATTTTAGGTAGCAAATGGAGCCCTAGTAAGAAAACAAGTTTCTACTGCCAAGTACTTGAACTCAAGGTAGAATTCTTCAAGTACTCTTGCTGTTTTGGGGTCACACCTTACAGTGCTTGGGGCTTAGCCGTGGCTCTGCACTCAGGGATCACTCACGGTGAGCTCAGAAAACCATATGCAGCGTTGCATATCGAACTGAAGGTTATCCACAGACAAGGGAAGTGTCTTTCTGGCTGAACTATCTCTCCAGCCCTGTAAGGTAGAATTAGGACCATTAGCTCTAAAGCAGCCTCTCCTCCTCCCCTCCAAAGTCATATTGCCGAAGAAAACTAATATTCTAGAAATTATATATAGTTTATACTGAATATATGTTGTCTGTTAGCTTCTTCTATTCTCTCACACTGCCACTAACTCTTCCTCAGTCTTCATAGTTAGGTGTTATATCTTCTGAATTATTCATGTATCTTGTATTGTCCTCATTATTTTAATTCTTTTATGTTAATCAACTTATTATTCTTTATTGTACTATATTACTTTTTCTTTTCTTAGAACTTTTAACAACTTTGTCTTTTGTTCTGGTTTGCTTTTTTTTAATTTTTGCATCATACCAGCAGTGCTCAGGACTTACTCCTGGATGTGCACCAATGTGGTGCCTGGGATTGAACCCAGATTAGCTGCATACAAGGCAAACACCCTATTTGTTTTATTATCACTTTCACCCACAGGCTTAAGTTTATATTTACAAACTTCAATCTGTAACACAAAATGTGCTTAATCTCTTATGAAAAATTATAAGCTTATTTTTTCTTCAATAGTTTTCTTGCTCATTCTGACAGTTTAGTTCTTTCCCTATCTCTTTTCTTTCCTATGATAAAGAGAAATATTCTGTCCTTTCATATTACAAAGTGTTATAATTAAATTGTGTAACTTTAAAACAAAACTCATAATTCATTCATAACTTATTGTTAATAGACTTTACTATAAGTTCATACTTATTCAATATTCATTGGCTTTCCTTCCATGGTATATTTCTCAGTTTTTACTCCCACTTTCCACAGTGAAACATAAAACCTAGATGCCTGTGTTAATAGTGCTGGTCATACCCCTTATAGTAAGATAAGCTTTATAACTGTGACAGATTACTTAACTTTCCTGTGCCTCCATTTCTGACATATGAAATTGATGCCAAAAACCAGAAACAATTAAGGGCATCTTTCCCATGACCTGAAGGAATGGTTTGAGGCTCTTCCTGTCCCTGAAGCAAGCAAATGCCCCTGGGGTACACTTGCTTGCAACAAGACTATGGAGATGTTACTGGTGCCCGATCGAGCAAATTGATAAACAATGGAAGACAAGTGATACAAATGATGCCATAGAGATATTGTCAGTATTAATTAAACAAAAACATAGACACTAAAAACACTAACAGTCACCATGATTTTGCCAATTATTATTCATGAGTTCATTCACTAGGCTTCAGTTTTTGCTGCAATCACTTGTATCACTTGGATCACTTGTCTTCGATTGTTCATTGATTTGCTTGAGCAGGCACCAGTAACATCTCCATACGTCCTGTCACATGCTAGTGTAGCCCAAGGGCAACTGCTTGCTCCAGGAACAGGAAGAGCCTCAAACCATTCCTTCAGGTCATGGGAATGAGGTCTAAACATTTTACTGTTTTTTGGCATATCAAATACGACACGGGTAGCTTGTCAGGCTCTGCCTTGCGGGTGGGATACTTTTGTAGTAGATTCTCATCACATGTATGTATTGATGAACCCTGCGGCCTAAAAGCAGTCACGCAAGACTGGGAAAGATTGGCTTTTCTGCTGGGTGGAGTTCTAACGAGCTGTGGTGTCCGGATGTTTAAAATGGTGGCTCTCATGGTGTGGGGGATACTCTGGCTTCTTGCAAGGTTCTGCTGGGATGGCGATGGGATGGGAAGGGCTAGAACCCGCCTTCCCCTACTGGGCGTCTCATGATCATCTGGAAACAGGGAGAGCCAGTAGCAGCTCTACCCTGTGTCTCTGAGTCTCTGGATCAGTCATACCTGGACTTGACATAGACTGCTGTGGGGTGACAAGGGTGAGACTCTGATGAGCAGGGCTGTGATCAGCTTTTCTGCTGGGTGGAGCTCTGACAACTTGTGGAGTCTGGATGCTAAAAATGGCGGCCCTCATGGTGTGGGGTTCCTCTGAATACATATATATATGTATTCACATATATATAATATATGTGAATATATATGTACATATATATACATATATATGTACATATATATTCACATAGCAGCAAAAGTATATATTTTATATTTATTTATGAAAAAGGGCATAAGAAATATCCCAATAGCTTGCCATGTGTTTCTCTTTATGTTGGCTCTCTATTTAAGTAAACACTTGCTTAATTGTAGAATTTTGGAGTGTCACCTTCAATTCCTTTATATACTGTCCTTCAGTTTCTTTATATATACTGTGCACTGTCATCTGTTTTATGTAATGCTCTCCAGAAGTACAAGTTCAATATGACTTTTGTTTTTGATAATTAAAGATAGAAAACAATACAGCACCTAAAGAGCACAAAAAATAAGAGATCCAAACTGTGACAACCAAACTAAAAACATGCCTGTCCAGGTGGTTGGGGAAGAGGGAATTTGAGGATGCTGGTGGGGCAGGTCGACACTGGTCATGGGACTTATGATGACTGAATTATAGATGCCTAGAAATCAGTGAAAATGACTTGTAAATCATTATGTCTTAATAAATAATAGAAATTATTTTACAAAAAGTAAAAAAATTAAACTTTTTAGGGAATATTACCATGTTCCAGGTTTTATAACAAGAATAATAACAAAATTTTTGTGATGAAAGGAAAGAACTCTGGGGCAAAAGCGTTGTGTGTGACATGCAAGGTTAAGTTTTCAAATAAACTGACTCCTAAAGACTGAACTATTTTAACTGCTCAGTGATCTAAACTATAAGATGCCTTTAAAACACAGGTCTCAAAATACAGGTGGTAAAAATGGAATACAAAGGAAAAAATTGATTAAGAATCTGGGGAAATTTCAAAGGAATAGGAAATGCTCAAAACATATAGTCTTGCTAAGCAAGTTTACTGCTAAAATTTTGAAGTGTCTACTCTACAATGATATCGATAAACCACAAAGATACAGATAAGCTTTAACTGCTTAAGTCCCAAAGTATAAAAAAAGAAAGTAGTAAGAAAAAGCAGATAATAATTGTGAAAGACATTTACATATGTGTTATAGTTTCTAACAAATTAAATAGATAAAATTAGTAGCAAGGATGGGTCACAGAAAGAGAAAATATAGGAGTTAAGGCTTTCTTTCTTTTGACTTTTGCACAGGGTTGTCCCTGGCTTAATCCTTAACATAGCAGAAACTTCTTCTTCTTTTTTTTTTTTTGGGTCACACCCGTCAATGCTCAGGGGTTTCTCCTGGCTCTGCACGCAGGAATTACTCCTGGCAGTGCTCGGGGGACCATATGGGATGCCGGGATCGAACCCAGGCAGGCATAGGCAGGCTGCATGCAAGGCAAACGCCTGACCCACTGGGATATCGCTGCGGCTCCAGATGGCAGGATCTTCTGAACACTGTCAGAAGTGATGCCTGAGCACATAGTCAGGAAAAAACCCTGAGTACTGCAGACTGTGACCCAACTCCTCCTGCAAAAAAAAAAATTTTTTTTCTCTTTTAATATGTGAGAACAGAAAATTCTATGAAAAAAGAATAAAAAAGAAACCAGAGAAAATTAATTATTTGATTAAATATTCTAGAAAAATATTTGAGCTGAAGAGGGTACCAAAATTAAAAATGAAAGCTAGAAAGAAATAAGAATAAAACACTACAACATATAAAACCAAACACTATATAATAAAAGCTAAATTTAATTTCATGTGTACAATAATTTTTTTAAACTTTACTTATATTCCATGATTTACAAAATTGTTCATAATATAGATGCTTTAGGTATTCAATATTCTAACACCATCCCACCACCGTGTGAACGTCCTTCCACCATTGACTCCTGTTTTCTACCCACCCCACCAAAATTTCCCTGTTGGAGGCACAAAATAATTTATTTCTTATTGGTTAGTAAAACAAAAGAGCTAATGGAATTGTTGAAAATAAAATTTATGAAAATTGTTATATCTCACCACGGGGTCATTGAAGTCACTGTCTGAGGCTTTTTGCTACTTGAGCTATTGCTTTCTGTGTTATTGTGTTTGTTTATTGCGCTTAGTTGACTTCCATGAACTTTCACATCTAATTTGATGTGCTCCTACTGAGCTTTCAGTATTGTGTAATCTAGAGGGGTCATTTGGTCACAGACAAAGCTTCAGTTGAATATTCCAGGAAGTTCAGTATCTGCAGAACTGGCCGATGGGTTTCAGCAGCTTGACTTGGCTTACACCTCTTCTGAGGGGTGAGTGCTGGGAGGAGGCTGCGCCCCTCAAGTCTTCCTATCTCAGAGTTCTCAGCGGAAGAAGGAATTTTTAAAGTCATAACGAACAATGATTCTACCTGGACGACAAAAAATATTAATGAGGAAAGCTAAAGGTAGTAAATGGAAGTATTAAGAGAAAATAATAATCAAGATAAAAAGACCTATATGCCAAATAGCATATGAAGCACAAGAATTGTTGATGATTGAGTTAATTTCAACTTTTCGTTTTTTTTTTTTAAATCTACAAAATTCTGACTGGCGCTTGCTTGTTCAGCAGGGATCAAAGGTTGCAATAAGAACATAAAAGTGGACCAAAAGTTCCAGGATCTTATTCTTGACAATATCCTACCAACATCCTCGTCTTTATAGAAAATTCCATGTGGAGATAGTTTGAAAGAAAATCTATAAAATGATCAGCAAAGGCAAGCAACACACTTCCCACTCACAGAGAGGAAGACTATAATCCTCGTCTCAATTTAAAATGGGTACTCTCTGTTGGATTACTTGCTAGCCCTGTTGTTGGATCACACTCTATTTTCTAGTCCTGGGTTTTTGTTTTGATAATGAGCGATTGTTTTTTCTCATTCCTACAAGTATTTTGCATATATTTATGATAAGGTATTTGTTTTGGTATAAACACAAAAAAGATGGTTGTGCAGTATAGTGATGAGTTATTTTAACTCTAAATTATTTATTCCTTTGTTTCCATCATATTTTCCAACTATAAACTTCAGTATCATTTAGATTGATCTTATAAGAGGTCTTCTGTGAGGGACTGGATGGAACAAGGAAAAGAAATCACCCCTGGCTTGGAAATGGGACAACTCTTTGAGTAAATCCTTCTGTGACCCAAACTTTAGAGCAAAGGTCAGAACAGCTTTGTTCTGACTAAGATAAACCAGGAGTGCCCTTGCATCTGCAGCAGAGAAAGACTGTTGTTGGAGATAGGCCCCTGAGGGGCATGGAAATGATCAATCTGGCAGGGAAGCATAGTTTGGATCCTATGATGTGATCTCTCCATGCAAGATTACTCTATATATTTAACCTTGGGTCAAGTTATATATGCTTGTCTCTCTTACTGTGTTTATACAAGATGACTAGAAATATTACTGAAATGATGATTTACTAGCCTAGGAGAGAGAAAAGCAAATCTGTCTTAGCATTTCAATAAGCTTGTGAATTAGGGGCATGGCACCCTGGGGGGTTTTGCACAGGTAACAGGAAACTGGTTTCTACCATTGATTATTGCTGCCCCCAACACATGCAGAAGATATATCTCTTGCAGGTGGGGGTGGGGGGGGGGGTTTCTGGGAATCTGTCAGTCTGTGTGGAGTTGGGAGTGTGTGTGGAAGTTGGTGTGGAGTGGAGTTGGAAGTAGTAAAGCATTGTATTTTCTAAACTCTGCTGGTGGCTCTTTACATTGCCCAGAGGGGATAGTCATTAGTCCCAAAACTGATCAGGGAACCCAACAGACACCAATACTCTTTGGGACCTCAAACAGCCCCAATACCATTAACCTCTCCCCCTCTAAAGAAGACTGTGTTTTTGTCTTTGTAGCTCTCTCCCTTTCCCTGTTTATCTCTATATATTTTTCTGCTTTCCTCTCCTCATAGTCTCTAAATAATGCTGCCTTATTTCTTTATTTGTGTTTGAAATAGTTTTCTGTGATGTTCTTGGAAAACCTGAGAAGAAATTATGACATATTTCAGTTATTGCAGCTGACTTCAGCATGAGTTTCATGGCTCCCTGAGAAATCAGGTATCATGGGTTCATTTCCCACTCTGGGTAGTTATCAGAGTAAAAAATAGCTAGTTTGCTACTGCTGTGTGTAGCAGTAGGGTTTGTACCTTGTGGGTGCTAATAACAGAGGTTCATCAGTCCTAAACTTACCCAGGCACTTTACCAGATGACCAAGGTGAATAGAGAGAGAATTGCTAGGTTTCCTTCTTGAAGTTGACACCTGTCTTCTCCATACTTTTCACCAATCAACTGCAGTAATCAATAATACCAAAATTAATGTGTAGGAAAGGTGATGTTGGTGCAGTGTTTCTTGAAACACTAAAAATTATATCTGTCTCTTATGTAAGAGTTCAAGTATTCAAATGACGGGAAGCTACAACTCTCAAAGTGATTTCTTGGGACTCGCTTTATTGGAGACACTTGTAACTAAATCTCACATCCACAGGAATAACCCCCCCAATTATGTACCATTTGAAGTTTTTTGCAAGTGTTCGTTTGTGTAGGGATTAGCCTGAGAATGGAGAGGAAACAATTTCAACTCTGCAGATTGCTGTAATCAATGGTGTCATATTTGGTGCTGCCATCATGGGGCTCTAGTATAGACAAGAGAGACACCTTGTGGAGCCACCGAAGACAACAGACTCTCAAGGTACTTTTGTCTGCCTCCACCTCAGAGTCTCAGGATACATAACTGGTAATACAGATTGGTTCAAGTTCTGTTTGGACACGTGAAGCATAAAATTGGAAAAACTACAGATCTTAGAGCCATGTTGGGTTTCTTTTCTATCAGACTGAGTGGATTCAGGGTTTAAGCAGTTGTTTCTAGTACTCCATCAACGGGAACCAAGGCAAACTGCCTTGGTTCCACCCCGGACCGACCCTTGGGCGCTTTGCTTCTGGGAAACGCCTCCACTCCCCCAACAGGTGTGTGTGTGTGATTCTTGCGTCTCCCAGGACCCCAAGCTGCCCCAGGGAAGAGCGGAAACTCCATCAACGGGAACCAAGGCAAACTGCCTTGGTTCCACCCGGACCGACCCTTGGGCCCTTCACTTCTGGGAAACGCCTCCACTCCCCACAGGTGTGTGTGTGATTCTTGCGTCTTCGCGGACCCCAAGCTGCCCCAGGAAGAGCGGAAACTTCATCAACGGGAACCAAGGCAAACTGCCTTAGTTCCACCCCGGACCGACCCTTGGGCCCTTCGCTTCTGGGAACATCCCAAAACTCAAAACCGCCGGATGCGCTAAGCGTCCGGCCGACCCTCTCACTACCTACCTTGCATGAGGTACCAGTGAACCTTGGTTCCTACATCCTTGCCACCCACCCAAACTCTGCAAACAGACCAGACACCTACTAACTGTACTATCTAGTCACCCAAGAACTCACATTTGCAACCTACAATAGTCATAATGGTAAAGCAATGCAAAATTCCATCAAGCTCTGTGAGTGAAGTCACTGGGCCAGATGAGTCTAGCAATACCAATGAGCTGTATAACCTCTCTGAAAAAGAATTTTGGAAAGAACTGTTAAGGATTCAAAAGGAATTCAAAGAAGCAATGGAATGCAAAATCAATAAAATACAAGAGGACATGATAGAAGAAGTGAGGAAAATGCAAAGGGAAATGACAGATATTAAAAATGAGGTAAATGAAATAAAAAACACAGTGGAAGGCCATCATAGCAGAATAATAGCTACTGAAGAAAGAATTAGTGATCTCGAAGACGAGTTCCAAAGATTCTCTACACAACACCAGAAGATAGAAAAAAAGGCTCACAATTACCAAACAGACAACAAGAGATAATCGGGATGAAGCCAGAAGAAACAACATATGGATCATTGGGGTCCCAGAAGGGCAAGAAGAAAACCATGATGAAGAAGAAACTGTCAAAGCCATAATTGCTGAAAAGTTCCCGGAACTAAAGAGTGCTTGCCTCAAGATCCAAGAGGCCCGTAGGATACCAGGTAAAAGAAACCCCAACAAGAATACTCCAAGACACATCTTAATAAAAATGACAAAAACTATAGATAGGGATAGAATACTGAAAGCAGCAAGATCAAAGAAGGAAATCACATACAAAGGAACATCTCTAAGATTTACAGCAGACTTCTCTGATGAAACGCTCTGAGCCTGAAAACAATGGTGGGATATTGCAAAAGGCTCAATGAACTGCAGGCTTCACCAAGAATTCTTTATCTGGACAGGCTCACATTCAGATATGAAGGAAAGATACACAACTTCATGGATAAGCAACAACTCAGGAACTTCATGGACTCAAAACCAACTTTAAAAGAAGGACTGAAGGGACTACTGTAATGCGACCAAACCCATAAGCACAACAAACACAAAAAAGAAAGATGGCACAAAATCCAATGACAATAATCTCTCTCAATGTCAATGGTCTAAATGCACCAATTAAGAGACACAGAGTGACAAAATGGATTAAAAAAATTGAACCCAACATTCTGCTGTCTACAAGAAACGCATCTGAATAATCAGAACAAACACAGACTCAGAGTCAAAGGTTGGAAGACCATTCTCCATGCAAACAACTCCTCCAAAAAGGCTGGTGAAAAAGGTTAGAAGGGAAAACGAAGGCCACTTCTTATTAATTAAGGGGTATGTACACCAGGAAGAAATTACACTACTAAACATATATGCACCCAACGAGGGGTCAGCAAAATACATAAAACAACTGCTAAGAGACCTCAAAGAAGACATTAACAGTAGCACAATAATATTTGGAGACTTCAACACTGCTCTATCAACGATGGATAGATCAACAAGACTGAAACTCACCAAGGAAATATTGGCCCTGAAGGAAGAAATGGAAGAAAGAGAGCTAGTAGATATATACAGGGCTTTTCATGCCAAAACAGCTGAATACACATTTTTCTCTAGTACACATGGAACATTCTCCAAGATAGACCACATGCTCAGCCACAAAGCATACCTCAATAAAATAAAAAAGATAGAAATTGTGTCAGCTATCTTTTCAGACTATGATGCACTGAAAATGGAAGTTAACCGTACACAGAAACAGGGAGTCAAACCAAACACCTGGAAACTGAACAGCTCACTCCTGAACAACAAATGGGTCATAGAAGAAATCAAACAGGAAATCCAAAGATTTCTGGAAACAAATGAAAATGAAGACACCAATTATAAGAACTTGTGGGACACGGCAAAAGCCGTGTTAAGAGGGAAGTTTATAGCTCTGCAAGCATTCATCAGGAAACAAGAAAGGGCCCACATAAATAACCTGACTACACAGCTGAAGACATTAGAAAAAGACCAGCAAAAGGAGCCCAACCCAGGCAGAAAAAAAGGAAATAATAAAACTTAAAGAGGAAATCAATGAGTTGGAAACCAAAAAAAACAATCCAAAAGATTAATGAAACCAAGAGCTGGTTTTTTGAAAAAATAAACAAGATTGACAAACCATTGGCAAGACTTGTAAGTATAGGGAAAGAGAAAACCCAAATAAACAGAATCAGAAATAAAAAGGGTGACATCACAACAGAAACCACAGAAGTCCAAACGATCATCAGAGATTACTTTGAGAGCCTGTATGCCGTGAAACATGAGAATCTAGAAGAAATGGATCAATTCCTGAAGTCCTATAACCTCCCATGGCTGAAACAAGAAGACCTCCAATACCTGAATAAGCCTATCACCATCAAGGAAATAGAAACAGTAATTAAAAGACTGCCCAAACACAAAAGCCCAGGTCCAGACGGATTCCCTAGTGAACTCTACCAAACCTTTAAGGAGGACCTACTGCCAGGCCTTTTCAAGCTCTTCCAGGAAATAGAAGAAACAGAAATACTCCCAAACAGTTTCTATGAGGCACATATCACCCTGATACCCAAAGCAGGGAGAGACCACACAAAGAAAGAAAACTACAGACCAATATCCCTGATGAACACGGATGCTAAGATCTTCAACAAAATACTAGCAAACAGAATCCAAAGACTCATCAAGAAGATTATACATCATGACCAAGTAGGATTCATCCCGGGAATGCAAGGATGGTTCAACATTCGCAAGTCAATCAACATAATACATCATATCAATAAAAGAAAAAATAAAAACCATATGATCCTTTCAATAGACGCAGAAAAAGCATTTGACAAGATCCAGCACCTGTTCATGATTAAAACGCTCCAGAAAATGGGAATTGAAGGGACTTTCCTCAAGATAGTTACAGCCATCTACCAAAAGCCCACAGCAAGCATCATTCTAAATGGGGAAAAGTGGAAAGCCTTCCCCCTGAGATCAGGGACAAGACAAGGTTGCCCACTCTCACCTCTTTTATTCAATATAGTACTGGAAGTACTTGCCATAGCAATCAGAGAAGAAAAGGACATCAAGGGCATCCAGATAGGCAAGGAAGAAGTCAAGCTATCATTATTTGCAGATGACATGATATTATACTTAGAGAACCCTAAACTCTCTACCAAAAAACTCCTAGAAACAATAGATGCATATAGTAGAGTGGCAGGATACAAAATCAACACCCAAAAGTCAGTGGCTTTCCTATATACAAATAACGAAAGAGAAGAAAGGGATATTAAGGAAACTATTCCATTCACAATTGTGCCACAGAAAATCAAATACCTAGGAATCAACTTACCCAAGTATGTAAAGGACCTGTACAAAGAAAACTACAAGATACTGCTCCAAGAGATAAAAGAGGACACAAGGAAATGGAAACACGTTCCCTGTTCATGGATGGGGAGAATCAACATTGTCAAAATGGTAATACTCCCTAGAGCTCTGTACAGATTCAATGCAGTCCCTATGAGGATACCCATGACATTCTTCAAAGAAATTGACCAAACAATCCTGAAATTTGTATGGAACGATAAACCCCCAAGGATAGCTAAAGCAATCCTCAGGAAAAAGAAGATGGGAGGCATCACCTTTCCCAACTTGAAACTGTACTACAAGGCAGTAGTAATTAAAACAGCATGGTATTGGAATAAAAACAGACCCGTGGACCTATGGAATAGAATTGAGTACCCTGACACGCAACCTCAAACACATGATCATTTAATCTTTGATAAAGGTGCAACGAGTCTAAAATGGAGTAAGGAAAGCCTTTCAACAAGTGGTGTTGGGAAAACTGGGCAGCGACATGTAAAAAAATGAATTTGGACCTGTGTCTAACACCATGCACAAAAATCAAATCAAAATGGATTAAAGATCTCAATATCAGACTTGAATCCATAAAGTACATTGAAGAAAATATAGGAAAAACCTTCCACGACATTGAAGTTAAAGGCATCTTCAAAGGTGAAACATCACTAACAAAGCAACTAGAAGAAAGGATAAACATATGGTACTAAATAAAACTTTAAAAAGCTTCTGCACCTCAAAAGAAACAGTTACTAAGATACAAAAGCAGTCCACAGAATGGGAAAGAATATTCACCCAATACCCATCTGATAAGGGGTTAATATCCAGGATATATCAGGCACTGGTAGAACTTTACAAGAAGAAAACAAACAACCCCATCAAAAAATGGGGAGAAGAAATGAACAGAAACTTCAGCAAGGAAGAAATTCGAATGGCCAAAAAACATATGAAAAAATGCTCATCATCACTAATCATCAGAGAGATGCAAATCAAAACAACAATGAGATACCACTTTACACCACAGAGACTGGCACATATTCAAAAGAGCAAGAACAACAAGTGCTGGCATGGATGTGGGGAAAAGGGGACACTCATCCATTGTTGGTGGGAATGCCGGCTGGTACAGCCTTTCTGGAAAACAATATGGACTTTCCTCCAAAGACTAGAAATTGAACTCCCATTTGACCCTGCCATACCACTCCTGGGAATCTACTCTGGGAAACCAAAAATACGCAGCGGAAACACCATCCCTACTTTTATGTTCATAGCAGCATTATTCACAATAGCCAGAATATGGAAGCAACCAGAGTGCCCGAAAATCGATGACTGGATAAAGAAGCTTTGGCACATCTACACAATGGAATACTATGAAGCTGTTAGGAAAAATGAAGTTATAAAATTTGCCTATAAATGGATGGACATGGAGAAGATTATGTTGAGTGAAATTAGCCATAAGGAGAGAGACAGATACAGAATGACTGCATTTATTTGCATGGCATAAATATATATGTACATATTATGATACCAATATCCAAGGTCAAGTGAAACATATATCAGGAGGTCTTTTCAAAGGTGGAAATTATCACAAACGTGTGGGAGTCAGAGGTTAGGTAAGACAGAAAATGGAACAGGGTGCTAATAATTGTCGAGGGTACTAATGCCAACCTGGAACTGAGCATTGAATAGAGGCAAGAGGATACACATGACAACCTTTTAATGTATGTTCTGTAATCCATAGTCTGGAAGGGAAGGAAAAGAGAAAGAGAGAGAAAGGGAAAGAAATAAAGAACCTGCCATGGAGGTGGGCTGGGGAAAGGGGGAGGGAACCGGGGATGTTGGTGGTGGAAGATGGGCACTGGTGGAGGGACGGGTGCTGGAACACTGTATGACCAAAACCCAAACATGAACTTTTTAATTGTATATCTTTTTATTTGTATATCTCACGGTGGTATAATAAAATACTTAAAAAAAAAAGAAAAAAAAAATAAACTTGTGTAACCTATGAAAGTTTTTTTTTGTTGTTGTTTTCTGTTTGACTATGGGGCTATACCCAGCAGTGCTGAAAGCTTACTCTACCTACTATGTTCAGGGATCATTCCTGGCTTGCTAAGGGACCAAATGCAGTGCCAGGGATATAACAGTGGATGGCTATGTGCATGGCAAACACCTTTACCCCTGTACTATCTCTCCAGCCTTCCCATGGTAATTCTTTTTTATTTTTTTATCTAGGCATCATGGTGTACAAAGATGTCCATAACAGCATTTCAGTCAAACAATGTTTCTTAGACCAATTCCACCACCAATGTAATGGGGAGACTGAATGGGAGGAATAAGTTTAGCATTTTAGAAGTTTATTTTTTTTAGCTGATTTCACTGTGTCATTCCCTTTATATTCCCCACTGATTTTTAAAACTCATGTCAAATCATTCGTGTTTCTTTTTTATGGGATTTGTTCATACTGGGTGCTCAACAACATCACCTTAACTGCCTACACCCGTATGGAGACGTAATGAGTCAAAGTTACTCATAATGCAAGGTCCCACAAGCAAAGCTAAAAGGACAAGTAGGAGAGCCAGCCATGGCATAAATCAAAGTAGTTAACTATGGGAAGCATAAGAAGAATTGCTGGAATCAATTGTCTTCTAACATGGTAATAGCTATTAGGATAATGTAGGAGTGGTGGTGGTGGGTATTGGTCTATGATTGGTCTATGATTCACCGGTTCTTTATACTATTAAGAATAAAATTTCTGAATAAGAAAGATGCTTAGATTTGATAGAATAGAAACGTTCATTGAAATATAAGAAAAAATCCCTGGATGAGGAGGAACTTAGTACAGTGCTAAGTTTAATATGGCTCAGGTATGTGTATGTGTGTTTGTGTGCGTGTGGGTGTATGTGTTTATAGGAGCACTGGGTTTTGTGTTTCTTATCAAATAAAGTATGAGAGGATTCCAATTAATTTCCCAGAGAGGCAGTGTTTTTGGGGGCCTAATTGTGTTGCTAAGAATAATATCTTCATCCCCACTTAGGCTAGTGGGGATTATCTGTTTGTTTAAGGTCTTTTAGTTTATGCTTTTGACTAAGATATTGATGACTCAGACTCAGATATTGCTGATTATCTCAATCTCCTGTGAGGTCAAGCTCTGGGACAGAATTTATGCCCTGGGGAAACTGTAAACTAGCTCAGCCTGAGAGAACTCAGGAATTTCCAGGAATGTTTAAAACAGAATTGGAACAGCTAAGTTGGAGACATTCACAGCAGCTGTTAAGGGGAAACTGAAGCTTCTTCTCTCAAGAACACACAGCTGCCTAATCAGGGAATCCATTTTCAAGCACCAACACTGGGAAGAGCTTGTGATTAAAATTTTTTAACTTTAAATTCTTTGAATTTTGCTTCTATACTGAAAAAATATATTTCTTCCAGTTTGGGCAAAGAAGCATTGCTTTCTTTGTTTCCACAGATGTTTCCTCTTCTACATGGTTTGAGTTGAGCAGTTTCACTCCAGCGTCTTTTTCTACCAGGACGATAATACAGGGCGGTGGCTCTCAAGTTTCTTTATGTATATGATGACACCTTAGAGTGTCATCCTACTGCTTGTTCCCTGCAGCAATTCATCTGGCTCCTTCTGACCCAAAATGGTTCCCAGAATCAGAGTTAGAAAAAGACATAAAAGTGTACTGAAAATCAGGGCGAAAGGAACTCTTCTGTTGTAGGGATCTTAGCATAGTACTAACTTAGTTAGATCCCTTGCACAAGTTTTTTTAAAAAACATTCTAATTGAGATTCCAGGATTTACAATATGATTAATTATACTTTTCATGCGTGCATCACTCCAACTGATTCCAACAGAGAACCTGCTATGTCTCAAGATGTCTCCTGGCCACCCCTGTCCCATGTGGCTGGGGGGCACTGGTGGAGGGCGGGGTGCTGGAACACTGTGTGACCGAAACCCCCCAAGCGTGAACAGCATTGTAATTGTATATCTCACGGTGGTATAATAAAATGTTAAAAAAAAATCTCCAGATTCAATGTATGGTACAACTGTTGTTCCCAACTATGTTTGCTTGTGTTTTTAATTCTACACACAAGAGATGCTTTTATTTATTGACAAGGTGGTGACACCTACACACATATAGATGAATAGAGCTAAATTGAAACTTCACAAAATTGCAAATTAATTAGTTGGTAAATTAATTTTTTACTTTTAAAAAATTTATTATACCACCATGAGATATACAGTTACAAAAGTATTCATATTTGGGTTTCAGTCATACAGTATTCCAGCACCCATCCCTCCACCACTGCCCATTTCCCTCCACCAATGTCCCATGATCCCCTCCCCCCCTGGCTGCATCTATAGTAGGCAATTTTCTTTTTTTTATTTATTTTTAACAATTAGAAAAAATGTTCATGTTTGGATTTTGGCCACACAGTGTTCCCACACCCATCCCTCCACCAGTGCTCATTTCCCACCACCAATGTAAATTAATTTTTTAAATCTGTTTATTTTTATAGGTATATAAATTAAAAATTGTTATTTTGAATAAATTTCTGCTAACACATTTTAAGATTTATGTTAAATAGATAAATCCTACAATGTAAAATTAGTAAGAGTGAAAATAATATAGGGAAGGAACTAGCACTATAGTACAGAGGGTAGGTGCTTGCCTTCATAGCTGAGGCCCTATCTCAGCACTCTAAGCACCTCCAGGAGTAATTTCTGAGTGCACATCCAGGATTAACCCCTGAGTATTTCTGGATGTGGCCCCAAAACTAAAAAGGAGACAAACAAAATGAAAATATTAAGGGGAAATATCAACAGTTCTATTTTAAGAAAGGAAATATTGTCTTTATTTTATAAAATATTGCATCTTAAATGCTGCTTCAGTATTTGAACTAATAAATAAAATATTATAGATTATGGATATGGGAAACTACTTATTATATATAGAACATTCAATAAGTATATATAAAATATTTATTTATTATTGAAATGTTATAAAATCTCTCAGAAACTAGGAATAAACAGTTCTTAATCTACTAGAAGGTAAACACAAACCATAAGTGAACGCTGTATTCAATGCCAGTGTTGAGAAACTTGTCATTTAAAGAATCTCTTCTTATTAAAAGATTCTTGCAAGACTGATATTGAAGTTGTGAATTTCCTAAGCTGCTTCTTATCAGTGAAACTCTGTACACTATTATCAAATATCAGTAATAATCCATCTGATAGAGTCTTTTGGTGAGTTGTTCATTATGTTGAGTTTTTGTATCATATTCTTCCATTCCCTTCTGGCTTGTAGAGTCTTATTTGGATATATCTACCATTAATCTTATGGGTTACTTCCTTTCACTGTTCTCTCTTTCCTTCCTTCCTTCCTTCCTTCCTTCCTTCCTTCCTTCTTCCTTCCTTCCTTCCTTCCTTCTTCCTTCCTTCCTTCCTTCCTTCTTTCCTTCCTTCCTTCTTTTCATCCATCCTTCCTTCTCTCTTTTTCTCTCTCTTTCCCTTTATCTTTTTTTTTTTTGTGGGTCACTTCTAGCATTGCTCAGGATTTACTCCTAGTTCTGTGCTCAGGGATGACTACTGGTGGACTTTGGGTATCATATTGGGTTCCAGGGGTTTAATGTGGGTTGGCTGTGTTCAAGACAAGTGTTCTACCAACTATTTGGGACTATTCAAGACATGGAGCTCAGGTACTCTCCAAGAAGTTCTTGGGACAATCTGGTACCAGGGATCAAATGGTACCTTAAAGTTCCAGTGGGTGAAGCATATATACTCATCTTGGAGACCCCAGCAGTTCCATTTGTTGAGGGAAGAAGATAGTACTATGGACTTTGTGCTGTGTGTGTTGAGGTAAGGGGGGTGAAAGAAGCAGAGAGACAAAGGGCAATTCTTGAATAAAGTGCTATAAGTAAAGGAGAGATTGTGTACCTGGAATCAAGACACAGGTGATTGCAAAATGCTGCGCACCAGTCTGTTTTGAGAAGTTGTTTTTTTTTAAATTTTTTATTATACCACCGTGAGACATACAATTACAAAGGTGTTCACAATTGGTTCTTGGTAATACAGTATTCCAGCACCCATCCCTCCACCAGTGCCCCATTTCCACCACCAATGTACCCCACCCCTCCCAACCACCCCCAGGCTGCCTCAACAGCAGGTAGCCCTGTTGCCTCTGTTTTGAGAAGTTGGTTTTATAGGTTTTCTTTTCCCAAGATTCTTCAACTTAGGTTGTCATCAAAGAAAAGAACTTAGAACTTCTGCCTTTTATAATACTTTCATCTGAGTTTTATCAGAAAGAACCTTTGCCCCTGCTGAATTATCTCCTGAGTGGTATACCATTGGATTTTGGTATCAGGCTGGTCTTAAGTGTAGGTGATGGCTTGAGAGTTGATAGAATAGAGGTGAGACAGGAAATGCATTTTACATTCTGGTTTTAAGATTTATTCTGAATTCTTTGCCAACTGTATGTTGCTTTTACTACCTACTTCAAAATAAAACAAAATTTACCTGCCATGGAAAAACAACCTACTGTCAATTTATTAAGATCTTCCCCTCCTTACCTTTTGTTTCCCCTCCTTCCACAAAAAATTGATAGTGGTGATTTCATCAAGTTATTAAATTAAAATAATAGCAAATGTATAAAATTTGTATTTTTCAAAAGTAACAGACTTTGAGAACAAGTCAGGTTCAAGACTGAGTCATGCCACATGAACAGAGAATCACATGCTTGAATCTGACACCTTTGTACCTGTTTATGTTCAATTGTATAGAACTTCCAAATTCATAGTAAGAAGAAAGATGTTCTGTATCTTCACTTCACTTGATCACTTGAATCCTGTAATTCATCGATCTAAAAAATGACTGTATCTTACCATTAAACAATTAATGTTCTATTATAAAATGACAAAGAAAACAATACCAACAAAAACATTAACAAAAATGAGAGACAGAAATAGAGAGAGAGATATTGAAACTAGAAATCTAGCAATGGACCTAAGAACCTAAGAATTTGCATTTCTGGTACATTCCCAGTTGATGCATACTGCTGGCCTGTGGACTAAATTCAGAGTAATGTGATTATAAAGGATGACGGAAAGACTACAGACTCTGAATGGGGCTTTTCAGACTGAAATTCTGAATGGGACAGGATTAACAGTTGAACATATTATTTAGCAAGGATCTTTCATAACCCAGTTCTTAAACATGACTCTTGAGACAGATGAAGTTGAATACTTTTTATTTTGGAGTTAAAGATGCATAGAAGATTCAGAGCATGGCCTTTCCCTTCCTTCTTGTCCACCTTCTCCAAGAGTCATCTTCAGTGACAAACTCACAGATTACAGTTGGCCAAATATTTAGACAAATTTTTTCCTTTGCAGTTGTTAACCCAGGCAACCCTGAAAAAAGGAAAAATTAAGCACAGATTAGAGGCAGAGACAGTAGTCTATAATGTCTCAGCTGAATATTTTACCTACATAGGGGAGCAAGTTTGTGCTGTGTGAAAGACCCAGATCCATAGAACTTGCTAAATTACTAAAGAATGAAGTTCTGCCAGAGCTGTATGCATTACAACATAATTCTGCCTCCCTTTATATCAGAAGTCTCGTCTATAAAGTCCAGGTAAAACCCTGCAGTGTATTTACTGCTGACCATGCCACCATTATAATATACATGTAAGCAAGCCAGACAGAGTCTGGGTCCCCTTTAGGAAGAGTGATTGGTCTGAGCCCTTCACATTCCCTTACCAGGCAGACATCCCATTGGGATCTTTCACAACTCTCTTGGCACAGGTGATGTCATCATCAATGTTGTCATCCAAAAATTCTATAAGGAAAGGTAGATTAGTCAATTTTAAAAAAAGCATATTTTTTATTTTACCAATTACTCTTGTTTTGTGAGGGGGAAGGCTTACATAGTTGTGCTTGTGAGTCTGAGGGCCTCTCTGGGTGATACTTTGCCCAGAAGAGTCAGGCATGGCTTCGAGGTTCTTGAGGACTATGAGTACTGACTAATGGTGCTCAGGATGGCATGCAGGTCTAGTACACAGGCAACATCCATCTCACCCTCTGATCTAGTGTTCCAGTCCCCAGCAGCTAGTCATCTTGATCACCTTATAAATCTGAAATTCATAAACCCTTTACCTCTAGAGTTCTTTCCTGGATTTTATGCACTATTTAGTGTGTGTGTGTCTGTCTGTCTATCTGTGTCTGTGTCTGTGTTACTGTGTGTCTGTGTTTATCATTTTTATTTCAGAATAGTTTTTTTTTTTTTTTAATTTTTTATTATACCACCGTGAAACATACAATTACAAAGGTGTTCATAATTGGGTCTTGGTAATACAGTTTACCAGCACCCATCCCTCCACCAGTGCCCCATTTCCACCACCAATGTACCCCACCCCTCCCGCCTACCCCCATGCTGCCTTAATAGCAGACAGCCCCGTTTCCACTCTTTCTCTCTCTGTCTCTCTCTCTGTCTCTGCATCTCTCTCCCTCTTATTTTACACATTGTGGCTAGCCCTGCAGATATTTAGAGTTTATCACTTAAGTCACTTTGTGTATATTCAATGGTGAGTTTTAATCTGCCATTACCATTTCCCACATTTAGTAAAACACTGGTATCTATTTATGTCGTATTAATGAATGCAGTCATTCTATATCTGTCCTTTTCATTCTGACTATTTCACTCAGCATGATAGTCTCCATGTCCATTTGTTTTTTTTTTCCTGAAGCCCTTTAGAACCAGATAGATGAGGAAATGCCTTCATTTTCAGGAACGTGCTTAGAGTATTCAGAATGCTACTTTTCGTATATGGAAAGACGACACAGTTGTGTGTCAGGAACAGATAAGTGTCTTGCTGAAGGGCAGTTTTTAACGAAATGGAGCTTCAGTTAGGGACTACTGTGATTCTTTTTCATTTCTGAGAGGTGGCGTTAAGTATGGATATCTGTTTTATTAGAGGACATTCCAGTCTCTTATTTTTACCCTACTCACAACTTCCCCAGCCACAGTGCAGACACCAAGTGTTAGGGGTAGCCTATTTCAGGTGAGCTCTCTTTACCCAGCCCTCAAAGGGGAGAGAGTACTTACTATTGCATGGCATGTTGCAGCCATGTGCGGAGGGAAACTTATTGTCTGTGCACCACCACCTGTTGTTCAGCTGGAAGATCCCATAGTCACTGCTACCATCAGAATTTTTCCCATTGAAGGCTTTGGTATTGTAGCTACTTTCATGTTCAACCAAGCAGACCCCTATGTTAGAAAAGGAATATGGATTGACAGTTGAAACTACCTCATGATGAGATAGTACTTGTATTAGAGGTCCTAGAAATATTTAGCTCATTACAGTTTTACCCTTAAGGACTGAGATCATTGTGTCAATTGTCATTCACAATGTAATATATACAAAATTATAATTATAGATGACAACTTATTAAATAAATGCTTTTAGAATATAAGAATAAATCTCCTAGGAACCCGACTCTTATACGCTCGGGTTGAGAGCCTTCTACTGAGTCTATACCACCTACACGGTAAAGCCTGGCAAGCTACCATGTTTTATTTACTTTTTATGCCAAAGACTAGTCACTATTATGGACCTCAGTTCCATAACCTGAAGAATGATTTCGGGCTCCTCCTGTCCCTGTAGCAAGTAGATGCCCTCGGGAATCTACTTGCTACAAGTTGCACTTGCTTGTGACAGGACTAATGGAGATGTTACTAGTGCCCACTCTAGCAAATCGATGAACAATGGGAAGACAGTGACAGTGATACTCCTAGGAAGACTCTATGTATGATGTGTATATGTGATGATGCTCTAAAGTATAAGCAAAAGAATAGGTGATAAAGCAGTGGGAAATACAAGGAGTCAGAAAATAATCCTTGATAATAAGAACAAGTAGAAAAATTAGGGCATGCAGAAAAATTAAGAGATTTTATGGAAACTGAAATAGTTTTGTGGTATTCTACTAATTAATTGGTTGACTGATTTTCTCAACCCATATTTTCTCAACCCATATTTTTTCAATCTTTTTCTCTAATCCAGTAAATTCTTTGTTTATCTCATATTCCCATCAATATCAATTTTTGGTCCCAACATTTCCATCAAGTCACATACGGTAATATTAGAATGACTTCTAGATGCACTTAGCAGATGTCAGTTAGATTTGGTAGACAAAATTCAGGAAGAGCTAAAGGTAGTACCGAATGTTGTCTAGATACCTAAACTAAAAATATGTAGACGAAAGTAGCCCACAAGAAATTTAAGTTGTCTCCATGTATAGCCAAGTTAACAGTCCAGATTACTGAGGGGGAAGTTGATTTGGGAGGAGTAGCAAAAAGAAATATATTGTAGAAAATACAATTCCTGGTTGAAAGAAAAGCGTATTTGGGTAGGAATTATAGAACACACATGAAAAACATTCAAAGGATTAGATAGAACTCTGCCACTTGATAACATTCTTAGGAAGACATCACTGGGTATCTCTTTGGATAAGGAGTTTATACTTACAGTTTGCCAGGCTATAGCCATGGAAGCCATCCAATCCATGGGCCTTCAGCTTCTTGGCTAGTTCACATTTGGTGTAGGTTTTGGCCTCATAAGCCGCAAAGAAGCAGCTGAGGAGAGAGAAGATCAGGATGGACCTCATTTCTGCAGCTTGTGGAATACAAGACTGGCATGCTCAGAACTCCATTGACTCTTATACCTTTAGACACAGTGTGTCTTTGAGTGAGCAACAGTGCTGGCAGCTCTACCAGGATGAATTGACAGCCTGAGGGAAATTCCCCAAACTGGTCCAAGCTGTGTGAACTTCAAGGAACAGGATATAACCAAAAGTGGTTACCAGGAATGATGTCTGGGGAGGAGTTGGTACTTGTGTTTGTGTAGAAAGTTTTTGTAATTGCATCCAGGGAGGACATGTGAAGAGGAATAATTTGGTAGAAGAAATAAATTGATTTCATACCTCATGGGATGTCTGAACATTTTGGATATTTTGTTGAAATATCCCCAAAGTTCTTGGCCCCTTTCCTACACTTTGACACTTGATATCTTCCAGAGGTATTTTTCTACTTGTTCCAGGATTAATCTATAATGGACATGAGTGAGATTGAAATAATTAGAATCTGCTGGCAGCTTCAAGCAGTAAACTTTTAAGTAGGCGAACCCTAGATCCTGCAACATAAAATCTAAAACTGCACCCATACTGGAATTCTTTCTAATGTTGGGGATGTAAACCATAAAAACCTTGATGTTAACTAGATAGAAGAGTCTCAATAGGATTGATTTTATTATTGGTTAATTTACTACAAGTAATTGTTTCATGTAACTATGGATGTTGAGAAGTCCAAACTCATGGGATCTGATCTGACGGTGTAAATTCTATCCAGTTTGAGATTAATCTATCCAGTTTGAGTGGTCTAGAGACCTACAGACATACATACAGAGAGAGGTGAGGTAGAGGGGGAGTTTGGGTTTTTTTTTTTCACACTCGGCAGTGCTCTGGGATTACTATTGGCACTGCTCAGCAATCACTCCTAGAAGAATATGGAATTTCCCCGGGCTTCTCAGAGCAAGTATGTATTACAGTTTTAAGAGCTTTTTCTCTGTTAAAGGTATTTTGGGGGCCTCCAAAATGGTGATCAAGAGTCTGAGGGCCAATACTGGTGGTTCTCTGCGAACCAGATTGGTAGTTTATTGCTAAGGCCCGAGGATGTAGCGTTGCTTTCCAAGATGCCATGTGGTCCTAGGAATCAAACCCCATCACTTCTTGATCACTTGACATCCCGTTATTCGTTGATTTGCTCTAGGAGGCGCCAGTAATGTTTCCATAAGTCCCTGTCACGAACCCATATCAGACAAAATAAACCTGCACTCTAATGCCTGCACTATCTTTCTGTTGCTGGACACAAAGTTTGTTTTTTAAATCTGGATGTTTACATAAGTACATTTGACTTAGGTGGAAAAACCTCAGTTATTTATTGATCCTCTGTATAACATCCTCATTATAAGGCTTCTCCAAAAAGATAAAAAAAAGTACAGTTTTTTTTTTTAGTGGACCCACACAGCTGTGCTCAGGGCTTTACTTCTATCTCTGTATTTGGGGATAACTCCTGATAACTTTGGAAAACCATATGGGGCTCCAGGGTCCTCTTGGGACACCATAGGGAATTCTAAGGTCAGTCCTGTGCAAGGCAAGTGCCTTGCCTACCTTGTTCTTTGCCTCCCCCAAACTCCAGCCAAAAAGTACAACTTAAGAGTTGGAAAGATACTGAAAGTGATATTGTTTGTGCTCTGCATGATGGAGATCTAGGATCCATCTTCACACTGCATGGTCTTTGCGGACCACTAGGAGCGACTCTAGAGCACCAAGTCAGGAGTAGTCACAGAGCACCACCAGGCCAGGCATGCCCTTAAAGCAAAGCAAGCAAAACCACTTAAATTTGACATGGCAGTAGATGAAAATTTGAAGAAAGACTTAGAGATGTTCTTTAATGAGCTATACATAGCACTATATCATAGTACACAAAATTATTTACAACTACCACAAGTATGGTCTGTGAATTAGCAACATTGGTATCTACCTGGAGTTTGAAATAAACGAAGACATTTCAGATCCCATGTTAGATGTACTGAACCAGATCCTGCTTTTGTAGAGGATTTCAACTTGACAAGTAGGTGCATTAACTTCTGGAATCACCTATTTCTAAGGGAAACCTCCCTCTTTTACTTTCCTTCATTATTCTGTCAAATGTTTTGTGACTAATTTGCTAGAGATATTTTCCCTTATTGTGTCATTAAGTAGAATTTTGGTGCTTAGTCAATGAAATTGTGTTAAAAATCAGTTCCAGGGGCCAGAGAGTTCGAAGAGCAGATAAGTTGTTTGCCTTTCATGCAGCTGGTCTGAGCTCCAGCCTCAGCACCCAATATAGCTCCCTAATCTTGCTGGGTGTGGTGACTAAATACAGAGCCAGGAAAAGTAAGCCCTGAGCAAAGATGGGTGTAGTCTCCCCCAAATAATTCAGTTTAGATATTCTATTGATATCATGTTTCTTAACATAGGATAATTACGGCCACCTCTAGCAGTACCCAGAAGGTCAGGTGGTGTCATTAAATCCCAGTCCTTGTCCCAGAACAGTAGATTTCTTCTCCATGGGTGAAGATGATATAGACTTTTCTGTCACCTAAGATTAACTCCCCCACATTTTGTGGTATTCTGGCTGTGGATATGCATGGTGTGTGCTCTTTTGTTTACGCTACATGAATAATTGGACATTCTGTATTTGAATACCACTGATACAGATATATAGACAACAACATTGAACACAATAAGAAAATGGCTAATATAAGATTCAAAGATACTGGCTTTAACACCTCTGACATAGTTAGCAAGTAAGATGTTGAGATGCATATTACGGTGCATTTGAACTGCCAGAGACTCATAGATCTAGAAGGTTTCAGAGATCTAGAAGGTCTTGTAGCTCTAGAAGGTCATTTGAAGTGCCATAGACTCAAAGACCTAGACCACTGCTTGCTAAGTGGGCAAGAAATATTAACTGAAAATGTTGAAAGGCATTATATTTCCTTGGTCTCGCTTGTCTTTTCTGTTGAATGTGTATGCAGAAACTACAAAAGAGACAGAACTACACAAGTGCAACTGTCTTCTACAAAAACAACAACGATACAAAGAAAAATAAGCACCCACTCCCTGCCCCCCCAAAAAAAAAACCAAAACCAGAACTTTTGGAGAAAGAGCATTAGATTGTTCTACAAAGGTCTCTTATGTCCAATGACATAAATTTTCTGGATGGGGTAGACTCATTTAAATGGAAGTTGATTCAGTTTGAATTAATTTAACATACTGACAGCAATTAAATAACATACTGACATTTATTCCCTAAAAATGGAAAAGGAATAGTTGTAGAGGCTCTAGAATGAATATGCACTTAATCACTGAACCCTTGCAGATGAGATCTTCAGCCAACTCCAGTTTGGTTGAAAAGTGGATGTGTAATCAATTAGAAGTTTTTACTAATTATTTTTACTCTAAGAAATTATATGACAGGTATTTTGAGTTAAAAAATAACAGCTATTACATTGTATAATGCTATTGTGACTGTGATTAAATGTTACATAGGATTATTAGGGATACCTCTAGCATGGCCCGAAGGTCAGGAGGGGCCATTAAATCCTACTCCTTATATATGCATGGTGTGTGCTCTTTTGTTTATACCACATTCCAGACACTAGCATTTTCACTTTTACTATGGCTACTGATCTCAGTCGGTTTACCTCTTGCTTGGTACATGTTGAAACAAAATAAGCGACCAAGGTGGCTATAGGTAAAAGGTTTGTTTCTGGCAGCAGTCACAAAGACAGGGAAAGCAGTGTTTCAATGCATGGCACCATTGAATTGCCTCCCTGATTGGGGAGTTAGTGGCTCACACTCACATGCCTGGGAAAGATGGAAGCTGGGTAGTTTGCTTCTGAGGATTGCCTTTGTTTTGTGTCTGTGGGAGAGTCAGAAGATAATCCACATGTTCAGAATAGTAGAACTTCTCCGTGGGAGGAGATGATATAAACATTTCTGTCACCTAAGATTAACTCCCCATGTTTTGCAGTATTCTGGTTGTGGAGCTTGGATTATTGCCAAAGACACTTGGCAGTGGCTTGCCTAGTCTTTCCAGAAGCTTCAAACCAAGAATAACTCGGGACACAAGTTTATTGACAACCACAGGGGCAGACTTGGAATATTAGGACATTTGTATCTAGCTTTCATAGGAGAACTTCTTCCAAGGTTTGAAAGTGTGTTTTTGTCTAAAACTCAAAAAAAAGATTTGTTAGAGGAGACTCATGCACAAGAAATTCCATGGGAAAAGAGCAATTGAGCAGAGCAGAGTAAGGGAAGCCAAAGAAGACTGTTCTGCCATTTGGTCCACAGTCCAGAATTTGAAAGGGCTGTGGCTTTACTGGATTTTCCCACCCACTCAGTTTGATTTCTATGTTTCCGTATTCAAATTTGATTTCTTTGTTCAAATTTCTCTATTTGATTTGGTCTGGAATCCTTTCTGGTATCATGCACAAATCATGATTCCAGAGGTTCCTCAGAGCCTTGCTGGAACTTATCACGGGATGTTGTCGTCTTCCCTTTGGTGACCCTTCCCAGTTTCCCTCAGAACGTTTTGGGGTTGTTACTAGTGGCAGTTGTCAATTTATTGTTTCACGTGATAATATTAAGAGATATTGAATCATTCTGTGCTTGCCAGGAGTGTTTGGTTTCGAACACTACGTTCCTGTCCTGGCTAACAGCATTGCTATTCTTCCTCTTGTTACTGCTCAGCCTCCTCCCAACTATTGGACATGTTCATTACTGACCATGTGTCAGCCGTTCTCTTACATATTTTGCAATTTTTACTGTGTCGTCTGTACACATGAAATGCATATCTCATAATTGGATTGCTTAATAAAGTTGCGCAAATTGAACACTTGAAGGATAACCTGCCCCAGAGCAGGAAGCAGGATATTGTCAGCACTCCGGCACCTCCCTTTTATTATTTCATAATGGAAATTGTCATGCTGACACATAATTATTTTCACCCTTTTGTATTTTATATGAGAAATCTTTCAAAATACAGCTATTTTACAGTTCACTAAGGCCATCCATCTGTGTCTGGCTCCTAATTTTAGGGGAAAACTTTCATTCATTGATCACTGAGTGAACTTTTCCACAAAGGGCTACCTTTAAAGTTTTCAAAGTTGAATTTTCTTTTCTTTTTTTTTTTTGTGATGAAAGCCCCTGACCTAAGATTTGGTGCCCAAGTATCCTTATCTAAGAAGCATACATTCCAAAGAAGGCTCACTCCAAACCCTTGCCAATCCCAGGCCTAGATAAGTGCTAACTCTCGTCATTACTGAGGCTCTTTGTTTTACAGATTCTTTCTGGTTGATTTAGATAATCAGTGGGACTTACTTAAGCCTTTTCTTTTTTTCCTTTACCTTTAGCCTTTTCCTTTTTTCCTTTTTTTTTCCTTCTTTCTCTCTTCCCATCCTTTAACACTGATCTTGTACACTGTAAGTAAAGCACAAGTCACAGAACACCAGATCTGCACTCTTTGCTGGGAACTTCAGGAGCTTGCTGTTCCTCTATCTCTCCCTATGCAGAACACCCATGCAGACCACGGATGCTGTGTAATTTCTAGGTCTTGTAAGTTATAAATATCTATGTTTTTAAAATCTTCCAAATATTAAGACTGACAGGCATCTTGCAATCATAAGAAACATAGGGTTTGTCACTAATTCTTATTATTCTATTATTCCTTTTGTTTCTTGGGTAGTATTTGTTCTAATTCTAATTAAGTTGTCAACTTAGGGTGTTGATTGAATATCTTTTATGTGTGTTTCTTAGTTTTGTACCCAGAAGTTCTCAGGGTCTACTCAAATCTGGTACTGGTGTTTATGTTTGTGTGGGTGTGTGGGTGGTGTTGAGTGTTTCTTCCTGTATAGATCCAAGCTATTCCTCTCGTTCAAAGCTTTAGAATAGTCCTTTGAACAACCTCCACCCCTCCCTTACTTTCTGTTTTCTAAAATGCAAAGTTCCCCATAAGCACCACGTTCAGTGTGTTCTTTACGGTTTAGTATGTAGTATTTTTATTTGTCTTTAACTATTTTTTGCAACTTCCCTAAGGTAATTCTTTTGTTTGAAGTTGCTTCATCTCTACAAATTTGTGATTTTTTTCTGATATTTATTTCCAATTTCATTTTGTTGTAACTGGAGAAGTAATAGTTATATTTATCTTTTCAAACCTATGCAGTGGCATACACGCAGTCTATCCTGAAAATGTCTTTTGTGCACTTGAGAAGAAATGTGTGTGTGTGTGTGTGTGTTGTGCTGAGAGGAGTGTTCTGAAAATATCTATTGTAACCTACTTTTTTTTTGCTTACATTCTCTATTTTCAAATTCACCTTCTGTCTGACTGTCCTACTATTTTGAGGGCTTCAATATAACTCCCAAAGTGCTATTACTGCCCTCAGTCTATCATTTGCTTGATAAGTTTTGGTAGTCTGTCATTAGTTTGCTACATGTTTAACATTGGTGGTTCTCTAGCAACATCCAGCCTTTCATATCCTTTGATATGAGTCCTTTGTCTAATAAACGTTTTTATTTAAAGTCTATGTGTATGATAATAGAGCTACTTTGGGTTTTTTTTGGTCATTGTTTTCAGATATTAATTAGATAAAAGTTAAAAATTTACCATGGATTATTTATAATTATTTTTTTTCAGTTTTCTCCTTTCTTCAGTTTTTTCTTCTTGTGTTTATCTTTTTAAAATAATTGTGGTCAGAAATGGCATTATCTATCGAAAGAGTAATCCTGGAGAGTTTTCATGTGTTCTTAAAAATATGTGTATTCTATTCTTTTTTATGAAATGCTATATGTAGCTTTTATATTTATTTGGTGTAGTCAAATATGCATTTGTGGGGAGGAGTGGAAGTTTGGGCAACTCCTGCCATGCTTATTGTTCTGTAAGTGGTTCTATGGATCAACTCAGGTCTGAACATGTGCAAGACAAATGTCTTAAACTTTTGACTACATCTTCAGTCGCCAAACTATACTTTCTAAATGTATTTATTTGTTTGTTTGTTTGTTTATTAAATATTTAGTTGAACCACCATTTGTATGAACCATTACAAAGCTGTTCATGGGTTTCAGTCATACAGTGATTCAATACCATTTCATTCACCGGTGCACATTTCCTAACACCCATGGCGTTTCTGTAATGTAGTGATTATCGTGTTCACCTCACATTTCCCGGCATCCAAGTGCACCATTTCCCTCCCATCCACCTTCAATCTGCCTCTATGTAGGATCTCTCTCTCTCTCTCTCTCTCTCTCTCTCTCTGTCCTTTGCATATTCTTGGTGCGCAATACAGACACTGAAGTGTTATGTATATCTCTTAACCTACTTTATTTTTAAAAAATTTTTTTATTGTACCACCGTGAGATATACAATTAAAAGATGTTTATGATTGAGTTTCAGTCATACATTTTTCCAGCACCCATCCCTCCACCATTGCCCCATTCCCACCACCAATATCCCCAAGTTCCCTCTCTTCTCCTCCAGCCTACCTCTATAGCAGGCACTATTTCTCTTCTCCCTTTCTCTCTCTCTCTCTCTCTCTCTCTCTCTCTCTCTCTTTCTTAAACATTGTGGTTTGCCCTACAGACATTTAGGGATTATCATGTAAATCCTTTTTGTGTACATTCAATGTTAAGTTCTAGTGTGGCACTAACATCTCCAATAATTAATAGAGCACTAGTATATATTTATATACCACTAATGATACGGGAAGACAGTGATACAGTGAATGAATGCAGTCATTCTACATCTGTCTTTTACCTTTTGAGTAATTTCACTCAGCATGATACTCTCCATGTCCATCCATTTGCATGCAAATTTTGTGACTTCATCTTTTCTGACAGTTGCATAGTATTCCATTGTGTAGATGTACCACATTTTCTTTAGTCAGTCTTCTGTTTTTGGGCATTCGGGTTGTTTCTAGATTCTGGCTATTGTGAATAGTGCTGCTATGAACATTGAAGTGCAGATAGTGTTTCTTCTGTGTGTTTTTGAGTCTCCAGGGTATATTCCCGGGAGTGGTATTGCTGGGTCAAATGGGAGTGCAATATCTAGTTTTTGAAGGAATGTCCATATTGTCTTCCAAAAGGGCTGGACCAGTTGGCACTCCCACCAACAATGGATGAGAGTCCATTTCTTCCCGCATCCATGCCAGCACTGGCCGTTCTTGTTCTTTTGGATGTGTTCCAGTCTCTGTGGTGTGAGATGATACCTCATTGTTGTTTTGATTTGCATCTCCCCTGATGATGAGTGATGAAGAGCACCTTTTCATATGCCTTTGGCCATTCGAATTTCTCCATTTTGGAAGTTTATGTTCATTTCTTCTCCCCATTTTTTTGATGGGGTTGACTGTTTTCTTTGTGTAAAGTTCTGCCAGTTCCTGATATATCCTGGATATTAACCTCTTATCATATGGGAAGTCAGTGAATATTCTTTCCCAGTCTTTGGGCTTTCTTGACCTACTTTCAATACTCAGCTCTACTCTAGAGAAAATATACTTTTAAATTGGTTAAATATACTTTAAATTGCTTTGTGATTTATTTTCTGATGGATGGTCAGTCATGTGTTGAAAATGAAGATTTTGATGTTTTCTATTATTGTTGCATTGTTGTCCATTTCTTCCTTTTTTCCCCTTTGGTCAATATTTATTGTAATGACTAGGGATCACAAACTCTTAGTACCACTAAGTGTAGTGCTTGTATACTTAGTTGCAGTATCACCAGAGGCACCACACTTTAGTTATAATGTTTACTATTTGCTTGTTATATGTCATAGATTGCACACTGGTTGCAATGAGAATCCAAATGTTCGTGGTGCTGATATTGTATTCAGCTTGTGTGACAGTGATAGGGATCAAACTTATGATCTCATGACTTCAAGTTAGGTGTCTTATATATTATATATCCACCTTACACTGGTAAACACTTCATTTGCTTTTACAAAACTGCCCATCACAGGCTTTTTTTTGCTTTGGAGGACAGAATTGACTTTTATTACATTGTGTGTTCATTAACAAAGTGCTGTTTAATATTCTGACCTAACCTTTATACTAGAATTTAGTTGACACACTACTGTACTACATTGCTGAGCTATATACAAACATTTAGCAGTGTGTTATATATTTTCCTAATTAATGTTACTAATTAATTCCTGGTGCTTTGAGGAAGGAAGTTGTAGAGGCTATTCAAAGCCTTTATTTGTTTGGTTTTAATTTTTTTGGTGTGGGAAAGTTTCTCATTCTTCATTGATAAAGGATTCTTTGTCAAATGGACTATTATTGCATGGCAGTGTCTCATCGCTCTTAATAAGTCTTCCCACTCTGTCAGTCTATAAAATTCTGTTGAGAAATGTTCTGAGAACCTATGGGAATTTCCATATAGTTGCAAGCTTATTTTCTCTTGTTTCTTAGAATTGAGCTCTCTTAAATATATGTTGAATCACTGTATCACTGTCACTGTCTTCCCATTGTTCATCGATTTGCTCGAGTGGGCACTAGTAACCTCTCCATTAGTCCTGTCACGAGCAAGTGCAACGCAAGGGCATCTACTTGTTCCAGGGACAGGAGGAGCCCGAAATCATTCTCCAGGTTATGGAACCGAGGTCCATAATAGTTACTAGTCTTTGGCATAAAAAGTAAATAAAACACGGTAGCTTGCCAGGCTTTACCGTGTAGGTGGTATAGTCTCAGTAGAAGGCTCCTCAACCGAGAATTTACTGATGAAACTTAAAGGGGGAAGATCAGGTTGAATATATCCTCAAATTGACTTTGCTATCGATGAACTGTAAAAATTGAGATGGTCAAATATTTTCCTAGGTTTGGGGATTTTAACAGTGTTTATTTAAATAAGCTTTCTTCACTGTATCACTGTATCACTGTCTTCCTGTTCATCATCGATTTGCTTGAGTGGGCACCAGTAACATCTCCATATGACCTGTCTCATGCAAGTAGAGCCCAAGGGCACCTGCTTGCTCCAGGACATAAAGAGCCTCAAACCATTCCATCAGGTCATGGGAATCAGGTTATGTCTATAATTGTTACTGGTATCTGGCATATCAAATACGACACGGGTAGCTTGCCAGGCTCTGCCATGCGGGTAGCATACTCTTGTAGTCATCTCTAAATTCAGCATTTATTGATGAACCACGCGGCCGCAAGTGGCAGCGGGAGCCAGGCTGTGATAGTCTGGTCTGCTGGGTGGAGTTCTGATGAGGGGGAAGTCCGGATGTGGAAAATGGAGGCCCTCATGGAGTGGGGGGTCGTCTGGCTTGTTGTGAGGCTCTGCTGGGGTGGCGGGCCAGGGCTAGAACCTGCCATCCCTCCCTGGTGCCTCATGAGCGACTGGGCACAGGGAGAGCCAGCAGCAGCTCTGCCCCATGTCTGTGAGTCTCTGGATCAGCATACCTGGGCCAGATTAAAAAAAGACTGCTGCAGGGTGGATCTCGATGAGCCGGGCTGTGATAGGCTGATCTGCTGGATGGAGTTCTGATGAGGCTGAAGTCCGGATGTGGAAAATGGAGGTCCTCATGCTTTCTTATTGTGTGAATATTTCTCAAAAAAAAAAAAAAAAAACTATGAACACTACTCCCATATGACCCAGCAATTTCACATCTTTGCATCTTCTCCCATACACAAAAGCATTACTTTGAAAAAGTATATATGTACACTTAAGTTCATTGAAGCTCTTAGTACAATAGATAGGGCATGAAACAATTCAAATGTCTAATGACAGGTAAATGCATAAAGAAATTGTCATATAGAGACAAAGGAATATTATGCAGCCATTTCAAATAATAAAATGTTCTAGTTCTCTGCAACTTGTAGAGAAATGGAAGGAATAATTTTAAGCAGTATAAGTCAGAAGAAGTACAAATACCAAATATCAAAGAAAAATACATATAATCTCTCTTCTTTGGTATTCAGGGAACAAAACAAGGGAATGGAGAGTACTGAGTGAACGCAAACCCTTGGTTTTGTATTAAAAATTTGAGATTACCAAGCAGTTGTGGGAGAGAGTAGGGGTGAAAAAAGTGGAGCATCTTGTCTACTTTGATTATGGTGAGATGCAGTAATTAGGGGACGGTAACTTTTTTTTTTAGTGCTTTCTTCCTCTTCTTCCCTACTCTATATTTTGGAACTATACTAATTCACACAACAGTTATTTTGATGATATCCCACATGCATTTCACTTCTTTAAATTCCTTCTTTTCCTGTTCCTCTCTGAATAGATAACTTAATACTTTTTCTTACCCACACGTTCTGCATCTTGTGTCAGTGATTCTAAATTGGTTTCTTCTATCATGCGTTTCCTTTAGACCAATTATTCATTGTCTTATTTAGCTCCAAATATTATCTATCTTTAGAAATACCTTGCATTTATTTTTATTTACTTATTTTTTGTTTGATTCTGTTTTGGACCCATGCTCAGGAATTTTGTTTTGGCTATGCTCAGGGATTATTCCTGACTCTGCACACAGGATCGCTCCCAGCAGTGTTCAGGGGACTATATTGGGTGCAGAGGATTGAAGATGGATGGCCACATGCAATCTCAGTACCATAGCTGATGTACTATTCCTCTGGGCCCATATTTATTTTTCACATTTCTTGTGTTGCTTATGTATTATTTACTAATCTTATTGAGTTGGCTACTGTTTCATGTACCTCACTCACTTTTTTTGATTCTTTATGGAATTAATTGCAGATCTTTATGTTTTGCAATTAGCTACTTAAATCTTTACTCACTTCTTCAGGGAGTAAAATATGTTCACTTGATAGGAATTTTGAAGTGCTCTGTGTGTGTGTGACTTTCTAGACCAGTGTTTCAGTATTTCTTGTTCCATCTTAAGTAGAATTCTCAAGCTAACACAATACCTCTTGATTCCGTAGTTCACAGAACGAGACTTAATAGCTTCACTCTTATTTTTCCTGAGGTAGCAACAAAGTTCAAGTTTGTGCTCTCCTCAAGGTCTGTATATTTGAGTTGTCTCCCTGTGCATGCTCACTAGCCATTTGACAAATTTCCTCTTTAGTAATATCATTTAGAGGGTCTACAGTGAGTTAGCCCTGTGTGTGTGTGTTAGCAAGAGCTAGAGTTCTCATTGGGTCAATCAGAGATATTTCTTGGGTGAGATTTCTATAACATCTCATAGATGTAATTCTTTTTGAAGACTGCATTGGATAGAATTCATAGTCCTTTTATATTGCTTTTTTGGGTCACACCCGCCCATGCTCAGGGGTTTCTCCTGGCTCTGCACTCAGGAATTACTCCTGGAAGTGCTTGGGGACCATATGGGATGCTGGGGATCAAACCCTGGCCGGCATAGGCCGGCCGCGTGCAAGGCAAACGCCCCTACCAGCTGGACTATCGCTCCGGCCCCAGTCCTTTAATGTCATACAAGAGTTCTATTTGTTACTCTTCAAACCTCTTCTCAATTTCTGTATGATTTAGTTCACAATTCACAGTAATTGATAATATAATAGTGAAAGTAGCCCCACTGGACGCTCTCTGCATAACTGGAAATCTGGGTGTTCACTAAGTGTTCTATGTTCCATGAAGGAAAATTACAAGAGAGAAGATCGTCTTGGAACTAAACTGTGCCATGTTGTGGGGAAAGGGGCACTTGGACATGAACAAATTGTTCCTACAATCTCCTATAATTTTAAACTCATATTTTCTTATTATCTCATATTTCTAAACAATTATATCTCCTATATCTCTTATATTACTAAACTCGTAGTTTCTTGTGTTTCTAACATTGTTCTAAACTTTTTTCCTAGAATCCAGACATCCCCAAAATTCTCCTGATTCCCTTATCCAAAGGAATACTGTGGTGTTTGTCAGGGCGATGACAGTTACTGAGGTCCTAGATACAATTCTTGGGGAACTGCATGATTCAGTCTAGGTTTGAAGTCTGTATATCTACTTCTTGATGCCTAAGTGGGTAGGACTCTTCTTGAGTCCTTGATTTAGAGTGGCGAATGCCACAAGGCACTAACAAAGACATTTGTCCATGGATGATGCCATTTTTTTTCTTTTGGTGTTAGTGGCGGGGAATACAGGAATTACATTTAGTTCTATTATCAACTTCACTCCATACACCATTTTCTTGAATTTCTTCACAACTTTCTCTAGTTATTTAAACATCTTTAAGGCAGTTTTGAAATCTGTCTAGAAGCCATGTCTCCAATTATTTTATGAGTATTGTTCTGTTGCTTAATGTTTTCGTTTTGAAAAGGTAATGTGTTCCTAATTCTGCGCATGCCTTGTGATTTTTTTTGCTGCAAACTGGATATTCTGTTATTATTTGGCAATTATAGAAATAATCAACTTAGGCTCAGGCTTAACATCAAGGCCTTTAATCTATTAATAGTGAATTTTAATTTTTGTGTATGATGTGAGATTATGGTCTAATTGCATTAATCTGCATATGGCTATCTGTTGGGTCCCTTTAAGAGATGTAAGAGATCCCTTAAAGGGATAATTTTTAAGTCTTAAAGGGATGGCCAATATCCAAATTATGGGGACATATAAGAGTTGGAAAAAGCAGTTGAGGAATCAGTTGAGACTGGGTTCTCAGTCTGGCGGAAGTGAGTTGGAGGAACAGAGAGCCTGAGAGGATAAAAGAGTTAGAGGAGCAGAGAGAAGGGTTTGCTGAGCTTGCCTAAGGGCAGAGCAAGGAAATAGTTTGAACAAAGGCTTAAAGGGAGTTCAGAGCCTCTGGACTGGGTCTCTACCTGATACTGTCAGTTACACAGCCGAAAACTGACAGCTATCCAGTTTTCCTACCACCATCTGTTTAAGCTATTTTTCTTTCCACAGTTTTTACAGAGCACATTTCTTAAATCTTTCACTTTTATTTTGAGATATTGGAAAGGCTGATGATACAGAAACTCGACGCTTGTCTTCAGAAACTCTCGAGCTCATTTGCCAACGTGGCAAGGCGCGAGCCTCAGGAGACCAAATGCTAACGTCCAAGCTTGCTAAACAGTGCAGAGAAGCGATAAAAGCAGACCTCAAAGACAGAAGAGCAGAAATACTGGAAGATGCAGCAGAAGCCGGGAAAAGTATTCGCACTGCCCGCCTGTCCTTCGCCAACTATAAGACCAAGATGACTGCCCTCCGACGCCCTGATGGATCTATCACATCTTCCAGAAAGGCAATGGAGAAGATTATCCAGGACTTCTACTCAAATCTTTTTGATAGCCACATCCACCTGCCCACATACCAAATTCCACAGGATGGATACGTCATTCCCAACGTTCTCCCTTCTGAAATAAGACATGCCATCTCATTGGTAAAGAAGGGAACAGCACCAGGCCCAGACAAAGTCAGACCCGAACATCTGAAGAATCTGCCATCGGTGCTCATCAATACACTAGCTCGGCTCTTCACACTCTACCTGTCCGAATGCAAGGTGCCCTCCCAATGGAAAACCAGCAGGACAGTTCTACTGTTCAAGAAGGGGAGACATTCATGACATCGGCAACTATCGCCCCATCTGCCTGTTGTCTGTCATCTACAAGCTGTTTACACGAGTTATCCTGAACAGGATTAGCAGAACACTAGATGAAGGTCAACCATGCGAGCAAGCAGGTTTCCGGAAAGGATTCAGCACAATCGACCATATCCACACAGTAACCAAGCTCATTGAGGTTTGTAGGGAGTACAAGATGCCGCTCTGTCTCACGTTCATTGATTTACAGAAAGCCTTTGATTCTGTGGAAACTGAAGCAGTCATCGAAGCCCTAGTCAAACAGGGTGTTCAAACCCAATACATCAAGATCCTTCGTGAGCTGTATTATGGATTCACCACCAGGATCTCACTATTCTACAAAGAAGTGATCATTGATGTCAAAAGAGGGGTTCGACAGGGTGATACCATCTCACCAAAACTCTTCAGTGCCACCCTCGAGAACATCATGAGACAATTAGAATGGGAAGGAATGGGAGTGAAGATAGATGGTCGGCAACTACACCACCTCTGCTTCGCTGATGACATCGTTCTAATAACACCAAACATTAGCCAAGCGACACAAATGCTGGCTGACTTTGACCGAGAATGTGGAAAGGTAGGTCTACAGCTGAATCTGAAGAAAACTATGTTCATGAGAAATGAACTAGTTCCAGAGGCCCCATTCTCTCTCAATGGAACAAACATCTCTGAATGCAGCAGTTATGTGTACCTAGGTCGAGAAGTCAACATGATGAATGACCTAAAACCTGAGCTGCGCAGGAGGAAGAGAGCGGCATGGAATGCCTTCAAAGGCATCGAAGAAATAGCTAAAAGGACAAGGGAACCTCCGGCTCCGGGCACATCTCTTCGACTCCACCGTTCTCCCTGCATTAACATACACCTCAGACACCTGGGCCCTACGAAAGCAGGATGAGAATGCTATTCGGGTCTCCCAGAGAGGCATCGAAAGAGCTATGCTTGGAATATCACGTCTCACTCAAGTGAGAGAAGGAATCGGAGTTCTGACCTCCGTCGCTATTCCAGAATCAGGGACGCTGTCTCGTTTGCCAAGGCATCGAAAATCAGATGGGCTGGACATGTAATGCGATTTGGAGACAACCGCTGGACTAGAGCCGTTACCGACTGGATCCCACGGGATGTCAAAAGATCACGTGGCCGCCCACCTACAAGATGGTCAGACTTCCTTGTTAAGACCCTGAAGGAACGGTTTGAGGCTCTTCATATTCCTGAATCAACCAGATGCCATTGGGCTACATTGGCACGTGATAGGGTCCAATGGAAATGTTACTGGCGCCCGCTCGAGCAAATCGATGAGTAACGGGATTCAAGTGATCAAGTGATCAAGTGATGATACAGTTATTTTCTCCCCTATCTTTGTGTTCTCATAGACTGTTATGTAGAGATGTGATTTGAGGCCTAGCATAATAAAATGTACATACATAATTATTTTCTTCAAATTCAAGGCCCAGAGTTCCCCCCCACCCCCGCCAAAATGGGGAGTGACCAGCTAGTTTTGAGTAGTGACTGTTGTTTTGCTGTTTTGTGTGTGTGTTCACTGATTAAAGGCAGTTTATGTTTTAGCATTGGTGAGTTACGTTCAAGTCTGCCTTATAGCCTTTCTTCCTTCTTTTGAAGGTCACTCATAGTTTTACAGCAAAAGGTAAATCTCCATGAATTTTTTGAGGATCACATACATATTTACTCTGGTGTTTCTTTCCTTTGGATAAGGTTATTCGGGTATCTAAAAATTCTTGGTAGCATCAAAATTTGGTCTCCTAAATTTCCCATGAAGCCTCTTCTCAGAAATATTTCTAACTTCTCTTGGTTGATCAATAAGTTTAAGTTGCATTTGTTCTCAAGATAATACCAGCTCCATAAAGAGGCATCATTCTTTAGGACATTGTCTGGTATTACTATTTGAAATCAGGAAGTTCTGGACTTTAGGACTGAGATTCCCAAGGTGGTAATACCATTTGGGGCAAATTGGGGATATGTAGACATTTGTGTGTTGTTACAATGGTTAAAGGAACTACTCTTTTTTTTCACTTTTTTGGGCTACACTCCTCTATACTCAGGGCTTACTTCTGACTCTATGCTCAAGGAGCATTCCAGGTGGTGCTAAGGCAACATTTGGAATGCTAAGGGAAGCATCTAACCCCTCCCATACCATCTTTCCAGCCCCAGGAGCTATTAGTTCTACAAGAGTGGGGCCTAGAAATACTTCAAAAAGCAGAGCATTTCTCTGTAAAGTTTTTCTGAATCTTGTATAATTTTTAAATATCTCTGTGAGCATTTATGTATACAGAATTAGTCAAGTCACTTCATTTTTGTGTGCAAACAAAGCATCTTCATTTTCCCCTCCATTCTTTTCTTGAAGTGGCTGTTATATAGCATTATATAGGTACTAGGAATACAGGTACATAAATCAATGTCTTTTTTTTTAATATTTGCAACATACTCCTTATTTATTTTACCCATCCTTCTTCCTCATTCCATCTGGTAGCTACACCTTTGTTTTTACACTTTTAGTTTTTCTTTCTTTCTTTCTTTCTTTCTTTCTTTCTTTCTTTCTTTCTTTCTTTCTTTCTTTCTTTCTTTCTTTCTTTCTTTCTTTCTTTCTTTCTTTCTCTCTTTCTTTCTTTCTCTCTTTATGTCTTTCTTTCTCTCTGTCTTTCTTTCTTTCTTTCTTTCTTTCTTTCTTTCTTTCTTTCTTTCTTTCTTTCTTTCTTTCTTTCTTTCTTTCTTTCTTTCTTTCTTTCTTTTTTTCTTTCTTTCTTTCTTTCTTTCTTTCTGTCTGTCTGTCTTTCTTTCTTTCTGTCTATCTTTCTTTTGTTCTATTACTTTTATCTGACACTTGTGACATTTGTCTTATCTAATATTTCATTTAACTCAATACTGTATACTTGTAAATCTTAGTTCTCTGCTAGGTGGTTTCTCTTGGTGGTGCTCGGGAGGCCATGCAGTGTTAGAGATCAGACCTAAGCTTCCTAGAAGCTAATTACTTACTGAATACTTTGAACTAGCTCTCCATCATATCTTGTCTTTTAGAACGATCAATAATTTTATTTAAAGTGTTACAAGAAATCTTAAGTAGCTGGTAGGAAGATGTTGTATTACCAACAGATCCTAAGAATTTGGATAATAGAGAGGGTAATGCAGTCATTCTGGGTTCTGCTCTTCTGTGACTCATCCTTTTGAATTGCCTTATTTCTGGAGATAAAACATTTCTCAATGCCCACTAAAAACCAAACCTTGTTGAGGTTAAACAATTCAGATTCAGTGGAGTTTCATTAGAATGATACCTTGGATGACAGGAATAAAGGAAGTCTGATTGGGAAACATTACTGGTGTTGTCCAAGACCAGGTCAAGGATCTGCCTCTATATCCTGCTTCCTTGGACAGCACCAAAAAACTCCCTTGGGCAGTTCCTCTTCCCTGTTGAGTTTTTCCTATAGAGGCATAGGGAGATGTCTCCATTTCTTTTCACACTCTCCCACGCAACAAAAATTCCTAAGACAAAGCTCTTTATTCATTTTGATTAACTCCCAATAACTTTGGGCTTATGTTCTGTCCTTAAAGCAGATGAAACACCATCTGTATTGCTAGATACAATTCCTTTCTCTTTCAAACTCAACTTTGTTTAATCATCTTTCCCATGTTTCTTGCTTTAAATTTAAAAAGTATAATTGAGACTCTGATGAGCAAAATTACTCATAATTGAGTTCTAGGCATACTATGTTATACTCTAAAATTATCACCAATGGCAACTTCCCTTAGTCAGTGTCCCCAGAGCCCCTCTCACTCACTATCACCCCCGTCTTGACAAGCACATTTTAAAGTTTGATCTGGCTTTCACACCATTTCTGTTCTTATGTGCTCTAAAATTTGATAGGCATAATTCATGATAATGGCATAAAAGTCATCTCTGTGTTCATATCCTTCCCAATTATTGTCTTACTTTATTTTATTTTTTGAACTAAAATACCAACTTTAATCCAGAAAATAACTTTGAAGTAAGAGTTGCATTTTTGTCTTAGATTTATTACAAATGTCAAAATGGATTAAGTTGTCATTGACCTTTGTTTTCTTCAACTTAAAGATAGTATCATATATCACAGTTGTTGTGAGGCATTAATTAATTCAAATATATATGCTTAAAAAGTTATATATATGTTATATTTACATATATATGCTTAATATGTGTGTATCACTTGTATCACTTGTCTTCCAGTTGTTCATCTATATGCTCAGGTTGGCACCAGTAACGTCTCCATATGTCCTGTTGTGACTTAGTGTAGACCAAGAGCATCTACTTGCTCCAGGAACACGAAGAGCCTCAAACCATTCCTTCAGGTCATGGGAATGAGGTCTATAATTGTTACTTGTTTTTGGCATATTAAATACAACATGGGTAGCTTGCCAAGCTCTGCCATGTAGGTGTACACTATAGTAATAGGTTCTCATCTCGTGCATTTACTGATGAACCGCAATGGGGAAAGATCGGCTTTTCTCTTGGGTGGAGCTCTGAGGAGCTGTGGAGTCTAGATGTTGAAAATGACAACCCTCGTGGTGTGGGAGTTCCTCTGGCTTCTTGCTAGGCTCACTGGGATGACAGGCCATGGCTAGTACCTGCCTAGAACTGTATACAGTATATAAATGTGAAAGATCCTGGGAAGAACCTGGTCCTAACTTCCAGTATTATCTAAGACTGTCGCTGGCGCAGTTGTGGGTCTGGAATGTCTCTCTTCCTCCTGTGTTGATGGCTGTGGAAGTTGGGAGCTTGCAGCCACAACTGCCAACAGGGAGGTGGAGGAATGGGAGGAGGAACCCAAATCCCTGCTCCAAGTCCAGCCAGCGTGGCTCCCCCCACACATGTGAGAGAACACCAGGAGCTATGTTGGACTTGGAGAGGGGCTGGCTGAGTCATTTACTGCCCTCCGAACTCCACGGGCTGCTCCACGTGGGGCCGAGCAGCACAGCTGTGGGTGTGGAGTGTCTCTCTGCCAGTGTTGCTGGCTGTGGTGGTTGGAAGCTCTCAGCCAAGCCCACTGACATGGAGGTGGAGGAACGGAAGGAGGAGCCCAAATCCCTGCTCCAAGTCCAGCCAGAGTGGCTCCCTCACACATGTGAGCGAACACTAGAAGCTATGTTGGATACATATATATATATATGTGTATATGTGTGTATGTATATATATATATATGTGTGTATATATATGTGTATATATATATACACACATATCACTTGTATGTGATACACACTTGTATCACTTGTCTTCCCTTTGTTCATTGATTTGCTCGAATGGGCACCAGTAACATCTTCATACATCCTGTCACATGCTAGTCTAGTGTAGCCCAAGGACATCTGCTCACTCCAGGAACATGAAGAGCCTTAAATAATTCTTTCATGTCATGGGAATGAGGTTTATAATTGTTACTGGTTTTTGACATATCTAATATGACATGGGTAGCTTGCCAGGCTCTGCCATGTGGGTGTTTTGCCTCCCCAAGCAAAACGAAACAAAAGCAGCATCAACAAATTCCAAATGAGATAAAGTATAACTAAAGGCCTTAACTTGGAGTTAAATAAAATAGGTCCCAAGTCAGGGGATTTCCTGTTATTTCCTCTGTGATTCAGGTATGGGCTGGCCTGGGACAATGGGAAGAAGAATGTAAGAGTAATATCATAGTCCATCTCATGCCCACCTTCCCCACTGATAGAACCATCAATATAAAGCCCTGTTCTTAATAAGCTGTTCAATAAATGGAGTGATTTAGTGTGGATTCTCCAGAATATGTTCCTTCCCAAGGCTCTTTCTGGAAGAAGATGGAGTCCACTTATTTCTCAAGGTGTTCAAGGAATTAATTACAAAAGTTGATCCCTTTGATTAACTTGGCTTCTGTTTAGTGGGAAAATATGAAGTATCACTTGTCTTCCCATTGTTCATCGATTTGCTCAAGTGGGCCCCAGTAATGTCTCCATTCCTTGGGAATGAGGTCCATTATTGTTACCTTTTTGACATATCAGATACAGCACAGATAGCTTGTCAGGCTCTGCTGTCACTCTGAATTTATCCCAGAGGGCCCACTCTGCTGTCGGGCTAGAAGCATTCTCATCTTCTTCCTTTTCTCCTCCTCATTGCATAGAGTAATTTGTAACAGGACAGGTCTTCAGGTTCATTGAGTATTGGAGGAGGTCAGTGGGGTTCAAGAAATGGTCCAGGAGGGGTTTAGGGTTGAGGTTGGGGTTTAGGTTATGAGCTAATTTGGTCTATTTCTGTTCTTGCATTGACAATCTAAATTTCTGGAGCGTAGTTGGTTTCTGATAATTTGATGTACCACATGGCCATGTTGTGGCCGCGCAACACAGGAAGAGCTAGTAGCAGCTCTGCCCTAAGTGTCAAGGTCTCTGATTCACAGCCGATGCCCCGGCTGTGAAGTAAGAATTAATAATAGACTTATTTCTTCTCAGATGTTGCTAAAAATAGTGATAAAGCAAGGAGAAGAAAGTTTTCATTTCCAATTTCGGACTTATTCTTTTTAGACTAGTTTTAACTCTATATTTCATGATTTTTCTCTTGTATTATATGAAAATTATTTTTCCTTCAAAAAACATTGTCTTTTAAGAATTTAAACTTTTGCTTAGAGTATGTAAAACTTTTAAAGTTTTGGCAGTGTAAATTTATCTTCCAACTATTGATTATTTTTCTGGATGCTTTTTTAAAATTTTATTTCACCTAGAGCAGATAATAGTGTTGGATCTTAATCTCATTTTCACGGGAAGAATTACTTTAGGAATACTTTTGGAAAGCTAGTAAGATAGTATAGTGAGTAGGGCACCTGCCTTGCACACGGCTGACCCAAGTTTGATCCCTGGCACCCCATATACTCTCAAGGGTATTGCAAGGAATATTTCCTGAGGGCAGAGCATGAGTAAATCCTGAGTATCCAGAGTGTGGTCCAAAAAACATAAACAGTAAACTCCGTAACTTGGTCATGGAACTTGGTGCTCTCTTGCCTATCAGAATGCACTATGTATTCGCTTCTGCCTCACACAATGGCAGGCAACGTTTAGCCTTTCATCAAATGAGAAAGAATTGATATTACCATTTTCTTTCTAATGGGATTTTGGTTCTAGATCCCACTCTATGTGGAGAACATTTAGTTTTGTTAACCTGCAGTAGTTGAACTTATATATGCTTTCTCCCAATTAAATATGGATACTAATAAGTTCTTAATTTCAGTCCTACAAACAGTTTTTAAAAAAATTATTTCTTTTACATTAGGAACACGGGTGCTATTTATTGTTTCTTTTTTTTAAATTTGTTATTCACTTTTTATTTAAGCCCATGATTTATAATACTGTTAAAATATTTTAAGAGTATTGTTAAAATATCAAACAATATATAATTCTACTCCACATACACCACCAGTGTCATCATCCCTCTAATCAATGTCTCAGAGTCCCCTCCCCTAGCACCCTTGGCAAAATTAAAAATGTTCCCAATTCGGGTCATATGTTTACAGCAGTATAACATTTATGCTTTGCTGTATATCATTGCCTTACCTTACCCCACCAAAGTACCCAAGACTCTCAGCCCAACTCATTGTGTCATGTTGGATGACAGGTTTAGCTTAGTCTGGGAGCTTTGCTGTTTTACCCACCCACAGCTTAACCTACTTACATGCTCTTAAGCCAAGGTTCATTCTAATGAGATCTCTCTTCTATGTAAACACTGATGGAGGGTGTGGCAGTTACAGAAGTCACCTTGACTCTGAATAACTTCTGACTTATTGTACACCTACTAAAACTTCTTTGTTATCTAGATTGAGCACAGCTCCTCTTTATACTCACTGCACCCAGCATGGGACAGTTTGAATTTATCAGGAGATTATCACCCTGACTACGTTGAGACTATCTTTAAGATTATAGGAAGGATCATACTAGTTTGCCCTCATGCAGGCGATTGTGACTCTTTCAGCATACAGAAATCGAGATATTCAGAATCACCCAGGTGCAGATAATAAATAAGGACCTTGTGGGTACCATCTAGATGACATGAAGTCCATGAAATTAAGATGTATTACTTTATACCAGCCCCCTCTCTCCAGTGTTTTACATAAGAGATAATCTCTGAAGAAGGGATTAGTCCCTTGGCATACTCCTTTGTTTATACCTATAATAGGGTGTGGCACCACCCTTTTACAAGCTGTTTAGGGTTTAGGGTTCTTTGTTGACAGGATATCTCCCTGTCAACAGATAGGATTTTTTTGGTGTGTATAAGGGGACTAACTTAAGGCACTCACCCATTTTTTTTCTTCCCCCTATTGGGGTAGGACTCCTCTAGGGTGAGATCCTCTCTCTTTGGTGCGAGACTTGGGCTCTCTTGTATGGTCTACGTTCGAACATAGCTAGAGTTCTTTCATTATATTGGATTGTTATATAGAGCAATTGTGGTGGTAGAGCTTTTATACTATTAAAAGCCTTTTTTTTCTCCTCCTCTCTATTTAGGGATATACATTTACATCTAAATGTAACTAAACTTACTTTCCTTCTTGCTCTCTTTTTCTACTATGCTCTCTCCCTCTCACCCCTGGAAATAATATTCTCTATTCTGAGAATCAGTGACATCATCAATGAAATGCCAGTTTTTTAAGTTTGGTGAGGCCCTAGAGGTCTGTGTTTGTAATCAATGACTATGGATCATTCTGGTAGAGGTGATCTCTATACCATTTCCTTATCTTGAGAAATATTTTAATGTATACCAAATAAAAAAGAGAAATATTTTCTTTTGTCCTTTTGAAAAGCCTTTCAAGATTCTCTGCTAACAGCTAAGTTTCAGACTGTTGCTGAATTTTGATTTCTTCTTTTCTCATTTAATTAGCCATTTTCCTTCACTTTCACCAATTGGTCTAGCATCAATAACAAGAGGCTTAAAAAGGAATTCCCAGAGCACTGGTCTAATTGGTCTCCTGGGATAAAGGCATGAGTGGAGAGACTTTCTTCTTTACCACTACTGACCCTTCTTTTCTTAGGGAATATTTCCACCTTCTCCAAGAATGGAAGCACAAATCACTATCATTAATTATGACTCTACAGATGTTAGATGTTAGATCCAAAAGTTTTGTTTATTTATTTTGAGAATCTTAAAGCACTTCATGATATGAGATCTTAATTGTGATTTGTATCACTCTTTCCCTGGAACTCACTTCCCCATCGACCAACCTTAGTATTAGCCACCTTAAGTGAATAACCTTCAGATTTCCCTGTTGTGTTATTCAGAACTTCCACTTACATTTTTCAGTATTACTTAATTATTTCAAACAATAGTTCAGAGTCTATGACTTTTAATTTCTGCCCAGGCATGATATTTCAATTTTTTAAATATTTTATTATACCACCATGAGAAATACAATTACAAAGATGGACATTTCAATTTTTAACCCATTTCAATTTTAACAATAAAGTTACTTCATTTTGTTACATATGTATTTTTAAATTCATGTCTTCATTTACAAAATCATGATGCTCTTGAGTCATTTAGACTTGCAAGGAGGGGCTATGCTGTATCTCAGAAGTCAAAGTCATCTTAGTCCACACTGTGGGGCACGTCCTGGGATGAGTTGTCCCCAGAGTCTGTGAAGTGCCCCCTTTACCTCTTGATTTTTAAGGCTATAGATAATAGGATTTACCATAGGGGTGAACACAGTGTAGAGAACAGAGAAGGTCTTTCGAGCAGGGGTGCCATGTGGTCTGTTGGGGCTACATAGACCACAATAAGGGTGCCATAAAACACCCCCTACCACGCTGAGATGTGATGAACAAGTGGAGAAAGCTTTCTGTCTCCCATGGCCTGTAGGTATTCGCAGCACAGTCCTCAGGATGAGAGCATAAGACGCAACAATCAGCAGGAATGGGGCCAATGTCAGGAATCCTGAGATACTCACGCCGGCTCCCCACATGACCCTCACGTCACCACAGAACAATCCTACAACTGGAGCAAAGTCACAGAAATAGTGATCAATCTCTCTGCTGCCAGGACAGAGGGGCAGAGGAGCTGCCAAGGCCAGAGTAAATGCCGAGAAAGAAAATCCACTGAGCCAGGCCCCAGTAGCCATGCAGCCACAAAGCCAGGTACTCATCAGGGTAGGATAGTGAAGGGGCGGCAGATGGCCAAGTAACGGTCATAGGACATAGCAGAGAGCAGAAGGCACTCAGCAGCAGCCAATGAGGCAAAGATGTAGAACTGGAACAGACAACTGGCCAGCGAGATGGTTTCCCTCCCTTCCAAGAAGCTCCGCAACAAGTGAGGCACAATATTGGAGGTGTAGCCAATCTCCAGCAAAGAAAAGTGACACAGGAAAAAATACATGGGTGTGTGAAGAGTCCTACTGGTAGCCACAGCCAGCACGATGAGTATGTTACCGCCAACGGTAACCACATATGGCCAGAAAGAGGGTGAAGGGAGGAAGCCCAGATATTGTAGCTCTCCAAAGCCCACCAGAATCAGCCAGGTGGTTTGGTTCTCACTGTCACCACTGTATTGCTTCCTCATCTAGATCTGATCCAAAAGATGAAAGGAAGGTAATCAATATGAACCAAGATTCTATTATCACTGCACACCACACTGGTTTTATATTATTCAACATAGCAAACATAGGAATATTCTTTTATTCTCTTATCTGGAGAAGACAAAGTGAAATCCTAGGTTTAATTATTTAGTTATCCAAGGTTATTATGGTGAAGTCATTATTTGAACGTAGATCTTCCTGACTCGAAAGTATGTCTTTCACCAAACAGTGTTTTACAAAATCCTCTCTAAGCAATTGCAGTCAGCTACAGAGTTTTTGCTAAATTGGGAACAGGGAGAATGGCAAGAGGACATGCATGCTTGGGGAACTTCTTCTGGGTAATGTGTAAAGGATGAAATCTCATTGTGTGTTTCATAAATTTGAGAACATGCACATTTTTGAGATATTCACACATCTTAGGTTGTTCTCCTTTTCGGAGAAAGTGAGACTTGAAATCCTCAGAGTAATTTATACCCTCAACTCTTGAGAGATACAATCAAGAAAGTTCTGAATTAAGTTAGATATGACTCTCTTTGGAAGACATTCTTTGTCCTTTACACATGACATGGTGACCACTGGTAAAGTTAATTTCAAATTTTCTCAGTCTCCAGTCAGCTTTTCTTGACATTTAGGAATTTTGCTTTTTATTTTTAGGGGGTCACACCCAGTGATGCTCAGGGTTATGCATGGGTCTGCACTCAGGAATTGCTCATAGCGGTGCTCAGGAGACCCTATGGTATATCAGGGACCTAACCTGGGTCAGCTACATGCAAGGTAAACATCCTACCTGCAGTACTATTGCTTCGGTCATGATGTTCAGGATTTAAAAAATAAAATTTGGGGGTTTGGCTTGGTTATCCTTTTCTGTTTCTCAGAGAACTCAAATGCTCATCCTCTCTTTTCTAAACATAGTATAGATTTCTTCCCTTAATTATGGCAGTATCACCCTAACACCAAACATCAAGATTTCTCTTGATTAATGCTTGTGAAGTGAATAAATGAAAATGAATTAATAGAAATTATTCAATATTAAATTGCCATGTAAAAAGAGTATCTGGCCTTTACTGCTCTGTCTAAAAGAAAAGGGCATTTAAATTATTTCCCAAAGAGTGAAGAAAACCACGTAAATACCTAAATGAAGAACAATGAAATATTACCAATCAAAGCATGAGTTGAACCTTGATTACTATGGATATGGAAAATGAAAGAAGTGTGTGTGTGTAACCAGAAAGTACCGTTTTAATTTTGAAGTTATGAAGGATCACATTCCACATTAGTGGATGGCTGTAAGAACATAGGGGCTTTATTGTACATACTTTAGTCATACCTTTGCTACTAGTGTTGTATTTTCATAATATATTGATCTGTGTTTTGTCATACAAGGATATAGTATACTTTCAAACATTTTAAATGTATTCTGTTGTAATATCAACTAATGTATTCTTAAATCAACAGAAAGGGATTTGGTTTGAGAACAGAATTGGGTATGCAACTGAGGAAGAAACGAGTAAAATTAACCAAGCCAACCAACCGAGGACTTTTAAGTTTAAATAAATGTTTGACTTATATTTTATCTTGCTAACCAGTGAATTATACTTTGGTCTTGTTAACCTTCTTAAACAGATATTTAATAGAACAGTTATAAATCTCATAAGGGGAGATTGTAATCAGGAGCAAAATAATGGTAGTTATAGAATAAAACATTATGTAGTGTACTTTTCCTAGAGTATCAATAATTTGGTACATTAAGGGAAAGAAATAAAAAACATTAATTTCACCAAAATCTTATGGACTGTTAATTTAAACTTTTTAGTGACTACTACATATCAAAATTATTCACTAAAGATGCTGAAAATATGGAGAAAATGATTATGAAAGGAGATTTTATAAATCTTTGTCATTGCCAATTTTAGCAATAATTTTGATAGATGTAGCAAATATCTTGAACTTTTTAGATAGATTTGTCTCATAAATTCCAGAAGTTATGGGGCCGGAGCGATAGCCCAGTGGGTAGGGCATTTGCCTTGCACACAGCCGGCCTTTGCCGGCCTGGGTTCGATCCCCGGCATCCCATATGGTCCCCTGAGCACCGCCAGGAGTAATTCCTGAGTGCAGAGCCAGGAGTAACCCCTGAGCGTCACCGGGTGTGACCCAAAAAAAAAAAAAAAAAATTCCAGAAGTTATGAAACAAGGAAGGGCAAATAATTGCATAGATGCAGGTGGTGTATAGATGCAGGCTGGGGTAGGGGGCGGGTTGCAGAAGGAAATTGGGGACACTGGTGGTAGGAAATGCAAATTGGTGAAGGGATGCATGATGGAGCATTGTATGACTGGCTACCATGAACAGCTTTGTAACTGTTGAACACTCATGGTGATTCAACAAATGCAAGAAAAATAGCATAGATGACATAATTGCAATTCATAACTATATATTCTTTTGCAATATTAGATTCAAAACAAGATTATGGGAGGAAAGAGTGGCTCCATGATAGAATGTAGGCTTTGCATATGTAATACCCTGAGTTCATCTTACAATACTGCAAAAAGACAAAAATTAAGTTTAGTATTGTTTAAACAAAAATAAATTTAGCAGGGATAATGTTCAATTTACCAAAAGTACATATAAAATCTGGAAGTTTAAATTTAACCTAAACATATAAACTCTGCACATAGACTTTAGCAATCATTTGAAAAACTACTAGGAAACAACGTGATTTAGTAGTAATTTAGATAAAAATGACTTGACTTGAGTCTTTGTTTACCATCATGAACTAGGATTTTTTTAACTGTGAAGTAGGAGGAATTTACTAAGAATGTGTATATGATTAATCTGGAAAAGATAAAATAAATTGAACAATAAATTGGAAAGTATATTTTCAAATATTTGAAAAACTTTGATGAAAAGAGTGATAATAGTTAAATTATAATAGTCAGAAGTTCAGAAAATAGAGAAAAATGTCAGGAGCAGTGAGAGAAAACCTGTAATTACCAACCTGTGCTACTCTCACAGATGTGATTCAAATGGGGGCTAATAATTTGCATATCAGAGTGAAGTTTTGGGTATAAAAATAAGGTGAGGCTCACTAGACAGGAGCAGAGGATATATATTTATTTCCTACACTCTACAGAAAGTTTGCTAGCCATTGATCTCATTTGTTGGAACTTCTTAGAACAATGATATTAAAAAATATATGGCAAACTCTCTTCCAAATTTGTGCAATGTGCCAGAGATGTTCTTTGCTATAGGCAGAGAGCAATATATACTTAGATAAACTCCAGATATCAGATTTGATGGAGAGAGGACCAGACCTGCTTTGGGGATTTCAGTCGAATTCTTTTCTGTTCCTCTTACTTCTGAATTTGATTCTTCTGTCATTTCACAGCTGTGAACTCTCTACTTCTTTTCTCTGGAACATCCATCTCGCAGGCTCCTCTCATGCAAAGTGTCCACAAGAGTGATATTCCTGTACTGCATGTGCTACCATGGACACTAGTGTTTATCCTAAGGCCTTATTCCCTGTGAGGGGTTGGAGAAAAGCTTCCTTGGAGAGGAGAAGTAGCTTGGAGCCAACTATAGCAGCTGCTGCATCTGTGTTTGGTTTCAGGGGAATGTTCTGGTCCACTAGGGGACATGTCCATGTGTTTGCCTTAAATCTAATAACCACCTCTTGATGAGACAGAAAGAGATGCATAAGAATAATCACAATCAGTCATGCATTCACAATAGACTCGACTCAACTAGTAGAAAAAAATGGAATCTTTCCATTTGCTTCTATGTGAATGGAATCGGAAGGGTGACATGTTTAGTGACATGTCAGAAATTGGAAAGATAAACATGAATGATCCCATTCATATATGGTATATAAAGGAAACGGTAAGGGAAAATTAATTTCAATGTAAACAGGATTTTCTCAAGGGATATGGCTCTAGTTCATGATGGTGGCAATACAACATCTGCTTAGCAAGCATGCAGCTGCCCATTTGACCCATGGTATAGCTCTCCTGTCTGGGAATGGTCACATCAATTCTGATCGTTGGAACCCATGCCGTGGATTTTCTAGAGCAAACTGTCCAGATTGGTATAAAGATTGCAACTAAATGGTGTGACCACCTGGCTAATGAGCATCATGACTGTCTGTGTAAGCATCACAATCCACTACGTGTGCAAGATCCTATCCTACAACAATAAAACATCAATAAAAAAGGAAGAGAAAATAAAATGTTAATCTTTAGTTTTTGACTACGGAATTGAGGTTAATAAGGCTTGGGGAAATGGGCTGCAAAGGTACTAGGTTGTTAAGGAAGGCCTGTTGACAGTTTGCTGGTCGTTGCAGTGTATGATGTTTGCGACATGCCTTCAATCACACAAACATTTCATGAAAGAATTCATTCATCTCATACTTTTTTTTTTGCTTTTTTGGGTCACACCTGGCCATGCTCAGGGATAACTTCCGGCTCTAGACTCAGGATTTACTCCTGGCGGTGCTCGCAAGACCATATGGGATGCTGGGAATTCGATCCTGGGTAGGCCACATGCAAGAAAAATGCCCTACCCATTGTGCTATTGCTCCAGCCCCTTATCTCATATTTTAATCTCATAAAGCAAAAATCATCTTATTTGATATTGTGCTCCTGTTGAGTATGAAGTTGAAAAACATATGTTCTTATTTCTTCTTAAAGCATTGAGATGAATTACTAAGAGTATGACTTTCAGAGTTAGATTAACACTCTTTGTCACTCTTGCCTTTTGTCACTCTTTGTTACTTTTGTCAGTTTGTCACCCATGTTAGGACCTGGCATCCTTCTTTGATCTCTTAGAGGGAGAGGCAGAATGAAATTTGAATAAGAGATAATTCATCCTGCTTTTTTTATTAACATTATAGGTTTTTATTAATTTTTTTTAATGAGAAGCGCTCCCAGCAGGTACCATGACAGAAGTTTGGAAGCACAGGCCTTTGTGTCACAACCTTTCTTACTAGACTTGAAAGCATGTCTAGATTTGCTAGGTTTACCATTTTTGTTTTTTTGCTGTTTTTGTACTAAGATTTTCAGTTTAGGGAGCAGCATGATCCCAAACAGTGCTCCGGGGCCCAGAGAGGCAATTCTTGAGCAAGTCAGACCTGTGATTGGTTCTTGGTGACTAGGGCCACGATCTTTGGTGTTGTGATGCCTCCTTTCCACCTGAGTGTTGGGGAGGTGTATAGACGGAATATAGATATAGATATATACAACTCTGCACTAGCAAAGCCTGTACCATACCCACTGAGCTATCTCCCCCATATCCTAGCCATAGGTTTTAGTTGGGTGTTGGGGGGGCCCTCACCTGCTGAGGAAAATAGACCGATGCCCACTTTCCAAACAGGCTAACTTCACACAGGGTAAACCCAGGAGCAGGAGCTGCAAGATTCAGCTGAATGAGTCACTATCACTATCACTATCCTCCCGTTGATCATCTATTTGCTCGAGCAGGCACCAATAATATCTCCATATGTCCTGTCTCATGCTAGTAGAGCCCAAGGGCATCTGCTCGCTCCAGGAACATAAAGAGCCTCAAACCATTATATTAGATCATGGGAATGAACTAATATAATTGTAACTGGTATTTGGTTTATCAAATACAACACGGGCAGCTTGCCAGGCTTGCCGTGCAGGTGGCATACCCTTGTAGTCACCTCTAAATATAGCATTTCTAGATGAACCGGCGGCCCAAGCGGCCGCGTGAGATGGGCTGTGATAGGCTGTCGCTGGGTGGAGTTCTCATGAGAGGGAAGTCGGATGTGGAAAATGGCAGCCTGATGGAGTGGGGGTCATCTGGCTTGTTGTGCTGCTCTGCTTGGGTGGCCAGGGCTAGAATCTACCATCCCTCCCGGGTGCCTCATGAGCGGCTGGGCACAGGGAGAGCAAGTAGCAGCTCTGCCCAATGTCTGTAAGTCTCTGGATCAGCATACCTGGGCCGGATTGAAAAAAAAACTGCTGCAGGGTGGGTGCCGATGATCCGGGCTGTGATAGGCTGTGGCTGGGTGGAGTTCTGAAGAGAGGGAAGTCTGGATGTGGAAAATGGCGGCCCAATGGAGTGGGGGAGTCATCTGGCTTGTTGTGTGGCTCTACTGGGGTGGCGAGCCAGGGCTAGAACCCGCCATCCCTCCCGGGCGCCTCTTGAGTGGCTGGGCACAGGGAGTGCATGTAGCAGCTCTGCCCCATGTCTGTAAGTCTCTGAATGAGTAACACAACAAAACCCTGGAATATATTCAGCACATCCCTGAGATGGTTCTAGTCTCGCTTTGTAGCTTTGGTAACCCAAGAATGAACTCCAAGTTTGCTCAAAGCCTTGAGTTGTTCCAGGCTCTTTGCAAAATAATATGCTTGGGAATTTCTGCTTCTGTACTCACCCGCCCTTAGCTGTCATTCCCCCATCTCCCATCAGCTAATCCATAAAGAGCTTTTGCTATTTGTCCTGCATCTAGTTCTAGAGTGTGAGCTCAACTGGATTGCTAACTTAATAAAATGTTTTTCCATACCTCAAGGCATACTGCTTGGCTTTTCACTGATTTTTAATGGGAATTTTTGCAACCTAATGGTACTCTTCACTTGTTCAGGAGTTGTTACTAGTAATGCGAGGTCCTGCCTGCAAAGCATGCCTGCAAAACATTATAGATTAAAGTATATCAGTCCACGTCCTTTGACAATAAAATAATGGAGGCAGATAGTAAAGTACAGGGGAATAACAAGAGTGAAGAAAGAATTCTGCTGTAGCTTTATAGCAGTGAGTTCTTTCTCCAGAAAGCAACGTTTCTAGACCAGAAGGACAGCACAAGGCCAGAACAGGCTCTGAGTATTTCTAGTAACAGACTAGGATAACTTTCCTAGAACAAAATAAGTAGGTGAAAGGCTATGTGGAAATACTTGGATGATGAAAAACTGGTTTACAAGGAAATAATCAATGTATTTTATTTAAGGAAAGAGCTGAGAATAAAATTCTACTTCTTAGGTCTTGGATTGTGTATAGTGCTTGAGGGAAATGTGGGAGAGAGAAGAAAAATACTTTCTAGGTAGAAAGGAAGGCTAATGTTTACTGACTTTGATCTTATGGTAATAGTAAAACAAGTATCCAGCTTCTATTTAAAGATTTTTTTTTAAATTTCCATTTATTTTCTGGGATGTTATCTATGAGTTTCAAGTGGAAATGAAGGAGGCTGAGGCGATAGTTCAGAGTGGGTACAGTGCAGGCCTTGCGTATACACATTCAACAACCTCACCAGGATGTAGGGATCACACTGCTGGTCAGTGTGTTTGGACTCACCCCTCAGTCACCCCTCAGGTGCCTGAGTCTGAAGAGGAGGACTCTATATCATATAGAGGTTGAGCTTAAGGAACTGTAAATTGTTCTTCAGATATTTGACAATGTTTCTTTCATATAAAAAGTGTCTAATCAAATCAGTATATCCAAGAATACTTCTTATTTATGACCCACCAGTTACTCTTCTGTACTCTAGGTTTCTAGCACCGAACAAAACTATACAAAAATAGAATTGAGTATTTGCCATCTGTTCTTTGATAATGAATTTGTATTACCCTGATCAGAAACAACTTTTATTCACAGGCAGTATTTGTCGGGAATGGCCGCTGGGTTCCCGACAGTGTCAGGACAGAGGTTCTCTTCTACTTCCGAGGACGCCGGGAGAACAGATGAAAACTCACGAGTCGGTGCAGTTCCAAAAATGGCTTTTAATGGTACAAAAGCTCTTCCACAGCAATCCAATATAATGAACAAGCTTTAGCTCTGGTCTGAACTTAGAACCATACAAAAGAGCCTAAGTCTCCCACCAAAGAGAGAGAATCTCACCCGAGCTGAGTCCTACCCAGAAGACGGAGCAAAAGGCCAAAGACCAAAAAGCCAAAAGCCAAAAGCTGAGGCCGAGGAGCCAAAAAGCAGAAAGCTAAAAGGCCCACAAGGCGAAAGTGAAGCGCCTCAAGTTAGCCCCTTATATACACCAAAGTAATCCAATCGGGAGGGTCATGTCAACAAAGAACTCTAAACAGAGTGTAGTGCCACACCCTATTGCAGGTATAAACAAAGGTTATGCCAAGGTCTAATCCTTTCTACCAAGATTATCTCTTATGTAAAACACTGGAGAGAGGGGGCTGGTATAAAGTAATACATCTTAACTTCATGAGCTTCATGTAATCTAGATGGTACCCACAAGGTCCTTCCTATTATTATCTGCACCAGGGTGATTCTAAGTATCTTGTTCTCGTGTACTGAAAGGGTCACACTCGCCTGCTTAGAGCAAACTAGTATGATCCTTACTATAGTCTTCCTATAGTCTCAACGTAGCCAGGGTGGTAGTCTCCTTCTAAATTCTCACTGTCCCACACTGGGTGCAGTGGGTATAAAGAGGAGCTGTGCCCAATCTAGAAAACATAGAAGTCTTAGTAGATGTATAAGTCAGAAGTTATTCAATCAAGGTGACTTCTGTAACTGCCACACCCTCTAGCAGTGTTTACTTAGAAGAGAAGTCTCATTAGAATGAACCTTGACTTAAATAAGATTAAGCTGGGAGTGGGCAAAACAACAAAACTCCCAGAATAGCTAAACCTGTCCTCCAACAAGTATTTCTTTAAATTAAACATTTTATTATACCACAATGAGATATACAATTACAACGTTGTTCATGTTTGGACATTTCGGTCACATAGTGTTCCAGCACCCCGCCCTCCACCAGTGCCCATTTCCCACCACCAATGTCCCCAATTCCTCCCCCTCCAATAGCCTGCCTAAATGGTAGGTTCTTTATCTCTTTTCTCTCTCCCTCTCTCTCTTTTCCTTCGCTTACACATTGTGGGTTGTACTACATACACTTGGAAGCCATCATGTGCATTTTTTTGCCTGTATTTAATGCTCAGTTCTATGTTGGTATCAACCCTTTCGACATTTTTCACACATGTTCCCTTCTCTGTCTTACCTAACCTATGACTCCATCACGTTTGTGGTAATTTACAATTTTGGTAAGACCACCTGATATATTTATGTCATGCAAATAATTGCAGTCATTCTCTGTCTCTCTCTTTCCTTCTGACTAATTTCGCTCAACATGATCCTTTCCATGTCCATCCATTTAAGGGCAAATTTCATAACTTCATTTTTTCCTAACAGCTGCATAGTATTCCATTGTGTAGATGTACCACAGTTTCTTTATCCAGTCATCAGTTCTCAGGCATACTGGTTGTTTCCAGGTTCTGGCTATTGTGAATAGTGCTGCTATGAAAATAAAAGTGCAGATTGTGTTTCAGCTGTGTGTTTTTGGCTTTCCAGGGTATATTCCCAGGAGTGGTATGGCTGGGTCAAAAGGGAGCTCAATTTCTGGTCTTTGGAGGAATGTCCATATTGTTTTCCAGAAAGGTTGTACAAATCGACATTCCCACCAACAATGTATGAGAGTCCCCTTTCCCGCATCCACGCCAGCACTTGTTGCTTTTACCCTTTTGGATATGGGCCAGTCTCTGTGGTGTGAGGTGATATCTCATTGTTGTTGATTTTTATCTCTCTGATGGTTAGTGATGATGAACATTTTTTCATACGTCTTTTGGCCATTCGAATTTCTTCCTTGTCAAAGTTTCTGTTCATCTCTTCTCCCCATTTTTAATGGGGTTAGCTGTTTTCTTCTTATATAGCTGTACCAGTGCCTGATATATCCTGGATATTAACCCCTTATCAGATGGGTATTGGGTGAATATTCTTTCCCATTCTGTGGACTGTATTTCTATCTTGGTCACTGTTTCTTTCGAGGTGCAGAAGCTCTTTAGTTTCATATAGTTCCATATGTTTATCCTTTCTTCTAGTTGCTTTGTTAATGGTGCTTCACCTTTGAAGATGCCTTTAGTTTCAATGTCTTGGAGGGTTTTTCCTATATTTTCTTCAACGTACTTTATGGATTCAAGTCTGATATTGAGATCTTTAATCCATTTTGGTCTGATTTTTGTGCAAGGTGTTAGACACAGGTCCAAATTCATTTTTTTACATGTAGTTGCCCAGTTTTCCCAGCACCACTTGTTGAAGAGGCTTTCATTACTCCAGTTTGGACTCTTTGCACCTTTATCAAAGATTAACTGATCATGTCTTTGAGGGTGGGTGTCAGGATACTCAACTCTATTCCATAGGTACTGTTTTTCTTCCAGTACCACGCTGTTTTAATTACTGTTGCTTTGTAGTATAGTTTTTCCCAAGGATTGCTTTAGCTATCCGTGGGGGTTTATTATTCCATATGAATTTCAAGAGTGTTTGGTCAATTTTTTTAAAGAATGTCATGTGTATCCTTATAGAAACCGCATTGAATCTGTACAAAGCTCTAGGGAGTATTACCATCTTGACAATGTTAATTCTCCCCATCCATGAGCAGGGAATGTGTTTCCATTTCCTCGTGTCCTCTTTTATTTCTTGAAGCAGTGTATTGTAGTTCTCTTTGTATAGGTCCTTTACACACTTGGGTAAGCTGATTCCTAGGTATTTGATTTTCTGTGGTACAATTGTGAATGGAATTGATTTCTTAATATTTCTTTCTTCTCTTTTGTTATTTGTGTATAGGAAAGCCACCGACTTTTGGGTATTGATTTTGTACCCTGCCACTCTACTATACATATCTATTGTTTCCAAGAGTTTTTGGGTTGAGAGTTTAGAGTTCTTTAAGTATAATATCATGTCATCTTCAAATAATGATAGCTTGATTTCTTTCTTGCCTATCTGGATGCCCTTAATGTCCTTTTTCTTCTCTGATTGCTACCGGCGAGTATTTCCAGTACTATATTGAATAAAAGAGGTGAGAGAGGGCAACCTTGTCTTGTTCCTCACAGGCAGTATTTCTGAATGCAGAAATTCTGCAATGGGAAAAAATTCACCTTTATAGCAACAGCTTTTAAATTCTTTATACTAAGTCACTGCTAACAAAATAACAGGGATTCAAAATAAAAAGTGCTGGGGCCGGAGCGATAGCCCAGCGGGTAGGGTGTTCGCCTTACACTCAGCCGGCCTGAGCCGGCCCCGGTTCGATCCCCGCATCCCATATGGTCCCCCGAGCACCGCCAGGGAGTAATTCCTGAGTGCAGAGCCAGGAGTAACTCCTGAGCATCGTCAGGTGTTACCCAAAAAAGCAAAAAAAAAAAAAAGTGCTATAACAGAACTATTCATTACTGAATAGTTCCAATGTGTTGGAGGACAGGTTTAGCTAACCTGAGAGCTTTGTTGTTTTGCCCACTCCCAGCTTAATCTTATTTAAGCCAAGGTTCATTCTAATGAGACCTCTCTTCTATGTTGTGTGGCAGTTACAGAAGTCACCTTGATTGAATAACTTCTGACTTATACATCTACTAAGACTTCCTATGTTTTCTAGATTGGGCACAGCTCCTCTTTATACCCACTACACCCTGCGTGGGACAGTTAGAATTTACCAGGAGACTACTATCTTGGCTACGTTGAGACTATAGGAAGACTATAGGAAGGATCATACTAGTTTGCTCTAAGCAGGCAAGTGTGACCCTTTCAGTACACGAGAACAAGATACTCAGAATCACCCTGGTGCAGATAATAAGAACCTTGTGGGTACCATCTAGATTACATGAAGCTCATGAAGTTAAGATGTATTACTTTATACCAGCCCCCTCTCTCTCTCTCCAGTGTTTTACATAAGAGATAATCTTGGGATTAGTCCTTGGCATAACCTTTGTTTATACCTGCAATAGGGCGTGGCACTACACTCTGTTCAGAGTTCTTTGTTGAAATGACCCTCCCGGTTGGATTATATAAGGGATGTATATAAGGTGTATATAAGGGGCTGACTTGAGGCCCCTTCACCTTTTGAGCCTTTTAGCTTTCGGCTTTTGGCTCCTGTGGCTTTTGGCTCCTTGGCCTTTTGCCTTTTGGCTTTTTTGCTCTTTGGCCTTTTGCTCCTTCTGGGTAGGACTCAGCTCGAGTGAGATCCTCTCTCTTTAGTGGGAGACTTAGGCTCTTTTGTATGGTCTAATTTCGGACAAGAGCTAAAGTTTGTTCATTATATTGGAGTGCTGTGGAAGAGCTTTTGTACTATTAAAAACCTTTTTGGAACTGCACCGGACTCGTGAGTTTTCATCTGTTCTCCTGGCGTCCTTGGAGGTAGAAGAGAACCTCTGCCCTGACACTGTTAGGGACCCCGGCGTCGTTCCTCGACACCAATGTGCTAAGAATCTATATAAAAATTTTTATAAAACTATCTCATTTAAGCCTTGCAAGAATCTTAGGTAGAAGCGGCTGGGGAGGCTGGAACTCGGCTCGCGCCGAGCCCAGCTGGCGATGGGATCCCGAGGAGGGCAGATGGGTTTTGGGTGTTGGCCCATCGCCTCTGGGGGCCCGGAAGCAGCCGGATGAAACTTCGCCCATCACACTAGCCACCATTTTCGCTGTCCGGACGCTGGGAAACTGCCTCACGACCAGATGAACAGAGCAAAACCAGTTCGAGCCCAGGTCCACTAAAATAGTGAAACAGTAATGTCTTTTAATGCACTGTATTCCACGAAGAGCAGGAAAGTTTATTGGGAAGGAGATATAAAGAGGAAAGAAATGACATACAGAATCTGCCAAGTAGTTGAGGTGCGAGAGGGGGGGAGGGAGGTGGGGACATTGGTGATGGGAGATGGGTTTGGGTGGAGGGATGCGTGTTGGAACACTGTAGAACCAAAACTCTACATGAGCATCTTTCAATTGTATGTCTAAAATGGTGTAATAATATTTGGGGGGGAAAATAATAAAATTAAATTAAAAATTAAAAAAAAAGAATCTTAGGTAGCAATTCTTTTCATTACCTAAAATTTATATATAGTAGGCAATTACAGCAGAGAGATCAGACATGTTAAATCATATAATTTATAAGTGTTGGGACCAGAACTTAAATATGACTTTCATAACAATTTTACCCTGTTATAATAAGCAGAAAAGTAAATAGATTACATTAGAAAAAAAAAAGAAAGAAAATTGGAGTTAGTTTTCCTGTTTAGCTAAGTATGGTTAAGTTGGTGCATAAAATGTTTTCTCCAGGAGCAAAGTTAGAAGAATGGGGTGAATACATGCTTTGCAGGAAGGAGAACAGGCTTTTATCCTTGGTATCACTTGGTCCTGTGAGTACCACTTGAAATGATCATTGAGCATAGAGTCCGGAGTAGCCTCCACGCATCACTAGGTACACCAAAATAATTTCCCCTCCTTATATTTATGTACGTATTGTATAACAAACATACATAAATTATACACTGACATAGTGCCTATTGGTTGTCATATTTTCAACATGAATAATATATATAAAGTGAATGCTCTGAGTAACCTGAGTTAACAAAATTTTAATGCAGCACTGTTTCAATATCTTGCTCTGAGCAGTAAGATGTCCTAAGCAATGCAGGATAAACTTATTGCTGCAAAATACCTTTAAACGATCCCTTTCTCAATTGTGCCACAGGAAATCAAATACCCTGGAATCAGCTTAACCAAGAGTGTAAAGGACCTGTACAAAGAAAACTACAAAACTTGCTTCAAGAAAAAAAAAGAGGGCATGAGGAAATGGAAACACATTCCCTGCTCATGGATTGGGAAAATTAACATTGTCAAAATGGTAGCACACCTACAGCATTATACAGATTAATGTGGTCCGTATAAGGATACCCATGACATTCTAAGAAGAAATTGACCAAACACTCCTGAAATCTGTATGGTATAATAAACCCCCATGAATAGCTAAAGCAATCCTTGGTGAAAAGAAGATGGGAGGCATCACCTTCCACAACTGCAAACTGTACTACAAAGCAGTAATAATTAAAACGGCATGATATTGGAATAGAGACAGACCTATAGACCTATGGAACAGAACTGAATATCCTGTCACACCCTCTCAAATATAGGATCACTTAATCTTCAATAAAGGAACAAAAAAATATCAAGTAGAGCCAATAAAGCCTTTTCAACAAGTGGTGCTGGGAAAACTGGGCAGCTACATGCAAAAAGTGAACTTAGACCTCTTACTAATACCGTGCACAAAAGTCAGATCAAAATGTATTAAGATCTCAACATCAGAACTGAATCCATAAGGTACATTGAAGAAAACAGGCAAAATCCTCTATGACATTGAAGCTAAAGGCATCTTCAAAGACGAAACATCACCGACAAAGCAAATGGAAGCAAAAATAAACATATGGAATTATTTGAAACTGAAAATCTTCACCTCAGCAGAAATGGTGACCAAGATAAAAAAACAGCCCACAAAATGGTAAAGAATATTTACCCAATACCCATCTGATAAGAGATTAATATCAAAGATATACAAGACACTGGTTGAATTTTACAAGAAAATAATCTAACCCCAAGAAATGAGGAGAAGAAATGAACAGAAATTTCTTCAAAGAAGAAATTTGAATGGCTAAAAGGCATAAGAAAAAATGTGCTTTACATCATTAATCAGCAGGAGATATAAATCAAAACAACAATGAGATATCATCTCACACCACAGAGATTGGCACATACCTAAAAGAGCAAGAATAACCAGTGCTAGCGTGGATGCAGGGAGAAAGGGACTCATCCATTGTTGGTGGTAATGTCAACTGGTCCGCCTTTTTGGGAAAACAATATGGACATTCTTCCAAAAAACTAGATATTGAGTTCCCATTTGACCCAGCAATACCACTCCTGGGAATATACCCTGGAGACCCAAAAAATACAAATCAGAATCTTGATCTGCATTTCTATATTCATCTCAGCACTATGCGCAATAGTTAGAATCTGGAAACAACATGAGTGCCTGAGAACAGAAGACTGAATAAAGAAACTGTGGTAGATCTACATGATGGAATGCTATGCAGCTTTAAGGAAAAAAACTTAAGTTATGAAACTTGCCTACAAATGGACAGACATGGAGATTACCATGTTCAGTGAAATCAGTCAAGAGGAAAAACACAGATATAGAACAATTTCATTCATCTATGGAATATAAATATATAGCAGTGTTTTACTAATTCTTGGAAATGGTGACACCAGACTAGAACTAAGCATTTTTTTCCTTTTGGGTCACATCCAGCAATGCTCAGGGGTTACTCCTGACTCTGCACTCAGGAATAACTCCTAGTGGTGCTCGGGGGACCATATGGGATGCCAGGGAATCCAACCCAGGTCGACCACATGCAAGGCAAATGCCCTCCCTGCTGTGCTATCGCTCCTGCCCCCTAGAACAAGCATTAAATGTAAGCAAAGGGATATAATGATAACACCTGAATGTATGCATGGCAAGCCACAATGTGTAAGAGAAGGGAGAGAGAGATAGATAGAAAGGAGAGAGAGTAAGAGATAGAGAGAGATGGAGAGAGAGGAGAGAGAGAGGAGGAAGAGGAAAAGGAATGGGAGAGAGGAGGGAATCTGGGGACATTGGGGTGGGAAATGTGTACTGGCGGAAGGATGGGTACTGCAACGCTGTATGACTGAAACCCAATCATGAGCAACTTTGTAAATGTCTATTTCACCATGTAGTAATGCAATTTAAAATATATGCTTAAAGACTTTTTATGAACTAATAAGGTCATTAGTCAAATTCAGTAAGATGTTGAAAAATACTTGTTAAAATTAAATTTCTTGGATAAGTTTATCAGCACAAATCCTCTTTATATAATTAAAAGCCTCTTGGCTTCTTAGTTTGAATTATGACCATAAAATCTTGTAAGAATTGGGGCAATAATACGGCTTGCTTTGCAAGTGGTTGACCTGGGTTTAATCCTCAACATCCCATATGGTCCCCAAGCACCACCAGGAATAATCCCTGAACATCCAGTAGAGAGTAAGCTCTAAGCACTATGGCCCCAAACACAAACCAAACAAAAACCAATGAACAGGGGCCGGAGAAAGGCACAGTGGGTAGGGCATCTACTTTGCATGCGGCTGACTTGAGTTTGATCCTCGGCATACCATATTTCCCAAAGCACTACCAGGAGTATTTCCTGAGTTGAAGAGCCAGGAGTAATACCTGAGCATTGCTGCGTGTGACCCAAAAGCCAAAAAAAAAATCAAGCAAATGAACAGCACAATGTAATTAAAATAACTTTATTTTAAGTTATATTTATTAAGATATATTTAGCAAATAATAAAATTGTATTTCCTTCCAATTTTCATGGAGCTGTAATTAAGATTGCATATAAAAACTTAGTTATAAGATTTCAGCTAACATTTTATTGAAAACGTTTTATGTATGCCTCCATTTAAAATAACCATTACCGGAGAGATAGCTTCAGAGTTAGGGTGAATATCTGTGTACAATCCACATTCAATCCCTGACACCTTATGACTCCTGAGTGTTGATAGGTGTAGCCCTGGAGAATACTGAGCACCCGTGGTGTGCAACACCGCATACTTGCACCCTCACATTGAACTCAGGGGGTCTCAGGTCCCCTTCGTACTGGATTGTTAGTCCCCCCAAGTTTTACTGCAGAACCTCTTGGTTTCATTCATCTTTTGGATTTTTTTTTTTTGGATTCCAGCTCATTGATTTACCTCTAAGTTTTATTATTTTCTTCTTTCTGCCTGGGTTGGCTCCTTTTGTTGGTCTCTTTCTGTGATCTTAAGCTGTGAAGTCCGTTGTTTATGTGGGCCCTTTCTCTTTCCTGATGAATGCTTGCAGAGATATGAACTTTCCTCTTAATACTGCTTTTGCGGTATTCCACAGGTTCTGATAGTTCGTTTCTTATTCTCATTTGTTTCCAGGAATCTTTGAATTCCCTCTTTGATTTCTTCTATGACCCACTGGTTGTTCAGCAGTGAGCTATTTAGTTTCCAGGTGTTTGTTTTACTCCCTGTTTCTGTGTGTGTTTAACTTCTGTTTTAATTTCATCATGATCTGAAAAAATAGTTGAAGCCATTTCTATCTTCTTGATTTTATTGAGGTATGTTTTGTGGCTCAGCCTGTGATCTATCTTGGAGAATTTTCCACGTGCACTGAAGAAAAATGTTTATTTGGCTTTTGGGGGACGAAATGCTCTGTATATATCTACTAGTCCTCTTTCTTCCATCTCTTCCTTCAGGGTCTGTATTTCCTTGGTGTGTTTCAGTCTTGTCAATTTATCAAGAGTTGATAGAATAGTGCAAAAATCTCCAACTATAATTGTGTTGCTGTCAATGCCTTCTTTGAAGTCTGTTAGTTGTTTTAGGTTTTTTTTTTTTTGGCCCCTCATTGTGCGCGTATTTAGGAGTGTAATTTCTTACATATCCCTTGATTATTAAGAAGAGACCTTCACTGGCTTTTCTAACATTTTTCAAACTGAAGTTTATGTTGCTGGATGTTAATAAATGGCCATCCCTGCCTGAAAAGGAAAATAATTGAAATGAGTTCAGCTACCATTTCAATTTTCTATTTTCATATACTGTTGACATAATTAGGATCTAGGAAGGACAGGACATGAGAATCTTGTTAAAGAAACAAAGATGAGGGTTTCTGAGACATAGATTTCTTGAATTTGTGTATCGGAAGAGAAAGTAGGCAGTTTAAGAATCCTAGAAATAGACCCTCCCTAAATTTGAGCTGAATGTTTCTATGAGATATACATAAACGACTGTTGGAATTCACACATGTTGGAAGATATTTGAATTCCAATCAACCAGAGATAAGAAATCTCAATACAGCTAGAGGTATTCAGAAGATGCTTCAGATAAGCCACATATTAAAAAAAGGATTAAATTTGCCAGAGAATAAAACCTTGCCTAGTCCTTTAAAGGGATTTAAAAAACAAGATTTAGAAAATTTAAATTGAGTCAGGATCTTAATTGTCCATCAGCACAAATCCAAAATACTTTAAAGGAAGCACCCTCACTCCCCCCACCCATACACACAACACACACACACACACACATTTATGCTTTGCCACAGGACACTTATAATATCTAGTAATCAATAAAAATGATTAGAAATATAAAATGAAAAATGAAACAGTAAAATATATCAGTAAGCTTGAAAAGTAGGAAATAGACACCCTCCATTTGCTTTGGAAACAAGGGTTTAGCAATAATATGGACCAATTGCCTATGGGAAAAATCTAGAAACCAGGTAAATGAGTCCTGAGTGGTTCTTTTTCCTGTTAGATTTTGTGACTTCAGATTCTTTTTTGCTTTAGTTTCTTTCCTTAAAATCATTTGCTTTAGATTCTTTCTTTTGCTTTAGACTGGTGTCTCTCGTTACCTAACTGGTGTCTCTCGTTACCACTGAATAAAGTGATAAATCTGAAACAATGTAGGGAAATTTCAGAGTTTTGCTTCATTAAACATTAGAAGGGTCTTATGGGTTGTGAAATTATGCTAACTAAGGTCTAAAGAACAGGCAGAAGAAGTCAGTTTCTTTTATTTTCATTGGAGACATGCCCGGAGACGAAGATTCGACAGGAATGGGATATTGACTGTGAACCATGACAAAGGCCTAGTCAACCAGTGCTTGCAGTACCACAAATGGACAATAGGTGGAACTCTATCACTGCTACTTTCTACAGCACTCGCCACGCGGACAGACTGAAGTAGATTTGGCGAAGAGAAACTGGCAAATTTCATCCAAGTTTGCCTGCGCAAACCGAAAGAGAATATATTCCCAGAAAAGACTAGGAAAATCTGAAAAAATCCTCCCTATAGGAATCTAAACCAGAGAAGGTAGGTATCTGAGTTTTAATAAGCAAAGTCCCAGCTGAAAAGGAAAAATGTATATATTCAGATTGAAAGTAAACAAACAACCCAGAGAAATATGGTCCACTCAAAGAAATGAATTATACCTTTAGAAACCAAGACTAAATAAATGTAGATGTATGAATCATCAGAGAAGTAGAAATAAGTACAGCCAGGATGCTCAGTAAATTAAAAGAGCCCAATATGGATAAATGAAATCGGACCTGATGCATGAAACTAATGATGTCAGCAAATAGTAAAATCAAAGAAGGAGCAAATTATGGAGCTGAAGCACATAATAAATAAACGAACTTGACAGCATATGTGACCAAGAAGAAAAAAGAATTGTGAATTCAGATAAAGGACTTTTGAAATAACTGAGTCTGAAAAGCCAAAAGGGTTAGGTAATAAAGAGAGGGAAAAGTGACGATGCCTTAAGTGACTCCAATGGATACCATTGGACACTGAGAGGCATAGAAGGAGGATAAAAGAAAAGGAAAAAGAGCCGGGCTATATTTAAGGACAGACTCTGGACAATGGTGGAATTATGATATTGGAGCATTGAGAGTGTGTCTGATGTTTAACAATGTAATATTGTGCTCCTAAAATATATCAGCATTTGTGTTCTTAAAAAGCCTAAATTAATAAATGCACATAAGAGAGTGAGCGAGTGAGAGAAAGCAGAGAGACAGTACAATGGACACACAGGTGTTTGCTTTGCATGTGACTGACCCTGGTTCCGTCCCGGCACCTCTTAGGGTCCCCTGAACGCCACCAGGATTCATCCATGAATCTGAGATTCCTCTGTGCAGAGCCAGAGGAAGCCTGAGACTGCATGGTGTGGGCCCCTGCTCCCAACCTGCTAAAAATGTGGCTAAACATCTTCCAAATTGGAGAGGAAAGGACAGTTTCTAGAAATTCAAAGGAGCCTTTCTAAGTAAATCCAAGGCCTACATTAATATATATCATATTAAAATGACAGAAGTCACAGAGAAAGGGAGAATCTTGAAAAGAACGAAAAGGAAATTGACTTGAGACAACAAGGCAGTTCTACTGGACTCTCAGCCAATTTCTGGGCAGAAACTTTGCAGAATAAGGGAAATGGTACAATATATTCAGTTTGTTGAAAGAAAAAATCCTGTCAACCAAGAATGCTGGTACAAGCAAAAACAGTTCTTCAAAAATTAAAGGTGATGTTAATGGTTTGCCAGATAAGCATAAATTTAGGAGTTTATCACTACTAGGCATGTTTTATGAGAAATGCTGAAGAAAATAGTTCTCGTTAAAGCAAATGGATGGTAAATAGCAACATAAAAACCATTCCAGGAAAGAAAACTCTGGTAAAAGAAGGCATTAAAAAATAAAGAAGCTTGTAGTATCATGGCATGGGTATGTGAATAACTTAATTTAAATCAAAAGCAATAGGAAAAGCATGAGAGGTGATTTTAAATCTATTTGAGTTGGTATACAATTAAAATAGATCATTTACATCATCAATAAAATAAAAAGGAGTAGAATATAAAGAGGAGCATTTTTTTTTTTTTTTTTTTTTTTTTTTTTTTTTATTTTTTTTTTAAGTATTTTATTATACCACCGTGAGATATACAAATAAAAAAGATATACAATTAAAAAGTTCATGTTTGGGTTTTGGTCATACAGTGTTTCAGCACCCGTCCCTCCACCAGTGCCCATCTCCCACCACCAACATCCCCGTTCCCTCCCCCTTCCCCCAGCCCTGCTCCATGGCAGGTTCTTTATTTCTTTCCCTTTCTCTCTCTTTCTCTTTTCCTTCCCTTCCAGACTATGGATTACAGAACATACATTAAAAGGTTGTCATTTGTATCCTTTTGCCTCTATTTAATGCTCAGTTCTAGGTTGGCATTAGTACCCTCGACTATTGTTAGCCCCCTGTTCCATTTTCTGTCTTACCTAAACTCTGACTCCCACACGTTTGTGATAATCTCCACCTTTGACAAGACCTCCTGATATATGTTTCACTTGACCTTGGATATTGGTATCATAATATGTACATATATATTTATGCCATGCAAATAAATGCAGTCATTCTGTATCTGTCTCTCTCCTTCTGGCTAATTTCACTCAACATAATCTTCTCCATGTCCATCCATTTATAGGCAAATTTTATAACTTCATTTTTCCTAACAGCTGCATAGTATTCCATTGTGTAGATGTACCAAAGCTTCTTTATCCAGTCATCGATTTTCGGGCACTCTGGTTGCTTCCAGATTCTGGCTATTGTGAATAATGCTGCTATGAACATAAAAGTAGGGATGGTGTTTCCGCATGCGTATTTTTGGTTTCCCAGAGTAGATTCCCAGGAGTGGTATGGCTGGGTCAAATGGGAGTTCAATTTCTAGTCTTTGGAGGAAAGTCCATATTGTTTTCCAGAAAGGCTGTACCAGCCGGCATTCCCACCAACAATGGATGAGTGTCCCCTTTTCCCCACATCCACGCCAGCACTTGTTGTTCTTGCTCTTTGAATATGTGCCAGTCTCTGTGGTGTAAAGTGGTATCTCATTGTTGTTTTGATTTGCATCTCTCTGATGATTAGTGATGATGAGCATTTTTTCATATGTTTTTTGGCCATTCGAATTTCTTCCTTGCTGAAGTTTCTGTTCATTTCTTGTCCCCATTTTTTGATGGGGTTGTTTGTTTTCTTCTTGTAAAGTTCTACCAGTGCCTGATATATCCTTATCAGATGGGTATTGGGTGAATATTCTTTCCCATTCTGTGGAAGGAGGAGCATTTTATATGAAGAGAAGTTAGTTACTTTAAAACAGACTGCTGTAACATTAGGGCATTTTATGTAAGTACATAAAATAGTATGGCAGCTACAAGAAAATATCTATGGGACATATATCCATAAAGGAAAATGAGAAGAGACTAAAGTTAGTTCATTGCAAAGAAATAAATGAAAAAGAGACAATAAGGGATAACAACAAAATGCTAAAAGGCCTTTCCCTACGGTGAATACGACAGACCAAGAGAGATCCACAGGCGAGGTCTATAAAATGTGAGGTGAGATAATACTTAATTATCAGAATATCCCTCAGAAACAACGAGAATCATTTCCTAACTTGTTTTGTGAACCAAAATGGTACTAGGATCGAAACACATAAGGATATTATAGGAAAAGCAAATAGCAGACCGAATGTACCTCATGAATATAGGCACCCTTTTCAGTGAAGTAAAACAGTTTTTATTTAAGAAATGCTAGGGGGAGTGAGAGAAAAGAGATAGAGATAAAGACAGAGAGACAGACAGAGAGGGGGAGAGAGAGAGGAGAGAGAGAGAGAGCGAGAGAGAGAGATATAATCAGCAGAGGACAGTGGCTTCTGTGGCTTCTCTGGAGTGGAGAACAGCCAAGAATGACCTTTGTATATACAGTTTCTCTGAATTGTCTTGGTCTAGACATCTCTGAATACATGAAGTTAAATGAGGAGTTGTCACAAGGAAAGTCTTGCTTTCATATTCTTTTCACAACCTTTAGATACTTCTTTTTTGAGGGGATTTGGGTGGTGCCTCAGGAGGCAAAAATATTTTTTGTTTGTTTTGTTTTGCCATATCCAACAGTGATCAAAGCTTCTTCCTGGCTCTGTGCTCAGAGATCACTGCCTTAAGGGCTGGGGGTCAAACCCAGGTCGGCCTGAGCAAGGCAAGGCATCAGCGAGGCAAGCATTTCCAAATGAAACATTGGTTTTATTCCTAGGTATTATCTAGAGAGAAATAAAAACATGTTTACAGTGTTTTTGTATTTAGTAGTCTTGTTCATAATAGATTCAGAGTGAGAATAACTAAAATGTTCACCAGAAAGTAAAGAGGCAAAGATATTGTGTTATAGTCATACAATGAGAAATAATACAATAAAAAGGAGTGCACGGTTACTCAAGCATAAATATTAATAATTTATTTTAATTTATTTTGAATGAAGTCAGGGATAAAATGCAGTCTATATATTCTATCAGATGAATATTTTTTGTTATTTGTCAGATCTGGCTATGCTCAGGGTTTAACTCCCAGCTCTGCGCTGGGAGTTAAACCCTGAACATAGCCAGATCTGACCCAGGTATTACTAATGTTGGTGCTCGGGGAACTATATGGAATGCTGGGGATTAATCTCTGGTTGGCCGAGTGCAAGGCAAGACCTTTTCTGCTGTACTATCATGGATGTTACAGTAAAAGGAAATGGCAGATAATACTCATCTATGTAAATAGGTCCTCATCTATTAAGTGAATTATTAATGATTATATTGATATTTTATTTTAGCAATAAGATAGAAAGTTATTTGGTCTTGGAGGGGAGACAGTTGCTATTAAGTCATATGAGGAAATTTTTGGAGTAATGGAAAAGTTTTAAATTTTAATAATGGTGTATATATTTCTCAAAACATGTCAACTATACACCGAAGATGGGTTTAATTTAGTTATGTGCACAAAGGCTTTCAGCAAGCTAAGTGAGGCCTCTAAGTCTATTGAGTGTCGTGACAATAGTTCAGCGTTAGGGGGCTGGAGCGATAGCCCAGCCGGGTAGGGAGTTTGCCTTTCTTTCTTTCTTTCTTTCTTTCTTTCTTTCTTTCTTTTCTTTCTTTCTTTCTTTCTTTCTTTCTTTCTTTCTTTCTTTCTTTCTTTCTTTCTTTCTTTCTTTCTTTCTTTCTTTCTTTCTTTCTTTCTTTCTTTCTTTCTTTCTTTCTTTCTTTCTTTCTTTCTTTCTTTCTTTCTTTCTTTCTTTTCTTCTTTCTTTCTTTCTTTCTTTCTTTCTTTCTTTCTTTCTTTCTTTCTTTCTTTCTTTCTTTCTCTCTCTCTCTCTTCCTTCCTCCTTCCTTCCTTCCTTCCTTCCTTCCTTCCTTCCTTCCTTCCTTCCTTCCTTCCTTCCTTCCTTCCTTCCTTCCTTCCTTCCTTCCTTCCTTTCTTTCCTTTTTTTTTTTGGTCTCTCTGGACAACCAGCGATACTCAGGAGTTATTCCTGGCTCTGCACTCAGGAATTACCCCTAATGGTGCTCGGGACCATATGGGGATGTCGGCGATCAAACCTCAATTGGCCACGTGTAAGGCAAATGTCCACCCTGCTGTAAGGCACGTGTAAGGCAAATGTCCACGTGTAAGGCAAATGTCCACTCCAGCCCCAAGAAGCATTAAGAATTATTTTAAGAATAGAAACTTTTTGTCCATGCTTTCTAATCCAGCCATGCTGAAGGGTTTTACAGTGATTCTTGATCTTGTATGTTTTGCCCCCTTCCAAATGTCTGCAATCTGATATTATTTGTTCTCCACTGCTAAATCTCACTTGGATTTCTAATCTCTTTTTTCAGCCATCTATTTCTCGCCCAGTTTTGAGTCTCGGTGCTGTTTTCACTGAACTGTTTTTGCTTATCGCATATAGAAGAGTTTACTTCCAATGAAAACTGGACTGGTAATTTTCATCTCCCTGCTTGCTTTCTTTCTCCCCTCCATCTTAAAGGATTAGTTCCTCTTGACTAGATCAGAAAATTGGAGTTTTACCTTACAATCCTAACTGTTGCATTATAAAAATTTATTCCAGCTCCAGAGGTTATTTTTGCTGCCTTATCCATCTCATAGGTCCAGATTTCTTTCTCTGATAGCCTCACCTGACATTTCCAGGTTATTTTTCTCAGCTGTATTCTTCCTCTTCTTACTGGGCATTAGAATAAGAGATATTAACACCACACAGTAGTATTTGTTTTCTTTTCTCTTGACATGGAATTCAATTCATTGAGCATACAACATGTAAAACGGAAAGAGTATTTCCAACATCCTGAATTTTTCACTTTATTCAAGTACTAATGCTTAATAAAATTATATGTTTTAGGAATACAACATCCCACATCACACCACACCCACCAAAAAGGTCTAAATACTATTTAACAATATCTAATTGATTTTCTTCTTTTGGGTTATGTCTCGTCTTATAGTAGATCCTTCAGTCCTTCTTTTAAGGTTGGTTTTGATTTTACAAAGTTCCTAAGCTGTTGTTTATCCAAGAAGTTGTATATCTGTCCTTCAAATTTGAGTGAGAGTTTAGTCGGATAAAGAATTCTTGCTGAGGCATTCATTTCATTAAGTTTTTTTTACTATATCCCACCACTGCCTTCGGGCTTGGAGGTTGTCTTCTGAGAAGTCTGCTGAAAGTCGAATGGATGCTCCTTTGTATACAATTTCCTTCTTTGATCTTGCTGCCTGAAGAATTATGTCTCTGTCTATGGCATCCATTACTTTGACTAGGATGTGTCTTGGGGTCTTTCTATTGGGGTCTCTTCTTGCTGGTACATGTCGGGCTTCTTGGATCTGGATGCCTTCATCCTTTAACTCGGGGAACTTTTCAGCCAGGATGATTCTTATGTTGTTCCGCCTGGCTTCATCCCATTGTTCTCTGTTTCGTTGCTGATCCATTTTCCAGTCTTTTTCCATCTTATGTAGATCTCTGAGTGCTTTCTGCAGCTCATCTTCAGTCTCACTGATTATCTCTTCAGCTGCTGTCATCCTACTGTTGAGAGCCCCAATTGTGTTTTCATTTCGTCTATTGAGTTTTTAAGCGATGATATTTCTATTTGCATGGTTCTCATTTCTGCTCTCATTTCCTCCCGTAGTTAATTGACTGCCCTTTCAACTGCTTCATTTATGTTCTCCTGTATTTTATTGGACATCTGCTCAATTTTTTCGTTGAGCTCCTTAAACATCCTACCAATTTATTCTCTAATTTCACTGCCAGAGAGATCACGCACATCTGTATTCTTTTTTGAGTCTTCAGGGTCGATTTCTTCATCTGTTCTTCGAGCTGGAGATCTGCGTTGTTTCCCCATGGTGTTGTGGTGTTCAGGGGTAGATTCCTCTGGTGTACTGTTTCTTTTTTCTTGAGGGTATTACCTTCTCTTGGTGTTGAATTTCCTAGTTTTTCTATTAATAAAGCGCCCGGCCAGCCACACACCCTAGGGAGGTTACCTGAGGTGGAGTTAGGCTGGTGTGAGAGTTCAAAATGACCGTTTACTTCCGGTTACGCTCGGACTTCTGGGGGTTGTAGTTCCACCTTCTGCTGAGACCTGGGGCTCTACCACGACCTCAGGCACCCGCCCGGCCAGCCGTACACCCCAAAGAGGTTACCTGAGGTGGAGTCAGGCCAGTGTGAGAGTTCAAAATGACCGTTTACTTCGGTTCCGCTCGGACTTCTGGGGGTTGTAGTTCCACCTTCTGCTGAGACCTGGGGCTCTACCATGACCCCAGGCGCCCGCCCGCCAGTCGCACACCCCAAAGAGGTTACCTGAGGTGGAGTCCTCTAATTGATTTTCTTAAATCAATCAGATTTAAGAACAGCCGTTCATGAGGCAGTCAGGAGGCATGGCGGGTGCACAGCCGTTCATGAGGCAGTCGGGAGGCATGGCGGGTTCTAGCCCTGGCCCACCACCTCGGCAGAGCCTCACAACAAGCCAGACCACCCCCTCTCACTCCACGGGCACCGCCATTTTCCACATTTCCCTCGTCAGAACTCCACCCAGCAGACCAGCCCATCACAGCCCGGATCATCGACACCCACCCTGCAGCAGCTTTTTCCTCAATCCGGCCCAGGTATGCTGGTCCAGAGACTCCCGACATGGGGCAGAGCTGTTCCTTGCTCTCCCTGTGCACAGCCATTCATGAGGCAGTCGGGAGGCATGGCGGGTTCTAGCCCTGGCCCACCACCTCGGCAGAGCCTCACAACAAGCCAGACCATCCCTGCCACGGCTCCCGCTGCACCGGCTCGCGTAGCATGAAAGTGCTCACTGGGCCAGGGGATGGCTTCAGTACTTCCCCTAAAAAGGGACAGTTACCAGACGGTGCTTCCCCCCTAAAAAGGGACTGTCGCCAACAAAGCCCCCTAGAATTCCTTTGGATGTTTCTAAGAATGCTTGGTGTGCAATTAGAGTGCTTGTTTATGCTGAAACTTAGACTCTTAGTAATGAAGAGACTGAACAAAGAGAAAAACCTGCGGCAACCATAGTTTTCATTATACACAATTATAGCATAAAACAAAGATAGTAAAAAATGCCAGCCCGCGCAGCATCTGGCTGCCAAGGCCTGAGCTAGTCTCAGGTCCTTGATAAGGAAAGGCCCATGGCCTTCAGGCCTTTGCTTCCCATCATTAGCAGGAAGGGAGAATTCTTGACCTATGGGTCGAGGCGACTGGCTACCCCCTGTTGACGGGAATGCAGTGATTAGCCTCCCTAAACCTTCTGTGTGAAAAATAATTGGGCCTGTTAAATTTAACACTTTCTAGTACAAAATCTTAATAATCTTACAATAATAAACTCTGCATAGAAGTTTCTATTTAGGAGTAGGTTAAGTTAATCTATAATATGTGCATAGAGCTAGTAAGTAATTCTATGAATATCAGAATTAAAAAAAAATATGTATCTTACTTAAGGCAAATATGAAAGTATGTAAAAACAAAAGACGTCAGAAAAACATGTCTGAAAAACAGGTGCAGGCAAGCAGGCAAGAGGTGGTCATATGTGGCAGACACGATAAACTCCTTTTGTTGTTGAAAAATGTCTCCTTTGCTAAAAAATAACTGGTGTAATCTTGTGTCTGTGCATTTGTTGAACATAAAAAGAAAAGCTTTGCCTTCAGTAAATGGCAGCAGCAGCATTTGACCTCCCTGTGTCTGTGCCTGTCTGTCCATTGCGCTGACGTCTCTGTTCTCCTGATTTCTTCAGCTGGTTACCCCCGAGACTTAGAGCTCACACCGACTGAGCGGTCTGTGGCACACCCCCTCTCACTCCACAGGTGCCACCATTTTCCACATTTGGACTTCCCTCTCATCAGAACTCCACCCAGCAGACTAGCCCATCAAAGCCCGGCTTCGGCGCGCGCTGCGCCGCAGTAGCTCATCAATAAATGCTTTATTTGGAGGTGTTTAAAAGAGTTTGCCTCCCTCTCGGCAAGCCTGGCAAGCTTCTCATGTTGTATTTGATATGCCAAATTCCAGTAACAATTATATTGGGTCATTCCCATGACCTAATATAATGGTTTGAGGCTCTTTATGTTCCTGTAGCAAGCCGATGCCCCTGGCTCTACTGGCATGAGACAGGACATATGGAGATATTACTGGTGCCTGCTCTAGCAAATAGATGATCAACGGGAAGATCGTGATCGTGATTGTGAACCCTTTTCTCTTGCCACCCTTTTCCCCAATACTCATAATTTTAGGATTTGTTTTTGTTTTGTTTCTTTTTTTAGAATCCTCCCAGTGTTGCTTGGGGTTTACACCTCACTTTGTGCTAAGGGATTACCATTGGCAGGGCTTAGGGATGGCGACTATATGGGGTGTGTGCCAGGGATTGAACCCCAGGCCAATCACATGCAAACTTTTATTTTAAAACACTGTGCTGTTTTACCACTTCCCCACTTGTTATTTTTTTCTCTATCTTCCACAATGAATGTATATACATGTAAAGAGAATATACTTATATTTTTATAATAAGTAAAATAATTTAGTCTTTATTCTTTCTCTTTATTACCTTTGTTATTCTTATAACCACAATTTTCGTCCATTAGAATGGCAATGTTCCATTTTTTCGATAACTGAATTTACCACTGTATGCAATCTTTTCTTGACAGTCACTTAGGATGTTTGCATGTTTCAGTGCCGATATTCTTTTTAAAAGGTAAGTGTAGTGGGACAGAGATGATATAATTAGCTAAAAGTTTGCCTTGAAAGTTGCTAATCTACATTTACTCACAGGAGGGGCACTTGATCCCTTGACTCCTTCCAGCACTGATTTGAGCACAGAGTCACAAGTAAGCCCTGAACACTAATGAATGTGGTTCAAATACCAAAATATTAAAAAATGTTTAAAGGTGAATTCAATATTTTTTCTCAGAAACTACATGTATGAGGATCTTCTGTTTTGATACCCACAGCACAGAAACAGTAAATAAAATTATACTCTATTGCATTGACTTTTGATACAGTGGTACTTGATACTTTTGAAACAGTAAATAAAATTATACTCTATTACATTGACTTTTGATACAGTGGTGTCATCCATGAATTGAACTCCAAAATCAAGAATAAGAAAACAAGAATGAATCAGTGGGATAGCATCAAACTGAAAATATTCTGTACATCAAAAAGAAACAATCAACAAATGATTAGGCAGTCCATGCAGTGAAAATAAATATTTGAAAATTTTTGTTGATAAAGTTTTATGTCGTATAAAGTTGATTAAGCATTATACACTCATACATTGATCATATGAAAAAGTTTTTCATACAATGCATAATAAGCAAAAAGAAAAGTATAAAGAAATAATGAAGAAAGGAAAGAAAGAGAAATCAAGAAAGAAAGGAAGAAAGAAGTGAAGGAAGGAAGAGAAATAGAAAGACAAACCAATTACCATTGAGGAAAACAGTTATGGTTGAGGAAAACCAATAATGATTGAGGAAATAGATAGATACATAACAGGGGTTAAAATCAGGTTTGATTTTTGGCAACATACTATCTCCTGATTATCGCTGGTGCTGGAGACCCCCAGTGCACCTCTATGATGATCTTGGTTTCTCACACATTGCTGAACCTGAGCACTTATTTGTTGACCTGATTGGACACGCATCCCTTTGGAAACCCTCAAAATATAAAACTAATTAGCAAACGGCAGTCTTTTTTAATCTGGCCCAGGTATGCTGATCCAGAGACAGACATGGGGCAGAGCTGCTTCTGGCTCTCATTGTGCCCAGCTGCTCATGAGGTGCCCGGGAGGGATGGCAGGTTCTAGCCCTGGCCCGCCATCCCATCAGAGCCTCACAATAAGCCAGATGACCCCCACTCCCTGAGGACCTCAATTTTCCACATCCGGACTTCCTCCTCGTCAGAACTCCACCCAGCAGACCAGCCTATCACAGCCTGGCTTTGCGCCGCTTGTAGCCATGCGGTTCATCAATAAATGCTGGATTTTGAGATGACTACAAGAGTATGCTACCCGCAAGGCAGAGCCTGGCAAGCTACCCGTGTTGTATTTGATATGCCAGATACCAGTAACAATTATAGACCTCATTCCCATGACCTGATGGAATGGTTTGAGGCTCTTTATGTCCTGGAGCAAGCAGGTGCTCTTGGGCTCTACTTGCATGAGACAGGTCATATGGAGATATTACTGGTGCCCGATCGAGAAAATCGAAGATGAATGGGAAGACAGTGATACAGTGAATTAGCAAACAAACCCATCAAATAGAGACTAGAGAGAAAGCTTAAAGGGCTAGAATGCATGATTTCAAATAAAGACCCAGGTTTGATCCTAAATGTGCCCCACCTTCATCCAAATAAAAAGAATTAATCAAAGCAAATAATCCAAATTTTAAAGTGGTCACTGACTTGTGAATGTTGAATGATCTTTGCATTCCTGGGATGAATCCTACTTGGTCATGATATGATGTTTAATCTTTTTTTAAACTTTTTTATTTTTTATTATTTTTTGTTAGGATGTATGAAAACCATATGATCTTTTGGGTTTTGATTTTGTACCCTGCCACTCTACTACAAGTATCTACTGTTTTTAGGAGCCTTGTGGTAGAGAATTTAGAGTTTCTTAAGTACAATATCTTATCATCTGCAAATAGTGATTGCTTGACTTCTTCCTTGCCTATCTGGATGCCCTTAATTTCCTTTCTTCCCTGATTCTATGGCAAGTACTTCCAGTACTATCTTGAACAGAAGTGGTAAGAGTGGGCATCCTTGTGTTTCCCCTGGTCTTAGGGGAAAGGCTTTCCTTTTTTCCCCATTGAGAATAATACTCAATATGGGCTTTTGGGAGGTGGCTTTGATTATATTGAGGAAGGTTCATTCTAATCCCAGGTCAAGATGGATTCAGCAGTGAATTCTTCCAAACCTTTGAAGAGGACCTACTGCCAGTTCTTTTCAAGCTCTTCCATGAAATAGAAGAAGCATAAATACTCCTGCATAGCTTCTATGACGCACATATAACCCTGATACCCAAAGCAGACAGAGACATCACAGGAAAAGAAAATTACGACCAATATCCCTGATGAACACAGATGCTAAGATCTTTAACAAAGTACTAGAAAACAAAATCCAAAGATTCATCAAAAAGATTATACATCCTTAAAAAAATAAAAGATGAAAAAGCAAAAAAAAAAGATTATACATCATGACCAAGCAGGATTTATCCCAGGAATGCAAGGATGTGAAATTAGCAAGAGGGAAAAAGACAGGTATAGAATGAGTGCATTTATTTGCATGATATAAATAAATCTAGACCGCTTGACTAGAGCTGTTACCAACTGGATCCCACGGGATGTCAAAAGATCACATGGCTGCCCACCTACAAGATGGTCAGACTTCTTCATCAAGACCCTGAAAGAATGGTTTGAGGCTCTTCGTATTCCTGAAGTAACCAGATGCCATTGGGCTACACTGGCACGAGATAGGGTCAAATGGAAATGTTACTGGCACCAGCTCAAGGAAATCGATGAACAACGGGCTGTTAAGTGATCAAGCGATATAAAAATCTATACATATATATAGTATATATAGGTATATATACATATATACCTATATATATATAGGTATATGTATAGATGGTATATATATATAGTATATATAGGCATATATACTGGTATTGGTATCATACTATATATATATAGTATGATACCAATACCAGGCAAAACATGAATTAGGAGATCTTGTAAATAAGTGGAATCAACCGCAAGTATGTAGGAGTCAGAGGTTAGGTAAGACTGGGAAGAGAACAGTATGCTAATAATCGTTGAAAATGATTATACCAGCCTAGAACTGAGCATTGAATATAGGCAAAGGGATACGCATGATAACCTCTAAATTTATGTATTGCAATTCACAATGTGTGAGAGAAGGATCCTTGAACACAGGAGTGTGCCCTGAACACTGCTGTATGCACTGGATGTCCACTCCTATGACCCAAATAGATATACTCTGAATACATAATTTTCTGCTGTGGGGGTAGGGAGGACAGAGTGATAGTACAGTGGGTAGGCTGTTTGTTTTCATGCTGTTGAACTGGATTATGTTCCTGAATGACATCTCCTGTGATCCCTGAGCATTGCCATTAGTGATTCCTGAGTGCAGAGCCATGAGTAACCCTTGAGCACCGTTGAGTGTGGCACCAAAACAAAATCCCTGAGCACTGCCTGGTGCAGAACCCAAACCAGATAAATTTAAATGATAAATTTGAATTTAGTGTACTTCAAAGTAATTTGTCTCAAGTTCTATATTTGTATTTTAATCCTATTCTGAATTAACAAATAAACTACTGAATCACTGGTTTATTTAAGCATAAAAGCTTCTATAGAAATGGTACAGAAAATATAGTAACTCAGAATAATGGTATAACTTGGATTTAACTTATATGACTTCTATATGACTTCTATATTTCTCATAGAAATTGTTCTATGAGAATGATACAGGAGTGTGAAACTTTCGTGCAAAGTGACCATGCAAAAACACTTAAAAAGGGCAACCATAAAAGAAACATACTAATAAAACTTACTGTTTAAATCTCATTCATTTTTAAATAAAATTTTACTTTAAAATTTTCCTGAAATTTGATTTCAAGTTCAAGATCTAGTTTCATTGTTGTCTTTGCAATAGAGAACTTGGCAATAAATAACTTGCTAAAATTCTCTTGGCAATTTTCCTGCATTACAAGAGTAAATAAGCTAGTTGTGGATAATAGCTATAAAATTAATAATCAATGCTATCATGGTTATGATATATTCCCTCTAAATTGTAGCCCTTGGTTCTCCATATGAACCTCAATTTTCCTCCAAATATGTTTTTTAGGTAACGATCGCTGGTTGTGTTTTGGAACAAATGCTTCTGGCTTCTTGGTATCCAGAAACCTCACAAAAAAGAGTAGATTTCGAAGTTCTGAACATAGCTTCCTGTTATATTTCTGATAAATCCAGTATGTTGTAAATACCTTTTCATCAGATTTGATCTATAAACAAAGTACCTTAACAAAACATTTCTGGAAAGGGAGATTTTGGGAGAAACTTTCCTCCATTAGCTGTGGAGGAAAAATATTTACACACAATTTTCTTTAAGTATTGTGATTATTGTTTGAGCATTGAATGTAGGCAAACGGATATATATATATATATATATATATATATATATAATAAACGTGTATATATATGATAACCTCTAAATGTACATATTGCAAGTCACAATGTAAGAGAAGAAAGAAGGAAGAAAGAGAGAGAAAGAGAGAAAAAGAGAGGCAAAGTGCCTGCCATAGAGCAGGCTAGGGGGGAGGGAATCAGGGAACATTGATGATGGGAAATGAGCACTGGAGGAGGGATGGTGCTGGGACACTGTAAGACCGAAACCCAAACATGAATATTTTTGTAATTGTATATCTCATGCTGCTATAATAAAATTGTTTTTTAAATATGCCTGTCAAGAAAAACACTGCGGAGTGAGAGGGAACCAGGGGGGCATTGGTGGAGGGAAGTTGACAGTGGTGGTAGGATTGGTGTTGAAAAATTGCATGCCTGAACTCAATGGTATAACTTTGCAAATCACAGCACCTCAATATTATTTTCTTTAATTCTGTTCCTCTTTCACATGTTTCAGAGTCATTCTTTCACTCCCCTCCATAGCTTCAACCATATTTGCTTATCATGATAAGGTGTCTATCCTATATTTTTAAGAGCCTAAGGTGGAAAGGAGAAATGCTGGGACAGTCCTTTTGCTATCTATAGTCATTTCTCTATTAGCGCTTCCTGATCATCTCTCTTGACACATCAAAGTCTTCAAAGCTCCATTCACTCTAATTATTTTATGAATGGTTTATTCATCTTTAGAGAAAGAGTCAAACCAAGAGGAGTTTTCTTGATTCTGAAGAGTTGACAGATTTGACTCTGGAATAGGGTTGGATTTCCACCACAATAAAAATACCAGGTTTTTAGATTAGGATGAAAAAGAGTAAACTCTGACTTGAAGGAGCCTACTGGCTACTGGCACTGTGAGACACTTAATGCCAGGAAGCTAAGGGTATTTTTCCCAAATTATACCTTAGATCATAACTCCTGAAACTTGTTTCTATAAACCCTAAACTAATGATGAAGTGCTTTAAATTCACACTTCCCAATTTTGGGTCATTTTCTTTTTTTCTTTTGCTTGTTTTTGGGGCCATACCTAGTGGAACCAAGGTTTATACTTGAGTGGTGCTCAAGGTTTATCACTAGTGGTACTCAGGGAAACTTATGTGGTACTGGGGATAGAATCCTGGTTATCCACATGCAAGGCAAGCAACTTACCCACTGTTCATACTACCTGTTTGATCCTGGCAACTTTTTAACCTTTTTACAAAAAATCATTTATCTACTATCTCTCTCTCTCTCTCTCTCTCTCTCTCTCTCTATCTATCTATCTATCTCTATCTACTTATTTATTTTTTTTTTTTGGACCACATGCAGAAATGCTCAGGGGTTACTCCTAGCTTTGCTCTAAAAAAATTACTGGTGGTGTTCAGGGGACCATACAGGATGCCAGGGGTTGAACCCAGATTGACTGCATGCAAGGCAAGTGCCCTACCTTCTGGGCTATTGCTCTGTAAACATTTTAGCCTTTTCAGATTAAGGTTATTTTCAAGCTCTATTAGAATGAAGCAATCCATTTCATATTATTGATCTTGGTTTTATGCAATACTTCAGTTAATATAGTACTTGGTTTTTTAGTGGTAGTGGTTTTTAGAGATAGAGGGTCTAATATTAGGGTCAAATGTTAGGGTCCGGAGTTGCAAGTTCTTAGGAATCACAAAGAAACCAGCCAGTAATGCAAAAGGCAAGAGGAGTTTATTAAGCCAGCTAGCTGGGGTTAATAATAATAATAATAATAATAATAATAATTTTTAACTAAGTCCTGGTACAAGCACTTCTTAAATTCTTCATTTTCTGAAATAGTAAATCTCTGTATCTCAGTCATATCTTATTCTCACAGCCTATATTGCCATACTTTTATTTCTTTTCCTGATTTCTTTCTTAAACTTTGATCTAGACCCATGTTGACAGTATAAGTCTCATTTCTGATCATTGGACTTTTGGGCTGATGATATACACTTCATTCATATATTCTATCTGTGTCTAAAGAGAAGATGCAGTTGGCTATCACAACTTTATTGTATTTTTGATTGCCTTATTTACTTTATGCCTGAAGCATCCTTTGTTCCTAAGCATGGTTTGAGGCATCAAGTTTCCTAGAACCAACGCTATAAGAAATAAAGGTAAAAACAAAGCCAAAGGGAAATAAGATTGTGTTTGGAACTCTCTCTGGTAAGAAAACAATACCTGGTATGGATGCAGATTGGGGAAGAGGAAGGAAAAGTAGGATAAAGTTACGGAAGGAAGCTGGCAGTCTCGGTGTTTTTCTCTTGGCATGACCAATAAACTCTTTTCACCCTTTTCGTGGAAGCAGGACTTGATACCAGAGCCTCAGAGACTTTGTCCACAAATAAAAGAAGGGAGAAGTTGAGTGGTGATCCCAGTCAGGTTCTTGAGGTAGCCAAAATGATGTCCTTTGTCTCTCTGCTCTTGGTGGGCATCCTGTTCCCTGCAATCCACAAGCAATTTACAAAATGTGAGCTGTACCAGGAGCTGTCAGCCCTGACTGACTATGATTTCACTCTGCCAGAATGTAAGTTCCTTGCTGCCCTGCTTCCTCCCTTCTGCAACTTCTCTCCTTTGCTTCTCTTCCTCCCACTTTCCCTTCTACTTTCATTTAAGTATCTATAATCCTTTTGTCTCTTCTGTTTAAGTTTGCTTTTTATTACATTAATTTTCCAAATTCTCTTTTTGCCCATTTTTGGAGCATTTTCTTTCACTCTTGTTCGAAATCATGAGATAATCTGAGTTTTGTCATATTTGAAGATTGACTAAAGACTCTTTTGTTTCTGAGAATGTAGGAAGGTTCCAACTTATACTATAGCTGGACATATCTGTAATATCTCTTTCTTATTCTTCCTCAGTGATCTGTGTAATATTTCACATCAGTGGTTATGACTCACAGACTGTGCTTAATAATAATGGCAGCACAGAATATGGACTCTTCCAGATCAGTAATAAAGTTTGGTGTCGTGATAACAAGTTCCCGGAGTCAGAGAACATATGCAACACCTCTTGTAATAGTAAGTGCCAGTAATTTTTACACATTTCCTCTGTGTTTCTAGGGCTTACCCCTGAGCTAATCTCCTTTTTTAAGTAAATACACATGAGATTTACTACCCTAGAATCCACATATACTTCATATCAACTGTGAAATTTGAATTATTAGTGCTATAACAATGTTCCATCATCCTATACAGGGCTAGAGAGATAGGGCAGAGGATAGTGTTTTCCTTACGGAGCTGGATATAGCCCAATCTTCCACCCCTTTCCTAGAATGCTAAGTTTTTATCACCAAATCCTCAACACAGTCCCCTGAAGTTGATGTGTAAGTGATTTGAGTTGTTCGGAGTCTTAAAGTCTTATATCTGCATCCTCAGAGTGAATCAGTTGATAAGTTTGCTAATTCCTCTGAGGAAGCCTTGGGAATATTAGGGAGTCCTTTACCCAGGAAGGAGGCATTATTTTTCTCATATAAAAAGCCTCAGTCATAATTTTCCATTTCAGAAGGACCAGATTACTAGATCTAGGGAAAAGAGAAATATGTTCTGTTTTGAGGTAATGCTTCTCATTTCTTTCCCTTTAATTTCTGCCAGACTTCCTGGATGGTGACCTGACTGATGACGTGATGTGTGTCAAGAAGATCCTTGATACGAAAGGAATTGACCACTGGTGAATTACCACTCTACTTTTTTACTCTTCCTTTCCCTTCTTTTTTTCTCACCCTTTAGTACTGGCATAATTCCTCTGTCTGTTTCCAGTCATCTAATCTAGAATATTTCCAAAAAAATTAACTTATCAGATATAATTTTCAATTTCTTAAACTTCTCTTATTCCATTCTTGTTTAGTAATTTAAGGATTTCCTATTAAGATTCATATCCAGGCTTCCTGTTACCTTATCTTGAATATATAATTATGCTTGTTTTGACTTAGAGCCAAGAGTGTTGGAACATCTTTTTTAGAACCACAATTTTCTTGGACACAAAACTAGGACCAGTGGTGGAATGATACTACAGTGAATAGTGTGCTTTCCTTGCATGTAACTGAACTGTGTATGATCCCTGGCATCCCATATGGTCACCTAAGCCCTGCCAGGACTGATTCCTTAGTGCAGAGCCAATAGTTAGCCTTAAGCACAATTGGGTGTAGCACCAAAACAAAAGTAATCAAACAAAACAAAATAATCAAACAAAAAACCAGTTCCACTAGGTAGCTTAGGGTCTCATCTGGCTAGGTAAGATTTATCCAATTTTCAATTTATGCTCTGCCAACTCAGCCCTCCTTGGAATAAAGAGAGATATGAGATTGTGCTAGAATCCAGTCATACAACTTGCATTGTCTCCTCATACCAGGTTGGCTCATAAGGCACTCTGCTCTGAGAAGCTGGACCAGTGGCGCATGAAGTTTTGAGAGCCTGCCTCGTCTGCCATTTCTTCATTCCTAGAGTTACCTTTCCCTAAGGCTACCTCAGTTTTCTTCTTTCAACCCCCTTACAACTCATTTTTCTCTGAGTCCTATGCCCTGTGCCTTTGGACACTTGAGGGCTGTTCCCTAAGGATACATGACTTATATATTGGACATTGAGATCATTGTCCTGGTGACACTCTACAACAGATTCCACCTCGGTTCTGAATAAAGGGCATCATTGTTAATGACTGACTGTATTTTCTTCATGGAGGGAAAAAGGGAAATTGTGTGTGGGTGGTCACTGGAAGACACAGGTTATAGCTATCCTCCATTTGTCTTGAATTAGTAATAGATTAACTTAAGAAAGATGAACGCTACTTTCTGTATCAACCCAAGTCATAAGTTTCTTATTAATTAAGAAATTGTGGAAGGGATAAAAATTTGACTCTCAGAGTCTTGTTCCTTAAGGTTAGAGGTAGAAATGAAATGGAGATCATTAATCATTATAACACAAGGAAATAAAAAATAAAAACATACGAAAAGGCTAAATGTAGTACTTTTAGCTATAGTCATCACTAAAACTTGGTGAACTTTTTGACCTTTCACTCTGGACCATCCATATATCCCTGGGCTTGAGAGAAAAGTAGTATGGGTTTTATCTTCCTAAAACAGATTTTGTGTATAAGAAAAATGACCTTGAACTTTTTACACTATCAAAAATAGGCTAAATAAGCTTTCAATGAACATTTATTTGCCTTCAGGAACAGGTTTATTGTATTTAACATAATGTATTGAGCTCTCTCAGAACAAAGAGGGTCACAGGAAATCTCACAGTGAACTGATCACTTGTATGACTTGTCTTCCCATTGTTCATCGATTTGCTCCAGCCGCACTGGTAACATTTCCATATGTCCTGTTGTGTGCTAGTGTAGCCCAAGGGCATCTGTTTATCCCAGGAGAATGAGAGCCTTAAACCATTCCCTCAGGTCATGGGAATGAGATCTGTAATTGTTACTGTTTTTTTTGGCATATCAAATACAACACAGGAAGCTTGCTAGGCTCTGCTGTGTGGGTGGTACACACAGTAGTAGGCTCTCATCTCGTGCATTTACTAATGAACCGCGATGGGGAGAGATCGGCTTTTCTCTTGGGTGGAGCTCTGAGGAGCTGTGGAGTCCGGATGTTGAGAATGACTGCCTTCATGGTGTTGGGGTTCCTCTGGCTTTTTATTAGAATCACTGGGATGGCGGTCCAGGACTATAACCGCCTAGAACTGTATACAGTGTATAAATGTGAAAGATCCTGGGAAATACCTGGTCCTAACTTCCAGTATTGTCTAAGACTGTTGCATGGCTGTGAGCCTGGAGTGCCTCTCTTCTGCTGTTGCTGGCTGTGGTGACTGGGAGCTCTCAGCCACGCCTGCTGACATGGAAGTGGAGGAATAGGAGGAGGAGCCCAAATCCCCACTCCAAGTCCAGCCAGCATGCCACCCCCACCCTGCACGTGAGAGCGAAACCTAGTAACTATGTTGGACTCTGCCAGGGGCTGGCTGAACCATTTACCACTCTCTGGAACTCAATAGGCTGCTCCACGTGGGGACAAGCTGCACAGCTGTGGGTCTGGAGTGTCTCTCTTGTCTCTCTTCTGCTCTTGCTGACTGTGGTGGCTGAACTTGGAGTGGGGATTTGGGCCCCTCCTCCCATTTCTCCACTTCCATGGTGGAGCTGCAAACTCCCAGCCTCCACAGTGAACTGATAATGGTATTTTTTGAAGTAAGATTATGAATCACATTATTAGAAACATATCTGGGAGGGACTGGAGAGATAGTACAGTGGTAATGCTCTTGCCTAACATGTAGACTGCCTAGGTTAGGTTCCCAGCATCCCATATGTTCCACTGAGCACTACTATAAGTCATTCCTGTGTGCAGAATCTGATGTAGCCCTAGAGCATTTCTGGACAGTGCATGTGTCTCTGCTTTGTTTTAATTAGGAGTGAGATCATTGTCTTTTTACTTCCCATTCATTTGACTTGCATGATTCCATTACTTAACATGACTCCATGAAAACATTTTCACTCATGTTGCAGCAAAGGAAAAAAAATAAGTCTTAGAGCTAAGTAAAATTTCACTGTGTATATAAACACTACTTTTATCCACTCGTCTCTGATGGGGCACTTGGATTTTTCCAGGTCTGTCTATTTTAAATAGTGTTACAATGAAAACAATTGTGCATATATCTTTTCAAATTAATGCCTTTTGTTGATTTTGATAGATATCTAAATTACAGCTTTAGTTATATGGTATTTCTATTTATTTTTAGTTTTCTAAACACTCATTTCCATAGATAAAACTATGATTTACATTTTAACCAATGGTGAATGATAATTATTTTTTCACATCCCTTCCAGCCCTTGCACTCTCTCTTCCTGGTCTTTTTGATAGAGCTCCTACTGGACTGGCAGTACTATAAAATTTTGAGGTGTCACAGCCGAAGTTCCATCTAGGAACTGTAAATCTGTTTTCTTGGCAGTTAGATGAAGTTCAGTTGCACGGCTGGGCCATTTCTATGTTGGAGGGTGTTGGGTATGGCTGCAGATTGCTGTGGCTCCAGACAAAAAGGTGAATCTACCTGCTTCCCTTCTTAAAATACCCCAGAGTTCTCAACCTGGACCAGTTTGCCTTGAAAGATTTGGTGGTATTATGTTCTTTAGGACATGTGACTCTGGGCCAAATTTCTTCTGCAAGATGGTGGATACTTTGAGAGTATTTTCATACCATTGTTACAGAAATTGGTGACATGAATGAATAAGTTGCTACTTTTCCATGAAAATTTTGTTAATTTTCAGATTCAACATTAAAAAATGAGATGACCTGCCACTCCATGGGGCCTCCATTTTCCACATCCGTACTTCCCCTCGTCAGCACTCCACCAAGCAGACCAGCCTATCACAGCCCGGCTCATCGGAGATGCACCCTACAGGAGTCTTTTTAATCCGCCCAGAGCCTCACAACAAGCCAGACGACCCCTGACTCCATGAGGGCCTTCATTTTCCACATCTGGACTTCCCCTCATCAGAACTCCACCCTGCTGACCAGCCTATTACAGCCCAGCTCACGCGCCCTATGCGGCTGTGCGGTTCATCAATAAATGCTGGATTTTGAGATGACTACAAGAGTATGCTACCCGCATGGCAGAGCCTGGCAAGCTACCCGTGTCGTATTTCATATGCCAAATACTAGTAACAATTATAGACCTCATTCCCATGACCTGATGGAATGGTTTGAGGCTCTTTATGTTCCTGGAGCAAGCAGGTGCCCTTGGGCTCTACTTGCATGAGACAGGTCATATTGAGATGTTACTGGTGCCCGCTGGAAGCAAATCGATGATGAATGGGAAGACAGTGACATAGTGATACAGTGAACATTAAAAAATAGACTATTAGCATCCCTTGCAGAAATGGCTTAGATGCAACAAATTTCTCAGCTGCTGCTTGAGAATGTTTTTATCATTCCCTTAAACCCTAGTGATAGTCTTGCAAGGTAGAGGACTCTGCATTTACCTTCTTTTCCATTTCCTGCTTTGAATATGCCATTTTTTTTCTTTGTGTTATACAGGTGTTTGTTTAATCCGGCACACTGTGCCAAAGTTTATAGCAGGAAAGCAAGAATGTTTTTTACCAATGGGTTGAGTCCAGGCAGCAAGGGGGTGTCTAGAAAATTAGTTGAGAGCAGCGGTCTCACAAGCTATTTTACAGGGCAATTCCACAAACTCTTCCTTCTGATCCACCCTCAGTATTATATGTCAGTAATTCAGGGACACACTTACATCATGATATCAAATAAAGGTGTGATGTCGTGACTACAGTGCAACAAGGATATCGTGAGATAAGGAGTCACAATCAGGACTGCACCAAGGGAGGTGGACAGGTCATTACAGCAAGATAATCAAGGGGCTGGTCTTGTGGTTTTGTAGTTAGCAGCACAAACAAGTTGTAGATCACATTCTTTCTTTATATTTTTATTTTAATATTTCCATCCAAAGGCTTTAACTTTCATCATTAATTTTTTTGTCTTGCCAGGTAAAATCATTGTTCATTAAGACTTAAGAAATTCCTTGTTCAACTGAGAACTCTGAGGTACTCAGAATTGAGGAGGGCAGCCTCCCTCACAGCACTCACCCCTCAAAAGTGATGTAAGCCAAGTGGAGCTGCTGAAACTCATCAACCAATTCTGCAGATCCTAGACTTCCTGAAATATGCAGCTGCAGCTGTGCCTGTGACCAAGTGACACCTTCAGATTCCACGTACTGACAGCTCAGTAGGAGCACACCAACTTAGATATGAAAATGCATAGAAGTCAACTATGCTCAATACATAAACAGAATAACACAGAAGACACTAGCTGAACTAGCAACAAACCTCAGACAATGATTTTAATGACCCCATGGTGAGATATAACAATCTTCATAATGTTTCTTTTCAATAATTCCATTGTTATTTTGTTGTATTAACTAATATAAAATAATTTTGTGCCTATTAAGGTGAAAAATTTGGGAGGTGGGTGGAAAACTGGGGTCAATGGTGGAAGGAAGTTCCACACTGTTAGTGGGATTGGTACTGGAATATTGAATGCCTGGAAGAAACTGTATTATGAACATTTTTGTAAACCATGGCATTTAAATAAGGTGAAAAAAAATTCCCATTTGTTCTGGTTCTGCATCTTAAATTCAATGTTGGTAACATAGTGTTTGATTTTACATGTTGTAGTGTTGTATTTTTTTTCTAGTTTTCATTTTCAGTTTTGGTATCCTCTGGGTCTCAATTATTTTTACTAAAATATTTAGTTAAATAATTAATTTTCTGGTTTATTTTATTCTATTTTCATAGAACTTGCTATTTTCACTTCTTAAAAAAGAAAATGAAATTTTGTGGAATTTAGTGATTTTGGTATTTTTCAATTTTTGAAAATTGCCAAGAAGCAAAACAGGAATGTAATCTGCAAGTTACATTGTTACATATAGTATAACTAAAAATGCTATTGCTAGGCACATCATATTATTTCCCTTGCTATTACTTTTACTGTGGGGTGGAGTTGGGTCATACCCTGCAGTGTTTGGAAGAATCTGCCAAGCTAAGACTAAGCTAAGACTAATGACCCAGCACAAAAGTAAAAAAAAGTCTTAATCCCTGTATTTTCTCTCTTTCTGACTCATACTTGCTGTTGTTTCTATTTAATGTTAGAAACTATAGCAGATATAAAAATGATTTCACAATTGTTTCAGTACACTGCTACCCAAATCCTCTGCATTTAGCCAGGAGTTGCCTAATACTGGCCAATTTGTAGATGGGGCAGGACAGTTTGAATGTGGCAGTTTTATCTTACCATGTATTCTATGGTGGCTATGAATATTTTCTCTTATTCTGAAACAATCATCGTGGGACTAGCTAGATCTTACTGGTATCTTCACCTGATCATGTTGGATCTCTAAGTAATTAGACCAGAGAGAAATGCTGTTTGCCTCCAAGCAAGCAAGCATGGCTCTTAATGAATCTAAATTCTAATATACAAAACAACTATGAAGTAAAGATGTGACTCTTGTAAAAGCTTGGAGAAATTTATATCTAGCTGTAAGATATTCATTGGTAAAGATAAATGACTCTCCTCCACACTCCTCACAGGGGTACTTCCCAGGCAGATCTTGTCTGAGCAGCATTAATATCGCAAAGGACTTAGATGAGGTCCTGGGAGAAATTACCTGAGGATTTAACCCTGACTGCTTTTCCATTGGAGCGGGTGTCTGTGTTGCAGGGAAATAAAACTATAGCCTGCTTTCTTTCTCTCTTTTGCCCATTTCTCCTTTTGCCTCTTCCCCCTCTCCTCTCTGTTCTCCTCCCTGCTGGGTATTAACACATGGTGGTGACCATCTTGGCCTAGGAGTCTAAATCCAGGCCCGGCGGGGAACCCTAAGTCCGGGGTTTCCTATTGCTGATTTGCATAACCAGAACAAATAGAGTAAAGCCTTTTGAAACTTTGCTGGATTCTTGCGTCTTTCTCCATCTTCCAGCCACTGGACCCCCTGGGTGTAAGGAGAACCCTAGATCCTGCTCTCGGATTTGTCAGGTCACTCACCAGCATACCTTGACACACAATTATTATATTTACTTTTATTATTTTCTATTTTTCTATTAAGTGACATAAGCAGTTGAAGTTTATCATCACTGTCTTCTTCATGGTTTATGACATCATTGTAGATTATGCACTTCAAAATTACAGAAGTAATCTTGTTTATCCAGAGAATATGTTTTGAGCAGTAACTATTCTTTGGAAATTACCATGTTATTGATTAATTTTTTCTTTGTATTCCATTTTTACATTTTATCTGTTCTATTACCTGCTGTTTCAGGAGCATATCCCTGAAGCATTTTAATCTTGTTTTTCATACCTGTCTTCAAGTGAGGAATTGTTCTGATTTGCAACTTTTGGGGAACAATTACTATGTTCATTAATTTCAGTTCCTTTCTTTCCCTCCATTTATTACTGGTTTCTTGAGAAAAATTTCCCCCTAAATCTACACTAACCCCAAGACAAGTCACTTGATTAAAAGGATATTTTACAACACTGGTGTCTTTGGCTTCCTCAGCTCACTGATGGACTGGTTATGTCATCATCTTCTTAGCTGTGGTCAGGCTCACCGTCGTCTGGGCTTGGATAAATCAGTATATGTGGGGTGGGGGTGGGGGGTGGTGTTGTGTTGCAGATTCTGATCCTAGACTGTATTGCAGGGAAATTTTTTGCACTAGGAGGAGAGTTTTCTTGTCAGAGATGCAAAGACATTGGTATTTATATAGGACATCATAATAGTATATCAACAATCCCCCACTCCATGAGGGCCACCATTTTCCACATCTGGACTTCCCTCTCGTCAGAACACCTCCCAGCAGAAGAGCCTATCATAGCCCAGCTTGTGCTGCTGCTTGTGGCCGTGCGGTTCATCAATAAATGCTGGATTTAGAGGTGACTACAAGAGTATGCCACCTGCACGGCAGAACCTGGCAAGGTACCCGTGTTGTATTTAATATGCCAAATACCAGTAACAATTATAGACCTTATTCCCATAACCTGATGGAATAGTTTGAGGCTTTTTATGTTCCTGGAGCAAGCAGATGCCCTTGGGCTCTACTAGCATGAGACAGGATATATTGAATGTTACTGGTGCCCATTTGAGCAAATCAATGGTGAACCGGAAGACAGTGATGTAGTGATTCCATTTTTACTAGCTGTATCTTGACAACTACATTTTATCATCTTGGCAACTACGTTTTATCGTTAGATCACTGAGCAGTTAACATGATTCTTCCTTTGTGAGTCACTTTATTTTAAATATTTATTTTGCACATGATATATGACTTTTTTGAGCCAGAGTCTTTTCCTTTTTATCGTGTAACTTTGTTACCATTATTGTTATAAAATAACAATAAAAAGGACTCAGACACAAGGGGTAGAGTTGCTACCGGCTCTCCTTGTGCTCAGCTGATCATGAGGCACCCGGGAGGGAAGGCGAGTTCTAGCCCTGGCCCGCCATCCCAACAGAGCCTCGCAAGAAGCCAGAGGAATCTTCACACCATGAGGGCTGCCATCTTCAACATCTGGACTCCACAGCTCGTCAGAGCTCCACCCAAGAGAAAAGTTGATCTCAAGCCCTTCTAGTCAGAGTCCCACCCTATGGCGAAGACTATGTCAAGCCCACCAGGTATGCCTGATCCAGAGACTCAAACACACGGGGTGGAGCTGCTACTGGCTCTCCCCGTGATCAGCTGATCATGAGGTGCCCAGGAGGGATAGCGAGTTCTAGCCTGGCCTGCCATCCCAATAGAGTCTCACAAGAAGCCAGAGGATTCCCCTGCAGCCGTGAAAGCAGTTCTTTTCAGCATCCGGACTCCACAGCTTGCACAGAACTCTACCTAAGAGAAAAGCTGATGTCTCTCCATTTGTGCGCGGCTTGAGGCTGTGCAGTTCATCAATAAAGCATGTGTTGAGAGCCTACCTCCTATCTTCCACCTGCTGATGCAGCTAGACACCGCAGCAACACCTGGAAACACCTCGAGGGGCAGTAAGTGACAATAAAATATATATAAATAATTCAGGGGCCAGAGTGATAGTCCAGCGGGTCGGGCATTTACCTTGCATGCTGCCGGCCAGTTCCGCCCAGGTTCGATCCCCAGCATCTCATATGGTCCCCCAAGCACCGCCAGGAGTAATTCCTGAGTGCAGAGCCAGGAGAAACTCCTGAGCATATTGCCGGGTGTGACCCAAAAAAAAAAAAAAGATATATAAATAATTCAGAAGATATAACATCTTGCTATGAGATTGAGGAAAAGTTACCTGCAGCATGAAAGAAAAGAAGAAACATTATGTATGTATAATATAAGCTACATATAATTTCTTGAAATTTATTTCTCATTGTCAATATGGCCTGGGAGGTGAGGAGGAGAGCTACTTTAGAGTTAATGGTTCCAATTCTACCTTATGAGTCTAGTGAAATAGTACAGCAAGTAAGGCGCTTGCTTTATAAGCGCCTTGTATGTGGCTGAATATAGGTTAAATCTGTAGCACTGCATATGATTTGTTGAGCCCTCCATGAATGATCCCTGAGTGCAGTACCAGGAGTAAGCACTGAACACTGGAAGGTGTGACCCCAAAAGAGAAAGAATGTTTCAATAATTTTTTAAATAAGTATTTTATTATACCACCAGAGATATATAATTACAAAGATGTTCATATTTGGGTTTTGGTCACACAGTGTTCCAGCACCCATCCCTCCACCAGTGCCCATCTCCCACCACCAATGTTCCCTGGTTCCCTCCCCTCCTCCAGCCCACCTCCATGGCAGGTTCTTTATTTCTTTCCCTTTCTCTCTATCTCTTTCTCTTTTCCTTCCCTTCCAGTTTGCGGATTACAGATCACTTGATCACTTGAATCCCGTTATTCATCGATTTGCTCGAGGTGGCGCCAGTAACATTTCCATTAGACCCTATCACGTGCCAATGTAGCCCAATGGCATCTGGTTGATTCAGGAATATGAAGAGCCTCAAACCGGATTACAGAACATACATTAAAGGGTTGTCATGTGTATCTTTTTGCCTGTATTTAATACTCAGTTCTAGGTTGGCATTAGTACTTTCGACAATTGTTAGCACACTGTTCCAGTTTCTGTCTTACCTAGCCTCTGACTCCCACACGCTTGTGATAATTTCCACCTTTGTTTCAATAATTTTTAAGTTTAAGTACTTGGCAGTAGAAACTTGGTTTCTTACTAGGGCTCAGTTTTCTACCTAAAATACTGCAGGTATTTCTCCCATGTCCTTTTCACAGCTGTTTTCACCTCCATATTTTTAAAGCTGTAGATGAGGGCATTCAGAATGGGCGTCACTGAACCATATTGCAAGGAAATCATATCTAGGGAGGAACCAGAGGTGGACACCAGATAGCGAACCAAACCTGAGCCAAAGAACAGGATCACTGCAATGAGGTGAGAGGAGCAGGTGGAGAAAGCCTTGCTTCCGGTGGTGGAACTGATGCTCAGGATGCTGGAGACAATGCGAGCATAGGAGAAAAGGATGGGGAGGGTGGTTCCAAACCTATGCAACACAATAACACAGATCAAGATGTCCACATGGATGGAAATATCAGAGCACGACAGAGGAAGAATAGAAGGCAGCTCACAGGTGTAGTGGCGTATGATTTGAGCCTCACAGAAGTCAAGTTTAACAGCCAACAGAACAATGACAGCAGAATTGATAGAGGCCAAGAACCAAGAGAGAAGATCAGCTTTAAACAGAGCTCATTGCTCATCATCTGGCCATAGAGCAATGGGTGGCAGATGGCAGCGTAGTGGTTATAGGCCATCATGGAGAGAAGAAAGGCTTCAGTCCCTGCAGTGATATACACACAGAAAACTTGGGCCAGTTAGCCCTTGACTGAGATAGTTTTATTCTCAGACATGAGGTCCTGAAGTAACTTAGGCATAGTAACAGAAGAAAAGCAGAGGTCTAAGAGCGAAAGATTACTCAAGAAGTACATGGGAATGTGGAGTTGAGAATCAGTCCTGATCACCAGCAGCATTCTCAGATTCCCTGTAACCGCCATTATGTAAATCCCTAAGAAGAGCACAAAGAGCAGAGCCTCAATGATCGGGTTGTCAGTGATGGTGCTGTGGTTCCTCATGGCCATTTGTTTAGCTATTTCCCTGGAATAAAACAGAAAACTGTGAAATCAGTCCTCTCTTCAGCACACTGACCCTCTTCTCCGCTCACTCAATGATCTCACATTTCAAAGTTGCTTTCCCTTCATGTCAGTAATAGTTTTTATTTTTATATTCTTGGTCTTGCATTTTAGCACTCAAGTCAATTCTGTTCTTCACAATGGGTTTATGGAAAATATAAATAGCTTTGACTCGCCTATGTAAATAGAATATGTATATGCTACTGATTTTGAGGTGACTACAAGATTATCCTACCCGCTCGGCAAGCTACCCATGTCATATTTGTCATGCCAAATATCAGTAGCAATTATTGACCTCATTTCCATGACTTAAATGGAAAGGTTTGAGGCTCTTTATGTTCCTGGAGTGGGCAGATGCTCTTGGGCTATCTTGCATGTGCCAGGACATATTGAGATGTTACTTGTGCCCGCTAGAGTAATTGATGATCTACGGGAAGTCAAGTCAAGTGATATGCTACTGAATCTTCTATATATTTGGAAATCCTATAATGTAGCTATACCAAGGTTTTCTAAATATTCTCTTCTCTTATCATTTTCTTAATTGCAATTTTTAAGTTAAAATTGTTCCATGTTTCGCTATCAGAACTGACATCCATTTGTTCCAGTAGATATAATGCTTACAACCAAACTCCTCTGTGGTTGATGAATGTATTTAAGTAGTTTTAAGATCAGAAAGAATGATGAATGATGGTTTACTGCATCATATTTAAATATACCGTCATAAAGTTGACATGTCAATATATTTTTATGGAAAAAGAATACAAAAGTGAATAATGATTTTTACTAGAATTATAACGTGTCTCTGGTTCTAATTCTATAAAGAACAAATTAAACTCGGGTTAAATACAAGCACATTCTTAATTGCAACCTAGTTTTAAGATAATTCTATATTATATGAAGTTAGCCATGCTTTAATATTATCCTCATTTTTCTTGGAGAAGTTTCATAGTAAAATATATTTTGTAATTCCAGTTTGGTATTAGAAAAACAGAAAATAATTTTGTCACAATGACTAACCCAGTGTTTAAGTTTGTTTCATAGTAACAAGAATACTTTTTTAGTTTAGCATCCATAGCTCTCCTCATTTTTTTATTTTCTATTTTATTTTATTGCTTTTAGGGTCACACCCGGAGATTCTTAGGGTTTACTCCTGGCTCTGCACTTAAGATTTATTCCTGGCATTGCTTGGGGGACCATATGAAATGCCAGAGAGCCAACCCAGGTCAGCTTCGTGCAAAGGAAATGCCTTACCCACCGTACTATCATCTGGCCCCTGCATTTGCTCTTAATCATATAAAAGTATAGATGTTATGTTTATGTTGTTGTTGTTCTGGGGCCATAGCAATTATAGACCTCATTCCCATTACCTGATGGAATGGTTTGAGGCTCTTCATGTTCCTGGAGTGAGAAGATGCCTTTGGGCTACCCTAGCACATGGCAGGACTTATGGAGATGTTACTGGTGCCTGCTCGAGCAAATCCATGAGCAACGGGAAGAAAAGTGACAAGTGATAAGTTCTGGGGCCACACCTGACAATACTCAGGGCTTAAATCTGGCTGTATGTTCAAGGATCACTTCTGTCAGGTTCAGGGAACCATCTGAGGTGCTGGGGATCAAATCCTGGTTGGCTACAGGGCAGAAAAGCATCCTGTCCACTGTGCTATCTCTCTGGCCCCTGTGACTGCTTTTGATACCAGAAAGCGCTATTTCTTTTTTCTGTATGTGCCCATTTTCTCCATTTCAAAGGTGCTCCCTAATTTAGTGTTACCACAAACACACAAACTTTCATATACACTGCCTGGACAGCTCCTTCTCCACAGACAACTTTGAATCACTGGCTTTGGCTCTTTGATGTCTAACATCACAGTCAGATTTCTGTTTTCTTTTTTTTCTCATGTTAAACAACTTTTTTTGCTTTTTTTTTACAAACCGTGGGCTCATTGGTATTTGTTTTAGTCACCTGAGGGCACTTGGGGACTACATTTTTCTCTCTGTGCTTGAGGGTTTTGGGGGGAACATATGGTATCACGGATTGAACCCAGGTCTCCTGCATATAAGTGTGTACTCAGTAACTGAACTATGTCTGATCTCTTTTCTTTTTTTAATTAAACATTTCATTATACCACCGTGAGATATACAATTACAACATATCTCATCTCTTTTCAAAAGTATTTAATTTGTGCACAAATTGTACAGTGCATATGGTGAGGATGGTGCATGTGTCCAACCCTGGTTTGGCCCTCTGTATGTTTTCGTTCTCTTGAACACTGCCAGGTGAGATCCTTGAGTACAGAATCAGTGGTAAACCTTAAGCCCAAAGCACTCCTGAATGTGTCCCTAAAATAAAACACAAAAGCAAAGTATTTCATCTTGCTCATATTCCATTTATGATTTTCCAATAATCTATAACCTGGCGTTAACTTACATCAAGAGAAGTTTAAATTCTGATCCTATTAACAAAGCTCTCAACTTAAACTTAAGACTACCTTTGATGTACATAGAGGTTACCTGGGTGCTAGCACAAACAAGATTATTTTCACATTTTATGTCTGCACGATGCTGGCTTAGATTCAGTGACAAAGATGCATACCAGATGGCGGTTAATTTTGAAGATCCTGCATGAATAATATTGTAAAAAACATTGAAGGCAGTATCTTTACAAGCAAGTCACTGTATCACTGTCTTCCTGTTCATCAACGATTTGCTCGAGCGGGCACCAGTAACAACTCCATATGTCCTGTCTCATGCTAGTAGAGCCCAAGGGCATCTTCTTGCTCCAGGAACATAAAGAGCCTCAAACAATTCCGTCAGAGAACTGGTAGCACCTCTGTTCCATGTCTGTGAGTCTCTGGATCAACGTATCTGGGCCGGACTTGAAAAAAAGACTGCTGCAGGGTGGGTCTCGATGAGCCAGGCTGTGATCAGCCCATGGCACAAAGGCTTATTATAGTTCATTCATTCATTCATTCATTCATTCGTTCATTCATTTGTTCGTTCGTTCATTCATTCATTCATTCAATCATTAATTCGTTCATTCATTCAATCATTCATTCATTCATTCGTTTATTTCCTTATCTTTTCAAAAGTACAACTGTTACAATAACTTTCTTATTTCACAAAAACACCAAAGAAAGTGCTTGAGGCCATGTAACCTCATTACGTAAAATATTGCAAGCCTGAGGCTGAAGCAATAGCACAGGGGTACGGTATTTGCACTGCATGCAGCCAACCCAGGTTCAATCCCTGGTATCCTACATAGCCCCCATGAGCACCGCCAGGAGTAATTTCTGAATGCAGAGTCAGGAGGAACCCCTGAGCATCGTTGAATGTGATCCAAAAAAAGCAAAAAAAAAAAAAAAAAAATTGCATGCTACCAAGGAAAAAAATTTAAAAAAAAGAAAGAAAACAGACTATAAGAAAAGTTCATGTCCATTTTGCCTTCTTTCTGTCAACCATGGATAAAATGCATGTCTTACCAAGGCTAGCCAATCAATCTCAGACCTAGATACCATTCAACTTCCTTTTTAGAATAAAATATAGATTTCTAGAAATTCTCCCTTTACCTCTTCCCTTTTTGGAGCGAGGGACTGAGCCATACGCAGTGGTGCACGGGCTAGTCCTGTCCCTCCTTCATGGAGTGACCCTGATGTCAGAGGCCATGATTTTAACCAGGATGGTGCCATCACACTGTTCTACCTGCTGAACTAACTTTCTATCTGTTCATTGTCTTAATTTCCATTTTTAAAGGGTGAATTATTTATCTTAGAATAATACAAAATATATACAGACATCTGTCTTTACTTCAAAATATGATTTTTTTACTTTTTAAAATTTTCTGTACTGGAGGTTGAAACAATAACGTCTCACATCCAAGGCATGTCCTTTACCACCCAGCCATGTCTCTAGCCTTTATTGCTTTTTCCTCTCCTCTGACTTTCTTTTCCTCACAATCACAGATTTATTTACCTAACATGTCACCACTCTGATCAACAAAACCTTCAGTCATTAATCATGAAAGCATATTGCAGCAAGACCTTCCAGATAAGAATCAATGTCTTGATTTCAGTGCTATAATATCTTAAACAGAACCCAGTAATGTTTGCTTAAGTTTCTAGCCCATGAAACTGTAAAGCATTTTTAATGAGCCATATTTATGATCTTTTATTTGATAGCAATAGTTAATCGTGACCTAGTTAGCCATGACTCCTCTTAGCCACATTTATCTATCTCTAGTTCGCCCACGATCCCTTTCCTCACCCTGTAAGGTTTATCTTATAAAAGGTGCATGCATATCTACCCTTTCTTCAGAAATCAAGGATCTTTGATTTCTAGAAAACAGTTTCCAGAAACATTTACTCAAATTAAAAATTTATTACATGAAATATTTTCAAAAAATATGAATCATAAGTTAACACATGATTAACAAAATCTATCAAATATGGTTTTCTAAGCTACATTCTCTACCTCTAAACAGGATTATTTATGAACCATGGGAACAAAATAGTTCCTACCAATTTTCTTTATAATTTTAATATGATAAAATTATTCAGTGTATTGTCATGTGAAAAATCAGAAATCAAAAACTTTTAATGTCAATCTTCATATTTGCTGCTGTTCTACTTTACACTTCTTCATGTTATAACTTTCTGCTACCTAATACATTGCAAATAATTTTGCATCATTTTTCTCAGAGCTGTTTTAACCTCCTTGTTCTTCAAGCTGTAGATGAGAGGATTCAATAGTGGAGTGATCACACTATACTGTATGGAAAGAATCAACTCCAGAGGTGAACCCGAGGTTGGCATCAGATAACGAACAATGGCCGACCCATAGAACAGGAGCACTGCAGTGATGTGAGAAGAGCAAGTGGAGAAAGCCTTGCTTCTGCCTGTGGTAGAGCCGAATGCTGAGGATAGTAGAGACAATGCGTGCATAAGAGAAAAAGATCAGGAGGCAAGTTCCAACAGCATGCAAGAGGGCAGAGCACAGCAACATTGCAAAATTGGTGGAGATATCAGAACAGGAGAGAGGGAACAGAGATGGTAGCTCACAGGAGTAATGATGGATGATTTGACCCTCACAAAAGTCCAAATCCAAAGCCAAGAGAACATTGACAAGTGCATCCAGAAAGGCTATAACCCAAGAGGCCCACACAAGTCTTATACAGAGCTGTTTACTCATCACCTGGCCATAGAGTAGTGGGTGGCAGATGGCAGCATAGCGATCATAGGCCATCACCGAAAGCAGACAGGCCTCCAATTCCTGTAGTGGCAAAAACAAAGAAGACCTGAGCAAGGCATCCCTGCACTGAAATAGTTTTTTTCTGAGATAGGAGGTTCCTCCAGCATCTTGGGTACAGTCACTGAAGAATAGAAGATGTCTTGGAAGGAGAGATGTCTCAGGAAAAAGTACATGGGAGTGTGGAGGCTAGAACCTGTGTGGATCACAAGTATCATCAGCATGTTCCCCAGGAGAGTCAGAAGGTAAATCATCAGGAACAGAGCAAAAGAGCAGGGCCTGGACTTGGGGGTCAGCAGGTAATCCAAGGAGGATGAACTCCGTGATACAGCTGTGATTTCCTGAGGCCATTTCTTTTGCTGGTCACTGTTCTGCAGGCAAAAGTTAAGAAGGGGACTAAAAATCTACTGGTTTTTCACAGAAGTTTCAGAAGTCATCATTGTCCTCCCCCTATATCATCCTTCCTGCCTGATCACTTGTCGCTCTTCAGTTCTCATATCTGGCTTCTGTGGTTTCACAGAGTTCTGGTCCCTGGCTTAACCATGCTGAATGAATCAGGATCATTCCCACTAGACTTTTACTCCTAAGACAAATGTGTGCTGATATCATTAACCCTATTAGGGCTAAGGAGAGCTTCCCCATCACTAAAACTTGCCACCATCTTCTGATGGGTAATTGTGTTCTATAGCACTTCTCATAAACAGGAGCTTCAGCAGACATACTAATAAGCAAATGAACATTGCTGTTACCTCCATCAATCTTTAGTTGCTGCTTTCCTCCATTTAGAACTATCTGATGGTTTGTTAACCAATTAACCAATTAGCATGTTTTATTTGTGTAATGGTTTATCTTATAAAATGGGCTTTTTAAATATATTTCATCTGTGTGTGTATGTGTAGAAGTAAGTGATGAGACTGAAATTGGGTTGAGAAATTGAATAAAGGTTAAGACACATGCCTTGTGTGAAACCTACTCTGGTTCAGTAATAGCTAGGTGCAGCCCTTCAGACTTGTGAGCATTGGTGTGACCCAGATAACTCTATCTACTCTATCTATTCCTAAGGTCTTTGCTTTGTATATATTCCCAAGACCTTTGCATTGAGTCACAGACCTAGATGTCACAAAATCAATGAGAAGTGCCCCCAGACATTTTCAGTACTAGGCCAAAAATCAATGAGAGGGACTCTGAGACTTTGTGATCACTGCCTGGGAGACACCCTCTCTAGAAAAGTCCTCCCCAAAACTGGTTATTTGCAGACATGAGAAAACTTAAGAGTGATCTTAGTAAGCTCTTAACATAGCTGGGAGTGGCGCAACTCCTCAAACATCTGAATTACCTATGAATTCTGTATCAGGTATAATCTGCAGTCCAGAAGATTGACTCAAACTGACGAAGATTCAGCAAATAGAAAAAAAATTCCCTGCAAAAGTCATTTTTACCTCTGTGTCAAAATCATTTTATGAAAGTAAATAATTTATCCCAGTTTTATACTCACAATATTGCACTGAATAAAAGTCAGTCTTATCAGAAATATGAAATATTTTAATATCCATATTAGCTGGAGGAATTGATCTATTTCTTCTGTTTCTCTTTTAATTAAAGAGACACAAGGACACAAGGACATCCTCTCGCCAGAGGACAAATTCTGAAAAATATTTTATCAGTTTCAGAGGAATTTAGAGAAGATGTATTTGGAGCTAAACACTGAGAACTATTATACTGAAATGAAAGCACCAGAATCTCTCAGGGAGAAAATTACCTTCTTGCTCCTTCTCACTCCAGGGTCCACGCAGTCATTCTGACTAATGACACTTTCTTTCAAGATGGACAATGTCTTTATGTCAATATTTTTTAAAAAATTGCTGGTCCAGAGCTATAGTACAGTGTTGGTGCTGTGTAAGTTGCCCTGTACGTGGCTGATCTGGGTGCGATTCCAGAACACCGTATGATTTTCCGAGGCCACAAGGGGTGATTCCTTAGTATAGAGCCAGAAACTAAGTCCTGAGTGTTGTCAAGTGTGTCCCAAAAAAAAACAGAAACAAAAAATTTTAATTTGCAAATTTCTAAAAAGCAAACTTTGCTCATTAAGTAAAGAATGATATATTCATTAACTAATCAAAACCCAGAAGACAAAGAATAGGGCATACCCAGTTTAGGGAGTCCTTATATGCAAAGATTTACTCTCTATTTTGTGAAAAGTGAGGTTGGAAAGTGAAAAGAGGGATCTAAAAAGACCAGAAAAAGAAAGTCTGATAAAGATGATGATAAATCTTTAAAGTGACTGCTTAAGTATTTGGGAAACACTTTCAGAAGAACCACGGAAATAGTACAATTTTCTCACATTTTCCAAGTAGAGAAAGAATTTTTTCAGGGCTAGCCTTTATTCAGGTAGAAAGAAGAACACAGTTTGTGTCATAAGAATCAATAATTTGGTGAACTAACTCTAGGAAAAAAATCTCTTTTCTGGTTGGAACTCACAATGCAGGCAGGAAGGCACTAGCTCCAGCTTTCCCTGAAGTTTTTTATTGGCAGGTGGGTGGTGTTTGGACTACACACATAGGTTCTCAGGGCGATTCCCTTTATCTATGCTCAGAGGTGACCCCTGGTTGTCCTCAGGGAACCATATGTAGTCCCAGATATTGAACTGGTGCTATCTGCACTTAAAGCAAGCAGCTTACCTCTGGTATGATCTCTCTGGAATAATGCTTTCCTGAAGTTTGATCAGTCATGTATCTCCTGGCCACAGAGAAAATATTCTCAAATCTTTAAGAGATGAAATTTGGAGAAATTGCTCTCTGGTGGTCTCAGGCCCAACTATATGGTATCTCCTTTTATTTTTCTCCATGGAAGTAGATATTGAGCTCAACATATTGATAAGAAAGTGAGTTTGAATGCTAACCTTTTAGAAAAGCAGAAGCAGTTCCTGCAGTTAGTTTATAGGCTGGCTGTACCGGAGAGTCTAAGAGAAAGATGGACAATGCCTGAATTCCCTAGAGTTAGAGCTTGAAGCCAAAATTGCATGAGTTAATTAGGGAAGTAGAACTTTGTAAGAACCATGGGAGATTATCTCAATAGTTGGCTCAGAACCTGACTTTGAAATCTTTTTTTAATTTTTCCCTTTATTTAAGTTTTATTTAACAATTACAAAGATATACAATTAAAAAGTTCATATTTGGGTTTTGGTCATACAGTGTTCCAGCACCCATCCCTCCACCAGTGCCCATCTCCCACCACCAATGTCCCTGGTTCCCTCTCCCCTCCCCCAGCCCTCCTCCATGGCAGGTTCTTTTATTTCTTTCCATTTCTCTCTCTTTATCTTTTCCTTCCCTTCCAGACTATGGATTACAGAACATACATTAAAGGGTTGTCATGTGTCTTGTTGCCTCTATTTAATGCTCAGTTCTAGGTTGGCATTAGTACCCTCGACAATTGTTACCAAACTGTTCCATTTTCTTTCTTACCTATCCTCTGACTCCCACACGTTTGTGATAGTTTCCACCTTTGACAAGACCTCCTGATACATGTTTTACATGACCTTTGATATTGGTATCATAATATGTGCATATATATTTATGTCATGCAAATAAATGCAGTCATTCTGTATCTGTCTCTCTCCTTCTGGCTAATTTCACTCAACATAATTTTCTCCAAGAAAATGGAAACATATTCCCTGCTCATGGATGGGGAGAATCAACATTGTCAAAATGGTAATATTCCCTAGAGCTCTGTACAGATTCAATGCAGTCCCTATAAGGATACCCATGACATTCTTTAAAGAAATTGAGCAAACGCTCCTGAAATTTGTATGGAACAATAAACCCCCAAGGATAGCTAAAACAATCCTCGGGAAAAAGAAGATGGGAGGCATCACCTTTCCCAACTTCAAACTGTACTACAAGGCAGTAGTAATTAAAACAGCATCGTATTGGAATAAAAACAGACCTGTGGACCTATGGAATAGAATTGAGTATCCTGACACCCAACCTCAAACACATGATCATTTAATCTTTGATAAAGGTGCAAAGAGTCTAAAATGGAATAAGGAAAGCCTCTTCAACAAGTGGTGTTGGGAAAACTGGGCAGTGACATGTAAAAAATGAATTTGGACCTGTGTCTAACACCATGCACAAAAATCAGATCAAAATGGATTAAAGATCTCAATATCAGACTTGAGTCCATAAAGTACATTGAAGAAAATATAGGAAAAACCCTCCACGACATTGAAGCTAAAGGCATCTTCAAAGGTGAAACATCACTAACAAAGCAACTAGAAGAAAAGATAAACATATGGGACTACATGAAACTAAAAAGCTTCTGCACCTCAAAAAGAAACAGTGACTAAGATACAAAGGCATTCCACACAATGGGAAAAATATTCACCCAATACCAATTCATGGGAATGACCTAATATAATTGCTACTGGTATTTGGCATATCAAATGCAACACGGGCAGCTTGCCAGGCTTGCCGTGTGGGTGGCACACTCTTGTAGTCACCTCTAAACACAACATTTGTATTTTTCCTGGAGTCTCAAACTGTTTAAAATTGCACCAATATATATGATATTTTATAGACATTTATTATGATTTTATCTTATTTCATGGGGTTTCCAAGGTGACACATGGGACCCAGAAAATATTCTAGCAGTATTTGACCCAGTGGTACAGATTTGATGGCTATATTTCTCAACCCAAAATATTGCTGCTTATCATCTTTTGCATTTCCCTGATAAATAGTGATGAACGCACATTTCACATGCTTGGTGTCATTTGTATGCCATCTTTGAGAATTTCTATTCATTTATTCTCCCTATTTTAATCGAACTATTTGTGGGAAGGTAGTTAAATACTTAAATGCTTCTTATAATCCTGAAATTAGTCCTTTGTCAATGGACATAGTGCAAATATATTCTCCTATGTAGTAGATGACTTTTTATGGAAAAGTCATTTCTTCCTCAATGTAACCTCAATCATCCTGAAAAGGATTGGCAGAACATTAGATGAAGGACAACCATGTGAGCAAGCCGGGTTCTGAAAATGATTCAGGACTATCAACCATATCCACACGGTTACCAAGCTCATTGAGATTTGTTGGGAGCTCAAAAATGCTGCTCTGTCTCACGTTCATTGATTTAAAGAAAGCCTTTGATTCTGTGGAGACTGAAGTGGTCATCCAAGCCCTAGCCAAACAGGGTGTTCAAACCCATCAAGAACCTTTGTGAGCTGTATTACGGATTCACCACCAGAATCTCACCATTCTACAAGGAAGTGATCATTGATGTCAAAAGAGGGGTTCTTCAGGGTGATACCATTTCGCCAAAACTCTTCAATGCCACCCCTCAAGAACGCCGTGCGACAATTAGAATGGGAAGGAATGGGAGTGAAGATAGATGATCGGCAACTTCACCACCCATTTCGAGAGGAGAGTTGGAGAGAATAGGAAAGGAGGGAAGTATAAAAAGAAGTTAAAACAATTAGTGTTCCCTCTGGTAATGCCACAATTCCTGTGCCTATGGAGTGGCTTAGGTACTTTTCTTTCTTTAAATAAACACTACTTCAATTCAGCTAGCTGATGCTTCCTTTAACTTGTTAACTAAATGTTTGGTTTAAATGTTTTATTCTTTCCACTAAATGTTTCTTTGGAGACAAAAATCTGCATGCTTGAGTTTTTCATTGGATTAATTTCTGGGTGCAGCTTGCCCAAACAATGTAGTAAGGACTTGAACACAGCAGCAGTTGTGGAGGGTGGAGGTTTTTGGGGTGTCCGGGCTCTGTTAGGACCGGCCAGACTCAAACCTGTCCCCTTACAGAGTGTCCCAGTGTAATCTGCCTGGTGCGGGACTAGAAGGATCTCTGCCCCCTTTTAGGCCTTTTGAAAATAGAGTTGTATGTTTGGAAAACAATGGGAATGTTAGAAATGCCCCTCACATCAGATTCCCTAATACCTTAGATACTAGTGATTGAAGCATGTTTTCCATGCTATGTCTTGTTACTCTTTCATCTTATATTGGGGATTTTGCCTATGCGATTTTTTCTTGTTACTCTTTCATCTCATATTGGGGCTTTGGTCTATGGTAAATTTTTCTCCTGGCCAGAAACTAGGAGTCTTCTTGCGCAGTCTCCCAGTTCAAGGATTTCTCGAGGAAAGATTCCATAATCAATTTTGGGTGTAAAATTAAAGCAGCTTTATCAAGAGTATATTGTTTATAAATTTGTTTCTTCCACCATATTGGCTTTGCCCCCTCCACTGTGTTGACAATTAGTTTTTAGTAGCTGTTAAATTATTTTATTGTTTTACAACTTATGTTTCTAGAGTGGTAAATATAATGCTATGCCTTATAATTAAATGTATAATTCTGTCCTTGACCATACAGTTTCCCCTCTTACACTACCCACACACCTTCCTCCAGTTCCTTATATTTAAAAGATTTAAATTTTTTTATTAAGTGTAAAAGTTTGATATATTTTTACATCACATGAGTGGAATCATGCAATATCTACTTTTCTTTTTATGACTTATTTTATTAGACATTTGGGCCCATACAAGCTTTTGCAGATGATAGAACTTCATGTTATAGTATACTGGAGTAATATTTTATTGTGTATCATCTTTTTTGCTATGTTAGTCAGATGATAGAAACAGGGTTTTTAAAACATTTTGATTACAAACAATTATGCAATGTCATGTGCATATATAAATGTATGTACACACACATATATATATATACATATATATATATATATGTTGCATATGGACCCCCAATTACTGCCAGGAGAGATTTCTGAAAACAGAGCCAGAAGCGTTGAGCACAGCTGGGAATGACCCCAACCCCAAATAAATAAATAAATAAATAAATAAATAAATAAATAAATAAATCACTATTTATTAGTTTGTGGTAAATACCCAGGAGTGGGTTAATGATCACGAAACTTCCCTATTTTTAATGTTTTAAAAGAAATCCATATTATTATATAATCACTCTGCTAATTTCTTCTTCCCCAATGCTGTATGTCACTTGTCTTGTCACTTGTCTTCCGTTGTTCACCGATTTGCTTGAGCGGGCGTCAGTAACATCTCCATTTGTCCCCGTCATGTGATAGTGAGGCCCAAGAGCATCTGTTTGCTCCAGGAACATGAAGAGCCTCAAACTATTCCTTCAGGTCATGAGAATGAGGTCTATTATTATTACTTTTTGGCATATCAAATACTACCCGGGTAGCTTGCCAGGCTTTGCCATGCAGGTAGGATACTCTTGGTAGTAGATAGGCTCTCAGTTCCTCTTCCCTGTGTATCTGGGTCTCTGATTCATGGCTGATAGCCCAGAAGCAGTTTGTGGGAGGGTCCACTGGGTCTCCCAGACAGGACAGTGGTAGGGGGAAAGGGACACCAGCGCTATCTCCATGGAAACCTGGTGATTTTAGCAGCCAATACCAGCATACCTGAGCTAGAGATAGGCTTCTCTATAGGGTGGGGCTCTGACGAGCCAGACTTGAGATTGGCTTTTTCTCTTGAGTGGAGCTCTGATGAGCTGTGGAGTCTGGATGTTGAAAATGACTGCCATGATGTCATGTGGATTTCTCTGGCTTCTTCCAAGGCTCTATTGGGATGGTGGGCCAGGGCCAGAACCTGCTCCTCTCTCCCAGATGTCTCATGATCAGCCAAGCATAGGGAGAGCCAGTAGCAGCTCTGCTCAGTGTATCTGTCTCTGGTTCACAGCCGACAACCTGAGAGCAGTTTGTGGGCGGGTCCAACAGGCCTCCTTGATGGATGGGACAGAGGTGGGGGAAAGGGAACCCAGCTACATTTCCATGGAAGCCCGGTGACTTTTGCCAATGTGTATAACTAACTCTATCTCTCTGAATCATTTGTAATATTTGTTTCTTGGATAATGGCCATTTTCACAGTATAAAATGATATCTTAATGGTAGTTTCTTGGATGGTGTTTTGTTTTGGTGTTACACCCAAAAGTGCTCAGGGCTTACTCCTGACTTTGAGCTCAGGAATCTTTCTCAATGGGACTCAGGACATTAAGGCTGTACTGTACCATAAGACCATATGTACTCATTGTCTAGATTTACACTCGGTGACTTATCTGCCATAAATATGCAAGATTCTATACAAATATGTCTTGAGTATAGACCTTTGATTTGATGATGGAAGAGTGTTGGAAAAATTCCTCTATCTGGTCATGTTGATCCTGCTTTCCCTCATTTTGTTCTATCTACCTTTTCCCCCAATGATTGGTTAAGTCTCACGTAAAATATCAAGGGTGATCTGCTATACTCTAAATCCATCAATTTAAATGTTGAGTTTATCCAAACACCCTCATAGAAATACCCAGAAAAATATATAATATGAAAAGATACATATAAAATTAATCTGAGAAGTCATACAAAGTCTAAAATAAAATTTACTATCATCACAGTCTGAAACTAGAAATATTCTATGTACAATGAAATATCTAAAATGTGTTTTAGGTAGAATTTTATTTTTGGTAAATGTTTGAAATATTTTGAAAGATCATTCCAAATCGCAAGATAAGAATACATCATCACATGCCAGAAAATTCTAGAGAAATATAACAACTTAACTTGTGGTTCATCAGTTTGTCATAAATAAAATGATTCACTCCAGTCACAATATTGATTACACTGGATAATGAGACTAAAAATGGGAAAGAGGAGACTTAAATTTTTAAAATTTTAATATTTAAATAGTTTTTAATTTACACAAAAGTTGCAGGGACAGAGCAGAATATTGTCATCAAATTTACATCATTATAGTTAATGGTTAACTATAATCTAGTTAACCATAATCCATATAACTACATATAATCCATATAACTATATATAATCTATATAACTATATATAATCTATATATAACCTATATAACTAACTATAATCTATCAATATGGTTATATCAATAGATTATTAACTAAACTTCATATGTACTTATATTCTCTTTGTATATAAGGGGCAATTTCTATTGCAGAGCTCTACCTGGGCTAGCAAAGTACTCCTTTTTGCCCTTTTAAAATTTTGCTTCATTTTTAAGGGAAACACAGTGAGATATACAATTACAAAGTTGTTTATAATTGGATTTCAGTTATATAATGTTTGAACACTCATCCCTTTACCAGTGCATATTTCCCACCGCCGATGTCTCCAGGTTCCCTCCCCTGCCCCTGCCCAAACTCTATGGAAGGGACTTTTCTTTTTATCACTTCTCTCTCTCTCTCTCTCTCTCTCTCTCTGTTTCCCTCTTTCCTTTGAGGCATTATAGTTTGCAAAACAGATACTGAAAGGTTATCATGTATATCCCTTTATGTTCTTTCAACACCAGTACAGTTTATTTGTTATATCTTGTTAGTTTCTTTATGATGGTGACAATATTTCAAATAATTTTGATGAGCTTACTTTTTAAAATATTTTATATGATTACATTCCGATTTTGTTGCATCTGATGTTTCTCTTATTGCCATTAGGATTATGGGGTTTAGAAGATGAGGAATTGGGTGAGCAGGTGGCCTGTGTAAGACAGGAGACAGGCTTGTCTATACCCAGGACTCTGCCCCGTGGTGCTGGATGGTTGATGGTCTGACATAGAAAAGTCTTGGCCCTTGGGATGAACCCAGAGCCACAGCATGGCCTAGCAAGCTACCCGTAGTGTATTCAATATGCCAAAAACAATAACAATAATGGACCTCATTCCCAACAAATGGAGACTTTGCTGTCACCCGCTCGAGCAAATCGATGAACAAAGGGAAGACCAGTGACAACATATTTTGACACTATTTATATTAGTCTTGATCATCTAGCTTTGATAGCACTTTTCATTTATTTTAAAAACAATTTCCCCTTCAATGCAGTATCTTTTAGCAGGAAATCCTTAAAAATAGAACATGTTTAAGAATGGGAAATTATGCTCTTAATTCCTTGAAAGTGCTCTTTATACACAATATTTGAAATTCTTTTGGTAGACCTTAAAATTTGTACTATCTGTAGCCGCTGGATTAGATATTTGTGTTTCTTCCCCTACCACCAAATTTACTTAATGCATTATTTATTTTTATCAACATGTACTGTTGAGTTTTATTATAACCTAACAATATTTGTTACAAAGGAAAACAAAGTCCTGAACTCAGTCTATACTATGAGAACCAAAGTTATTAGTGGGGTAGACATAATTACTAACAAAAGTGTTAGAGGGTATCCAATGGACTCTGCATAGGAATTTTGGCATGTTAGTGATAGTTTTGGTGTGGTACATTTATTTTGAAGAGTCATGGAGTGATATGAGTGGGTAAAGAGCATTACCTAAATTATGTGAACAAATGACAATAAATCTTGTAAGAGATAAATATGAAAGCAATATCTATCTTTTAAATGCACAACTATGAGGCTTAAGCAATAGTGTAAGGGGTAGGAATCTTTGTAGTTGTAGTTCATGGTGCTTGCACCACCAACTTGGGTTCAACCCCTGGCAACACATATGGTCCTTGATCCACTAGGATCTCTGAGCACAGAGCCAGGACCACCTGGTATACTCTTCACCAACAAGAAATTCCTCCAAACAATATGCACAACTTTGATGTGTAATACTAAGCATCTGATAAATGTTTCCTAAAATAATGCCATTTTAAATGAAAGAAAATTTGAAAGGAAAGAGAAAATTCTCAAATTACCATGAAAAATAAGATATAAAAATAGTCATGCAGTATAGAATAATTTCAGACGGGCAGATATAGATTTTATAGGAAATTTTGAGATGAGTTAAAGTCTGCCTCTTTCAATAAATGTATCTACCAGTAGTTTGTCCATTTAAAAATTCCATATATATATATATATCCTTTATGAAAACAAATTTTGCTGAATTTGTATCATTCCTTAAGACTGTGGGAGATCTGCAAAAAATGAAGTCACCTGGTGGAAATATAGATATGATGGGATGAAAGGGAAATCAAAAAGGAAAGGATGAATCATGTTTGCCTTGACACAAACTGAAGGTGCTAGGGAAGCAAAGAGATGGAAATATGAATTTCACAATGTTTTAAGTGAAGGACCATTTGTGCCTCTGTTAGATTTATATAAACTCCCCTTTTCGGTCCACACTTAACCCAAATATTTCTCCTAAACCTGATTGAAAATTTTATGCTGTCTTAACTCTCGGTGACCCTGACTCTTTGATTTCTAGCAAACATTTTTCTCTAACTCCGAGATCCTAATACAATCTAATTAGACAATTATATTGCTAGCAATTTCAGTGAAAATATTTCTTAAAGGAGAAATAAATGACCTTGCTTTATTCTTGATGAGCAATTCTCTGCTTTCTCAAGCATTTCAAAGGAAAGAGGGCTTTGAAATGCTTTATCATAACTTATAGAATAAGAAATGTGTTTTCTGTATATTTTTAATTTCTGTATATTTTTAAATATATTTTGTATATTTATATTTCAAAATTCCCATTTCCCACTTTTCCTCTACCTGTTATGTATTTGAGATAAAGCACGCCTTTTTTTTTCATTCTTCTCACTGCTTCTTTTACTTCTTTGTTCTTCAGGCTGTAGATAAGAGGATTCACTAGGGGAGTGATCACACTGTACTGTATGGAAAAAATTAATTCCAGTGGAGAATTTAAGGTGGGCATGAAATAACGAAGCAGAGCAGATCCGTAGAAGAGGCTCACTGTAATTAGATGAGAGGAACAGGTGGAGAAGGCCTTACTTCTGCTGGTGGCAGATTTGATGCTCAGAATGGTAGAGATAATGTGGGCATAAGAGAAGAAGATCACACATAAGGTCCCAGAGGCGTGAATAATGGCAGAACAGATCAGGACTACAAAGTTGCTAGAAATATCAGAACAAGACAGAGAAAATAAAGAAGGCAGCTCACAGCTGAAGTGAGGCAGGATATGGGCCTCACAGAATTCCAGTTTACAAGCCATAAGCGTGTTAATGAAAGCATCCAGAAAGCCTAGGCCCCAGGAGCCCCATATCAGAACTCCACACAACTGTTTGCTCATCACCTTGCTGTAAAGCAATGGGTAGCATATAGCAGCATAGCGGTCATAGGCCATGGCAGAGAGCACAAAGACTTCAATGCCTGCAGTAGAAAATACAAAGAAAGACTGAGCAAGGCAGTCTTCTATTGACATAGATTTTGCCTGAGACAGGAGATTTTCCAGCATCTTAGGCACTGTGACTGTAGTTAAGCAAATATCCAGGAGGGAAAGATGACTGAGGAAGAAATACATAGGCGTCTGGAGGTGAGAATCTGTTCTGATCACCATTATCATCATAAAATTTCCCAGCACTGTCAGGAGATAAATCCCTAGGAACAGCACAAAGAATATAGCCTGTACATGAGGGTTAGAAGACAGTCCAAGAAGAATGAATTCTTTTATGGTGCTGTGGTTTCCTAAGACCATGATAGATGTTTCTCTGGAATAAAAATGGAAAGAAGGTATTCATCCTCTTTTTGCTTCATCTCAGAACATAAATTGAGTTTTATGTATATCCATTGTGATTATTTTGACCTACAAATCTTTCATGTGGGTATAAAACAATCTCCCTTCCCAATGTCTCCATATTTTTGGTCTCACTGATTGTCTACTGTACTGCTCTTGCTCTTTCTTCAGTCTTACGTATTTTTCAGTTCAGATGTATGACCTCACCATCTGTGTTCAAGTCATGGACTACGTGAACTACTTCCTGCCAGAGCAGGAAGCCGAGGCAGGAAGTGGAAGCTACTCACTCATGGTGAGCACAGCAAGACAAATGAATGGGAATGAGGCTTGCAAGGCAACGAAGACATAAATGTAGATTTCAAGATCCATTTCTATGGAAGTGCATTGCAGAGTAAACAGGGAAGATCAGATCACTACATTGCCCAGACAATGTAGTGAAGATGTAGAGCCTAATGGAAAGCCATAATCCCTTCCCTTTCCGGTGTTTGTAAAATTAAAATCAACTACTTTCGTAGTATCTTTTTTAATTAGTGGTAAAGTAAAAAAGTCAAATTACCAAATTTGCACAGGAGAATCAAAGTCAATTAATTACAGCAATTAATTTGCTGTAATTTCAACAAATTACCTTTGACTAGAAAATTAATTAACATTTTTAACTTGCAGTTTGATTTTTAATCATATATTTACTCTAGCTTTTCTGTTTATTGTTACAGACCTAACTTTAGTTTCATGTCCTGCTCCCCCAACACTTTGATAGAAAAAATATTCTGCAATATCTGGGATAAAATGTGAGTTAGATATCCAATATTAAAAAAGGAAAAAATCTTATGTTAATTAATGGCTTGTACAGTACACCAATTATATGGAGGCCCTAATTAGTTATATCAGTAGATAGAATTTATGAAGATATAATAAAAGATAGGTTCAGTGCTGAACTGTATAAAAGTATGGGTATTCATTAATGGGAATATTAGAAACTAATATTGCAACAAGCCAGACTACCCCCACTCCATGAGGGCCTCCATTTTCCACATCTGGACTTCTCTCTCGTCAGACCTCCACCCAGCAGACCAGCCTATCACAGCCTGGCTCGCGCGGCCGCTTGCAGCAGTGCAGTTCATCAGTAAATGCTGGAATTATAGATGACTACAAGAGTATGCTACCTGCATGGCAGAACCTGGCAAGCTACCCGTGTTGTATTTGATATGCCAAATACCAGTAACAACTATAGATCTCATTCGGAATGGATTGAGGCTCTTTATGTTCCTGGAGCAAGCAGATGCCCTTGGGCTCTACAGCATGAGACAGGACATATGGAGATGTTACTGGGGCCCGCTCGAGTAAATCGATGATGAACGGGAAGACAGTGATACAGTGATTAGAAACTAAGCATAGTTAAATACCTTTATATGCCTCAATATTTTCCTTACACATCTCTGGATTGAATTCTTCTTCTCATTTAGCATGAACACTATAGATAATCAGAATGGATGAGCTGGTAATAAAAGCAGATGTGTAGGTCATTTTTGTCATGTGCATTTAGGAGCTAAGAAAAAAGAGAAGACCTCAAATCAATAACAAGCATTTACTTTGCTGTGCTTTCTCCCTTTCTTCTCCACATCATAAACCCCAGCCTGTTGTTTTTTAGCTCCTTAGATCAAGTTAGTGATTGATCTAATAATGCACATTTACATAACGACTTGAACAAAATACTTAAAAGGTAAAGAAAGGATTAATTTCATACATTTTGATAATAACTTATAACAAAAAATTTACAAGATAGAAATATTCATAAAGATTTTTGAGACTGAAATTCAGTCTATAGCACAAGAAATAAACAATGAAAGAAATCATTATAAAATTAGTTGCCAGAGACTGTGAGGGATAAAAGACTCTAAGAAACAAAGGATCAAAATCTGCAGTTGAGTAAGAAAATTCTTAGAAAAATTATAGATATTTGAGTTTTCCTGGCATAAAAACAAACCATCTTTTGATTCCAATCTCTCCATAGTATGACATCTTCTTTGATTTTACATTATGCACAGGAGAATCAATATTTCCGCAGCCCAGTTTGAGAAATTGTGCATTTTAAGCTGCTGTATATACAAATCTCAAAGTGGGAAGTAAAACTATTTTAGATGGAGAAGCCCAGGAACACTTACCATTTGAAATCAGCTCTGATTCTTCTGCTCTTACTTAATACATGAAATGGGAAGAATTCAAATGCTGAAAGGAGGACTTACTCAGAGAATTCCTTTGTATCACCTGAGACAAACTCTCAGAGACTTCTCTTTATTCAATTACTTGGTAAGTCTATGTGCTGGACAAAGACTACCAGTGGGGAAAAAATGCTTTTCAGATATAATTTAGCTGATGGGAAGTGGAGGCTAACGAAACTAAGCATTGTGGGGGAAATTCAATTCCCAAAGTCACCAACTGAAGGCAAGATTCAAATTCATTAAATAATAGAGCAAAGGTTTAGGCGTCTTAGGGAATATCACAAATGAATGTTCTAGAACTTTAGGGATAAAACTCTAATTGCAAAACTTGAAATAGTTGGAGCTTTGAAATACTCAAACTGGGAAGTCTTTTCCTGGTGCCTATTACTGGCGAAATTTCTCCCTTAGAATTTATTAAGGATGCTGATATAATTCACCTTATAGCTTACCATTTCATATTCAAAGGAAATTATATACTCAAGCTTATCTTAGGTGGATTTTTTTTATAAAATATATTAAAACTTAGAAATATTTATGAAACTCAACTTTTGTCAATACATGAGTAACATCTCATTCAGTAATGTCAAGAAGAGCATATTGATGGGAGGGAGGCAGTCTGTACACAGGGGAGGAACTATCCTCTCCAGGTACACGTGAGAGCCAACCACGAAGAGATCTGCCACTGTGCTTTGCTCTGCAGCTGTGCAAATCTTCAGTACTCCACTATTCATCATAAACATAAAAAATTCTAAGTGCTTCAAGGTTGGTGCAAACAACAAAGAGAAATATCCCTGTTCATCCCAAGTTCCCCAGATAAAGCTTTTAGGCAAAAGGGGACAACTACATTATCACTGTATCACTGTCTTCCCGTTTTTCATCGATTTGCTTGAGCGGGCACCAGTAACATCTCCATACGTCCTGTCACAAGCAAGTGTAACCCAAGGGCATCTGCTCCAGGGACAGGAAGAACCTCAAACCATCCTTCTGGTCATGGAATTGAGATCCATAATTGCTACTAGTTTTTGGCATAACAAATAAAACACGGGTAGCTAGCCAGGCTCTGCCATGTAGGTGGTATACTTACCACCGTGTAGGTAGTAAGTTCCCATCCCCAAATCTCTCCTCTGATACATCTTTCTACCTTCTTCTTAAATACATTAAAGAAATGTGAAAACTGGAAGGGGGACTGTGACTTGTGTACCTGAGCCAAAGCATGTCCCTAATCCACAGGCAGCACCACTGCCACAAGTTAATCTTACCTTCTATATTGCATTGGACCCGGACCTTCGCTTTTATACAAGCTCTCACAAGGGCAGCATAGCCACCCAATCACATTAGGCCAAGAGTCCAATCAACACATACCTAAAACTCACAAACTGATTGTGAACACAAGAATCAATATAATCCCAATCTAAAATTAACAGTAAATTCAGGCCTAAGAATATGTCCATCCATTTTTAGACAAATTTTATGACTTCATTTGTCCAAACAGCTGCATAGTATTCTGTTGTGTAGTTGTACCATAGTTTCTTTTATCCAGTCTTCTGTTCTCAGGCAGATAACATAAAATATGTTTTCTTTAACCAGTTTCTGTTCTCAGGCAATTAATATAAAGTCTGTTATTTTCATATTCGGGATACTGTGAATAGTGCTTCAATGAACATAGAATTGCAGATGTCATTTCTGCTATGTGTTTTTTGGGTCTCCAGGACATATTCCCAAGAGTGGTATTGTTGGATCAAATGGGAGCTCAATTTATAGTTTGTGGAGGAATGTCCATTTTTTTTTTCCAAAAGGTTAATTGGTGCCAAGGATTGAATCCTGGCTGGTCACCTTGCATCATTATTGCAACTGCCCCTATAGCAGATTTTTATACAGTAATCTTGTAGTATAAAATTTAAGCATGTTATTTTTCCCAGGTTTTTATTTGATGATTGGTTTCAGTCATATATTGTTGCAAAACCTGTCCCTTCACATTTTCCACCACCAATGTCCCCAGTTTCCCTCTTGTCCCAGAAGGTTTTTATTTTATTAGAGCCTATAGAACTTCCTATTTATAGTCTATCACTATCCTCCCGTTGATCATCTATCTGCTAGAGTGGGCACCAGTAATATCTCCATATGTCCTGTCTCATGCTAGTAGAGCCCAAGGGCATCTATCGCTCCAGGAACATAAAGAACCTCACACCATTATATTAGGTCATGGGAATGAACTAATATAATTGTTACTGGTATTTGGCATATCAAATAAAACAGGGCAGCTTGCCAGGCTTGCCATGAAGGTGGCACACCCTTGTAGTCACCTCTAAATATAACATTTATAGATGAACCGCGCCGGGCGCTTGAGACAGGCTGTAATACACTGCTGCTGGGTGGAGTTCTGACGAGAGAAAAGTCCAGATGGGGGAAAATGGTGGCCCAATGGAGTAGGGAGCGTCATCTGCCTTGTTGTGCGGCTCTGCTGGGGTAGCGGGTCAGGGCTAGAACCCGCCATCCCTCCCGGGCGCCTCATGAGCGGATGGGCACAGGAAGAGCAAGTAGCAGCTCTGCCCCATGTCTGTAAGTCTCTGTCTGGTTCAGCATACCTGGGCTGGATAGGAAAAAAAAACTGCTGCAGAGTGGAACTCGATGAGATGGGCTGTCATAGGCTGCCGCTGGGTGGAGTTCTGACGAGAGGGAAGTCCGGATGGGGAAAATGGGGGCCCGATGGAGTAGGGGGGCGTCATCTGTACGGCTCTGCTGTGATACTATTTATAGTATCACACTATTTACAGTGAAATTTACTTCTTTTTTTATAGATTGAATTCCTTTTATATTCTTTTCTTATCTCTTTTTCATATAAGGAATTCCAGTGCCATATAACTAGTAGTGAAGAGCACAGGCATTCTTGTATTCTTCCTGATCTCTGAGGAAAAGTCAGGTTTTTATTACTAGGCATGAAGATGGACTATTGGATGACAAGTTCTAGCTAGCTTGGGTTTTTGCTTTTTTAAGCTACTTATGGTTTAAGTGATTTACATGTCTTTAAGCCAGGGATCATGCTAATGAGATCTTTCTTTTGTGTAAACACTGATGGAATGTGTGGCAGTTACAGGAGTCATTTTGACTGTGAATTAATAACTTTTGAAATAGTAATATAGCCTCTATTACAATTTCAATACTATCTAGTTTGGACACAATTCCTTTCATTATCTACTGGTCCCACTGTGTGGCAATTAGAATTTACCAGACCACCACCCTGACTACTTTGAAACTACCATTTAAGATCAAAGGAGTGATCATGATATTTTGCTCTGAAGTAGATGACCATGACTTTTTCAGTAAACAGAGGACAAGGGACTCAGAATCACTCTGGTGCAGCGTAGAAGTAAGGACTTTGTGGGTGCCATCTAGATTACATTGCATGAAGTCCATGGCCTGAAATTATGATGTGTTTCTCCCAATGAATATACATCCATTATGATACATTTCTTTATAGAAGCCCCCAGTGTTTTGGCTTGTATCAGTTCTATCACTTGTCTTCCCACTGTTCATCGATTTACTCAAGCGGGTGCCATTCGTGGGAATGAGATCCATTATTGTTACTGTTTTTGGCATATTGAATATTCCATGGGTAGATTGCTAGGCTCTGCCGTGGCTCTGGATTTATCCCAGGGGCCCAGTCTGCTGTCAGTCTAGAGGCATTCTCCTTCTTTACTCCTTGTCAGTGTATAGAGTAATGTATTTAGGTAGGTAAATAGTGTATCCAGTGTTTTTATGTAAGAGATAATCTCAGAGGAAGGGATTAAGCCTGACTTAATCTCTTGTTTAGACCTGAAACAAGTATGGCACCACCCTACATCTACACATAAAAGCTGATTCCTTGATCTTTGTTTACACTATGCTCCATGAAGAAAGGATTATGGTTTTTGGGTATATAAGGGCACTGATTTGAGGCAGGTCTACCCACTTTGGTGGGAGTCCTGGGTCCTAGTGCATGGTCAGAGTTGACTAAGAGAGGTTGGGGGAATCCCATTATCTTGGGTTGTAGCAGAGCTTGTTTTGTCATTGGTAATTAGTAAAGGCTTTTGGAACTGAGCTGAACTCATTGTTTGTCTGTCAAACACCAGCCCTTGAGATAAAGGGAACTTGTTCCCTGATATCCTGGGAACCTGGCAGCTCTCTGAAATCTATTATCATGGATTACCTTTATATGCAATGTCTTTTTATTTCAAACACATAGTGTTTTGGATTTTCACTACCAATATTACTATGAGTTTTGTTTTTTATTTCTAAATATGATTGTGCTTTTCATGCTCTAAAATGATTGTGTTTACAACTTTAAAAGAAGGACTGAAGGAGCTACTATAAGACAAACGATAAAATGTGTGACAAACTTACTCAAAAAGATGGCACAAAATCCTATGACAATAATCTTTCTCAATGTCAATGGCCTAAATGCACCAGTTATGAGACACAGAGTGGCAAAATGGATTAAAAAACTGAATCCAACATTCTGCTGCCTACAAGAAACACATCTGCATAATCAGAGCAAACACATACTCAAAGTCAAAGGCTGGAAGATAATTCTCCATGCTAAAAACTCTTTGAAAAAAGCCCAAGGTGGCCATACTAGTACCTGACAACATAGACTTCTGACTGAAAAAGGTTAGAAGAGACAATAAAGGTCATTTTTAATAATTAAGGGATATGTATATCAAGAAGATATTACATACCTAAACATATATGCACCCAGCGAGAGGCCAGCAAAATACTTAAAACAACTGCTAATAAACTTCAAAGAAGACCTTGACAGTAACAAAATAGCAGTCAGAGACTTCAACACTGCTTTATCAACTATTGAGAGACAGACAAGACTGAAACTCACCAAGGAAATAAGCCCTGTAGGGAGAAATGGAAGAAAGAGGGCAGGTGGATATATATATAGAGCTTTTCATCCCCCAAAAAAGCTGAATACACATTTTTCTTCAGTGCATATGGAATGTCCTCCAAGATAGATCACTTGCTGATCCACAAAGCATTCCTCAAAAAAATTTAAAAAGATAGAAATTGTGTCAAATATTTTCTCAGACCACGATGCACTGGAAATGGAAGTTAACCATACACAGAAAGGGAGTCAAGGCAAACACCTGGAAATTGAACAGTTCACTGCCTAACAACCATTGGGCATAAAATAAATTAAAAAGGAACTCAAAAGATTCCTAGAAACAAATAAAAATGAAGACACAAACTATCAGAACTTGTGGGACACAGCAAAAGCTGTGTTAAGAGGAAAGTTCATAGCTCTGCTAGCATTCATTAGGAAAGAGAAAGGGCCCACATAAATAACCTGACTTCACAGCTAAAATATTAGAAAAGGACCAACAAAAGGAGCCCAACCAAGAAAGAAAGAAGGAAATAATAAAACTTATAGAGGATATCATAGACGTGGAAACACAAAAATAATCCAAAAGATTAATGAAACCAAGAGCTGGTTCTTTGAAAAAAAAATCAAGATTGACAAACTACTTGCAAGACATGGTGTTTGGCATATCAAATACGACATGGATAGCTTGCCAGGCTCTGCCGTGCGGGTAGCATACTCTTGTAGTCATCTCTAAATCCAGCATTTATTAATGAACCGTGCGGCCACTTGCGGCCACATGAGCTGGGCTGTGATAGAATGGTGTGCTGGGTGGAGTTCTGATGAGGGGGAAGTTTGGATGTGGACTTAAATAATAAGGACTTTTAAACAGAGTCATACATATGGATAGGTATGTCTGTATGCATTATGGGACAGCTTTTAGTTATTTGTGTCTTATAGTATCGAATATTTGAATTTTAGCTCAGAAATTCATTTACTTATTTGTTTATTTATTTAGCTTTTTTAGGTCACAACTAGCAATGCTCAGGGGTTACTCATGGTTCTGCACTCAGAAATTACTCATGGCAGTGCTCAGGGACTGTATGGCATGCTGGGGATCAAACCTGTGACAGCTGCGTGCAAGGAAAACGCCCTACCCCCAGTACTATCGCTCCGGCACATTTGCATAAGTTTAGTGTTTCGTATTTTACTTTCTAAATTTATTTTAAAATAGTCTTCAAATTTTTGATTTTCTAAAGTTATTTGGCTTTTGTACCATACCTTGCAGTGCGCAAGTGTTATTCCTGGCACTACACTCAGGAATCACTCCTTGTAGATGAAGGGAATTATTTTGGATTGCAAAGGAATGAACCCAGGGTGGCAATGTGCAAATCAAATGCCCTACCCACTGCCCTAGCTGTCTTGCAAAACTTTCTACCAAATTTATCAAATCTTTGGCTCTTTTTAGTTTCTGTGTCTCTGGAACATATCCAACTGTACAGGCAACAGTTCTGGGTGGGCCCACTGGGCCTTACAGAGGGTACTGAGATTAGGGGAGGGGTCCTGCTCCAGCTCCATGGAATCCTGCTGTGTTTAGCTGCTGTGATCCACAAACCTGGGCTTAAAATTGGCTTTTCTTTGGGTGAGGCTCTGCCCGAGCTGTGGAATCTGGACCTAGAAAATGTCTGCGTTTGTGGTGCAGGAGGTTTTGGGCAGTTCACCAATAAATGCTGGATTTTGAGATGACTACAAGAGTATGCTATCTGCACAGCAGAGCCTAGCAAGCTACCCATGTCGTATTTGATATGCCAGATACCAGTAACAATTATAGACCTCATTCCCATGACCTGATGGAATGGTTTGAGGCTCTTTATGCTCCTGGAGCAAGCAGGTGCCATTGGGCTCTACTTGCATGAGACAGGTCATATGGAGATGTTACTGGTGCCCGCTCGACCAAATCGACGATGAACTGGAAGACAGTGATACAGTGATTGGGGCTGCAGAAAATGGAAAGAATTTAACCTCGCTCCAGGGTACCTCATGGTCAGTGTTGCACTGGAAGAGCCAGCAGCATCTCTTCCATGTGTCAGAGTCCCTGAATCATGGCAGAGTGAGCCAGCAGCAGCTTCTGGGATGGCCCATAGGGCCTTTGGGAGGAAATGTTGCTTATTTAAGATCTAGCATGCTCTTTTGAATTTTTTTTGTATGTGCATATATCATACACAGACCAGGTATGCTGGTCCAGAGACTCTCAAACATGGGGCAGAGCTGTTCCTTGCTCTCCCTGTGCACAGCCGTTCATGAGGCAGTCGGGAGGCATGGCGGGTTCTAGCCCGGGCCCACCACCTCGGCAGAGCCCTCACAACAAGCCAGAACGCCCCCTCACTCCACGGGTACCGCCATTTTCCACATTCGGACTTCCCTCTCATCAGAACTCCACCCAGCAGACCAGCCCATCACAGCCCGGCTCGCGGCCTCTTGCGGCCGCATGGCTCAACAATAAATGCTTTATTTGGAGGTGTTTAATAGAGTTTGCCTCCCTCTCGGCAAGCCTGGCAAGCTTCTCGTGTTGTATTTGATATGCCAAATTCCAGTAACAATTATATTGGGTCATTCCCTTGACCTAATATAATTGTTTGAGGCTCTTTATGTTCTTGTATCAAGCCGATGCCCCCTGGCTCTACTGGCATGAGACAGGACATATGGAGATATTACTGGCGCCCACTCTAGCAAATAGATCAACGGGAAGATCGTGATTGTGAGATCGTGATCGTATATATAATGGACATTTTGGTCAATATTTGTATAGTTTTCTTGTCATGTGCTTTCTTATCTCACTTTGAAATAACGTAGTGCACTCACAAAGATTGAATTTCAGAGCACTTTCTCTCTTTGGGAAAATTGAGAAGGATTGATATTGATGTTATTTCTTCCTTAACTGTTTGTTAAAAGAAGTACAATCTAGACCCAGAGTTTTTTGTACTATAGTTTTTTTTTAACTGATTTAAGCTCCTCTTCTATATAGATCTATAAAAGTTTTTATCCTTTATGTGGTATTTGTCTTATATCTAACTTTTATTTTTCAGTGTGGCTTCCTGCAATTCCTGTCCCTTGAGATAAAAACAAAGATTTTCTCATCTCCTAAACTGTGACATTAGTCAAGATGGAGAAGAGGAAAACCTTCTAACATCTTTCCCCTTATGATTGTTTGGGCTATTTCTAGGAGGAGTATTAGTCCATATAAATTTCACCAGTTTTGTATATGTATTATTGAAAAATTTTGGCTATTTCTATAGGCATTTCGTTTAATCTTTAAAGTGCTTTGGGATGAATTATCAGTCTGATAATATCAAAATCTTCCAATCCATAGGCAAAGGGTCTTTGCCCATTTATTTTTCTTTCTTTATTTATTTTAGTCACTGTATATAGTTTTCTTTACCTTGATCACTTGATCACTTGAATCCCGTTACTCATCGATTTGCTCGAGCGGGGCGCCAGTAACATTTCCATTGGACCCTATCACGTGCCAATGTAGCCCAATGGCATCTGGTTGATTCAGGAATATGAAGAGCCTCAAACCGTTCCTTCAGGGTCTTAACAAGGAAGTCTGACCATCTTGTAGGTGGGCGGCCACGTGATCTTTTGACATCCCGTGGGATCCAGTCGGTAATGGCTCTAGTCCAGCGGTTGTCTCCAAATCGCATTACATGTCCAGCCCATCTGATTTTCGATGCCTTGGCAAACGAGACAGCGTCCCTGATTCTGGAATAGCGACGGAGGTCAGAACTCCGGATTCCTTCTCTCACTTGAGTGAGACGTGATATTCAAGCATAGCTCTTTCGATGCCTCTCTGGGAGACCCGAATAGCATTCTCATCCTGCTTTCGTAGGGCCCAGGTCTCTGAGGCGTATGTTAATGCAGGGAGAACGGTGGAGTCAAAGAGATGTGCCCGGAGCCGGAGGTTCTTTGTCCTTTTAGCTATTTCTTCGATGCCTTTGAAGGCATTCCATGCCACTCTCTTCCTCCTGCGCAGCTCAGGTTTTAGGTCATTCATCATGTTGACTTCTCGACCTAGGTACACATAACTGCTGCATTCAGAGATGTTTGTTCCATTGAGAGAGAATGGGGCCTCTGGAACTAGTTCATTTCTCATGAACATAGTTTTCTTCAGATTCAGCTGTAGACCTACCTTTCCACATTCTCGGTCAAAGTCAGCCAGCATTTGTGCCGCTTGGCTAATGTTTGGTGTTATTAGAACAATGTCATCAGCGAAGCGGAGGTGGTGTAGTTGCCGACCATCTATCTTCACTCCCATTCCTTCCCATTCTAATTGTCTCATGATGTTCTCGAGGGTGGCACTGAAGAGTTTTGGTGAGATGGTATCACCCTGTCGAACCCCTCTTTTGACATCAATGATCACTTCTTTGTAGAATGGTGAGATCCTGGTGGTGAATCCATAATTTTTCTTTACCTATTTAATTATATTTCATAAGTAATGACAAATAATATGGCTAGTGTGTCATTAAAAACCAGGTATTTAATTTTACAATCTTTACATATGTAAAATTGAATTATTAATTTTACTATCTTTACAAATGTAAAATTAAATTATTACATATGAAAAATTAAATTATTAATTTTACAAATATAATATCAAATACAACACGGGTAGCTTGCCAGGCTCTGCCTGCAGGTAGCATACTCTTGCAGTCGTCTCTAAGTCTAGCATTTAATGATGAACCGCGCCGCCACAAGCGTCATATTTGATATGCCAAACACCAGTAACAATTATAGACTTCATTCCCATGACCTGATGGAATGGATTGAGGCTCTTTATGTTCCTGGAGCAAGCAGATGCCCTTGGGCTCTACTAGCATGAGACAGGACATATGGAGATGTTACTGTGGCCCTGCTCGAGCAAATCGATGAACAACGGGAAGACAGTGATAGACAGTGAATTTTACAACCTTCACATATTTAAAATTGTATTAGCGATTTAATTTTATGAACTGTAATGGCGTCTTTTTAATTTTTTTTAAAGCACTTTATATTCTTTTTTTCTTGGTTTTTTGGGTCACACCCGTCTGCCGCAGACTGGCTCGGTCGGGACCACCAGGCTGTGGGACGCGGGGTGAAGTTATTCAGGAAAGCAGAGAGTCGGTGATTGACAGACAGACACCAACGCAAGAGAGGTTGAATGCTGCTGCAATTTTACTGAGGGCTTCATAAGGTTTATATATCATAACACAATAAATAAACTTGGTTGAGCATACACAATGAAACAAAAAATGAATACATGACATAATGAAACAAAAAATGTTTTATATGATACCGCAACTACTTAAGCCATTTGGTTAAAATCAAACAAGGTTTCTATGTATTATGTCTCTCCCCAAGAACCACAGGCTTCAAGTCCAGAGGTCACTCTGACTTCATTAGACAATCATACATCATATCCAAGGTTTTGTGTATTGTGTAGCTGGTAACCATGAATGTACGTGCTTTCCCTTATCTTTGTGTAGGGGTTAAAATGTCACAATGCCTCCTGCAAATAATTGGATTTGTAACTATTAAACTTTATACTGTAAAACTATAATGTGTACTAATCTATTGTTTCAATTATAGCATGTGGCTGCTTTACTAATTTCTATTAAATATCTGGCTTTATTAATAAGCTTCTATACTAATGATTATTAAAACTATATAAATTAATTCTCAATATACTAAAAAATTATACTACCAATATTAACCCCTAAAATCATAACAAATAGGCAGAGGATTTGAAAAAACTTCAAGCTGGGAAGCAGAGGGACGGCATGACAAAAACGCCAACAATAACAGGGGGCAGCCGGAGGCATAGATCCATGGGCCGCGAACCTCCCATTCCCAGGGATATGAGACCTGCTCAAATCCCCTCATAGCATGTTGCTACGCGGGCGATTCCGTCGTTGGAGTGGCACCAGTCAATGCTCAGGGTTACTCCTGGCTCTGTGCTCAGGAATCACTCCTAGCACTGCGTGGGGACCATATGGGATGCCGGGAATCGAACCTGGTTCGGCTGCATGCAAGGCAAATGCCCTACCTGCTGAACTATCGCTCCAGCCCAGCATTTTTTATTCATAATGTCATTAAATGTTCATAGATTTTGCAAATATATTATCTTCAAAAATTTTAAGTTCGAGTCTATCAACACCTCACAGATGTATGTATTATAGTTTATGAACTTTAACTCATATACCATAATTAATGTGATGTATGAAATTTGATCAAATCAAATATTTTCTTTATATATATCTTCAAAAATGTAGAACGAATAATTTGTAAAATTGATTAAAGAGGTCCTTGGTCCCATTCACCTAATTATCTAAAGGCAACATTTTAAGTAAATCATAAAATTGATGTCAAAAATATAAAAGTTATAATATAAAAACAGGAAACAGTAATTAATTACTTTCACACATTTATTTTTTTTTTCCAAAAATGGCTTTTAATAGTACAAAAGCTCTTCCACAGCACTCCAATATAATGAACAAACTTTAGCTCTGGTCCGAACTTAGACCATACAAAAGAGCCTAAATCTTCCACCAAAGAGAAAGGATCTCACCTGAGCTGAGTCCTACCCAGAAGAAGGAGCAAAAGGCCAAAGAGCAAAAAGCAAAAGGTCAAAAGCCAAAAGCTAAGAGGCCCAAAGCCAAAAGGTGAAGGGGCCTCAAGTCAGCCCCTTACATACACCAAAGTAATCCAATCGGGAGGATCGGTGTCAACAAAGAACTCTAAACAGAGTGTAGTACCACACCCTATTGCAGGTATAAACAAAGGTTATGCCAAGGTCTAATCCTTTCTACCAATATTATCTCTTATGTAAAACACTGGAGAGAGAGAGGGCTGATATAAAGTAATACATCTTAACTTGATGAGCTTCATGTAATGTAGATGGTACCCACAAGTTCCTTCTTATTATTATCTGCACCAGGGTGATTCTGAGTATCTTGTTCTCGTGTACTGAAAGGGTCACACTCGCCTGCTTAGAGCAAACTAGTATGATTCTTCCTATAGTCTTCCTATAGTCTCAGCGTAGCCAGGGTGGTAGTCTCCTGGTAAATTCTAACTGTCCCACTCTGGGTGCAGTGGGTATAAAGAGGAGCTGTGCCCAATCTAGAAAACATAAAAGTCTTTGTAGATGTATAAGTCAGAAGTTATGGGTTATGTAGCTAATTAAATATAAAAATCCCACAAAATTATCAGAGTTAGTGAAAATTTAAAAACTATAATTCTTAAGGTTATGAAACAAAGTAACCATATTGTTAATGAGAAATCTCTGTAGGTCAGACTGCAGGAACAAGACGTATTTTCATTTAATTTTTAATAATCACCAGCTGGAGGTACAGCAGCTCATCTTGGCAGCAGATAGCTTATACAAGGACCCCAACTCTCTTATATACACACAGTATCAAAGGATAACACAACTTAGAATTAAATTTGTCTAGTTTGCACTACAAAAGACATTCCACATATTTAGCATGGATATACTGATGATTGGAAGGAAACAAAGAGTTAGGAGTCAAACCTACAGGGTGTGCTCTCTAGGTGAGGTGAGATAAACAAAAGAATGTGTTACAGTATGCTAATTCAGCCTTATGGACTAGCACAAGATGGCAAGGTCTCTCAGACATTGGACTAACAGAAACACAAGAAAAACCTGTTTTCTGTCTGTACTTCAAGCAGCGTCCATTAAACTCCATCATAGGCTAGCCACATGCAACAAAAGAGATGTGTGTGACACAGGGAAATGACCTAGGATAGCAGTGTCTATGTATCTGCAATCATGAAAACAGTCTCACTAGGTAATTCTACATATTAACTGTATTGGGGAGACAGTCTGCCGAAACCCTGTGTATCTGTTAACAGGCAGTATCCATCACACTTTAGCATATCCTTTGATCTGCTGTCTGCAAACACTAAATTACAAATTCATTACTTTTAATAATATAAACAATCTCGTAACCTTTTGGAAAATAACTTAGAAATTCATTGTGAAATTAGTCATAATTACTGTGCAACATGATAATTCATGCTGAATCAATAAATTCTTAAAAATGGAAAAAAATAAAAAAATTTATACTGGTAAATGTCCTGATGATCAGATTATGAATTCCTAAGATATATTTCACCATCTAATAACTGAAATAAAGACAAAGTTCTCATAGAGCAAACTTGCTATAACATGTTCCTCTAGTAAATAAATTTAAAGTAATATTTGACTAGATATGAAGCAATAGCAAAGTGGAAGGGCACTTGCCTAGTAAGTGGCAAACCCAGGTTCAATCTCTGGCACCCAATAATGGTTCCATTATCACAGCTATCCCTTAATAGCTGGGACCAGGACTGAACTCAAAACATTGAGCTGGAGGTTAGCCCTGAGCACCAGTCGGTGTGCCTCACAAACAAAATAATAAGGTTTTGACTCTAGTCAACTACTTAAAATATAATAAATATTTTTTAAAGATCCTTCTTACAGCGGCTTTCACTTCCTTGCTTTTCAAACTATAGATGAGGGGATTTACTAGGGGAGTGACCACACTGTACAGTACAGAGGTGATCATCTCCAGTGTAGAACCTGAGCCTGGCAGGAAGTAACGAAGGAACGCTGACCCGTAAAACAGAAGCACTGCAGTGAGGTGGGAGGAGCAGGTAGAGAAAGTCTTGCTTCTACCTGAGCTGGAGCTGATATTGAGTATGGTGGAGATAATGAGACTGTATGAATAAACAATCAGGAAACATGTAACAAATCCTTGAAAGAAGCCAGTACAGAGGAGCACTATAAAATTAACAGAGACGTCAGAGCAGGATAGACGGAAGAGAGAGGGCAACTCACAGCTGTAATGTGGAATGGACCGATCCCCGCAGAAATCCAAAGTCCAAGCTAGAAGGCTGTTGAGCAGTGCATAAAATACACCTAGGCCCCAGGCCCCCAAAGCTAACCCTTTACAGAGATTCTGGCTCATCTTCTGACCATAAAGCAGAGGATAGCAGATAGCAACATAGCGATCATAGGCCATCACTGACAGCAAGGATGCTTCAGTACCCCCGTTTCAACTATAAAGAAGACTTGAGCCAGGCAACCCTTGACAGAAATGGTTTTCCTCTGAGACAGGAGATTCTCCAGCAATTTGGGCACGGTGGCTGAAGAGAAACAAAGATCCAGGAAAGAGAGGTGGCTCAGGAATAAGTACATGGGTGTATGGAGATGAGCGTCAGCACTGATCACCACCAGCATCATCAGGTTTCCGTAAGGGTCTGGATGTAAATCATCAGGAACAAGACAAAGAGAAGAGCCTCAATGTTGGGGTCCGAGGAAAGTCCCAGCAGGATGAACTCAGTGATGGTGGTGTGATTCTCCAAGGACATTGTAAGAAATCTTTGTTGTTTTGGAATGAGAACAGAAAGTTGCACTTAAGGATTTTTTAATTTTTTTTCCTGGGGGAGGGCTTATATTTCTAATGTGGCCTGACAATATGTTGAGACATCCCCTTAGCCTAATACCACTATTTCTCTATAAATTTTGTTAACTATGTTTTAGGCCTGCCTTTTTAAAAAAGCAGGAATACTATATTGTGTTTTCTATTACTTCTGTATAATAGCTGTCTGTGGGGAAATGCTGAGGCTAAAATCCAGGAGCACAAAATCCAGGAGCAGGGTCAGGGATCCCCTTCTGTCCCAGGGATCAGTGGACAAAGGAAGGAGAAAGACGCAAGAATTCAGCAGAGGTTTAAAATGCTTTACTTAACACAGGTTCTGGCATACAAATCAGCCTTAGGGAAAACCCCAAACTTAGGGTCCCTAGCTGGGTCCAGGCCATGTGTAGGCCAAGATGACTGCCACCAGGTGTTAAGGTGACAGCCAAGCCTTACGGTAACAGCCAAGCGTTAACAGGCAGGTGTAAAGGAGACAGCCAAGCTGTGCCAGCAGAAAGGGGGGAAAAGAGAGAGCAGTGAGAGGAAGCAGGCTAGTTTTATAGCCCTATAGCCTAGACCTCCCACTCCAATGGAAAGCCATCAAGGTCAAATGCCCTCAGGTAATTTCTCCCAGGACTTCACCTAGGCCCTTTCACATGCTAATGTTGCTTAGCCAAGATCTGCCTTGGAATGCTTCTGCACAGTAGAGAGAAGGGGTAGCTTCTGAGATAAACTCTATCTCAGAGTACAAAGACATGCATCTGTACCAAAGAATATTCTATAGCCAGTCAAATATTTCTCCAAGCCTTGACAAAATTCTTGTCTTTTAACTTCGTGGTTGTTCTGTATATTAGCTTTGAGTTATCAGAGAGCCATGCTTGCTTGCTTGGTGCAAAGAGCATTTCTCTCTGGTCTAATTACTTAGAGAGCCAACTTGGCCAGGCAAATATACAGGTAAGATCTAGCTAGTCCCACGATGATTGTGGCAGCACGAGAGAATATTTATACCAGCCAGTATAGAATATATGGTCAGATAAACTGCCACATTCAAACTGTCCTCCTATCTACAAAGTGACCTGCAGGAGGCAACTCCAGGCCCGATGCATGTGTACTATAACAGCTGTCTTGTTATTTTATATTCTCAGTTCATCTCTCTTGGTCCTAATTTCTCTTTCTATATTTTATAACCTTTTATATATTATTGTTTTATACATCATTCTTTTTTCATTAAAATATATTATTAATATAATAGTAATTTATAATGTTTGATTTAATTATGCATATATATTGCCATAGTTATGTGCATACTATGTAGACATCAATGAGAATTGAAAGCTATGAAATAGAATGTTCTGGGGCCGGAGCGATAGCGCAGCGGTAGGGCGTTTGCCTTGCGGCCGGCCTGTGTCTGCAGGGTTCGAATCCGGCATCCCATATGGTCCCCCGAGCACCGCCAGGAGTAATTCCTGAGTGCAGAGCCAGAAGAAACCCCTGAGCATTGCCGGGTGTGACCCAAAAAAGAAAAAAAAAAGAAAGAAATAGAATGTTCACTTTATAGAGTATAATATGAAAGCAAGGGGGAAAATTTAGTGTCCCAATTAATACTATATGCACTGAATAAGCTGAAGCTTTAAAAAATTATTTAACTCTTATTCTGTATCTATATACTAAGAGAAAAATTCTATTTTTATTATTTTTTCTTTTTTTGGGTCACACCCAGGATGCTCAAGGGTTTTTCCTGACTCTGTACATCGGAATTATTCCTGGCATTGCTTGGGGACCATATGGGATGCCAGGGATCCAACCCAATCGGTGGCATGCAACGCAGACACTGTCCCTGCTGCACTATTGCACAGACCTCCCAAAAATTCTTTTTTATATCCAAAATCTTGTGTCCTTAAAGATTAATTCTTTTCCTTGTATGATGAAGAACAACTTCCTAAATGGCTTAATGCCTAACCACTTACATCTATCCAAATGATATCCAATAACTTTTGATGAAATATAATCAGTTGTTCATTATATTATAAAAGTTATATAAAATATATAAGTATTTGAAAATATGGATACAGAAAAAGAATTTGCTGTATCAATTTATCTCAATTATATATTTTTGGTTGCAACATGGTAAAGATCTATCAAAAATGGAATACATGCTTTTGATAATGTTTCTTTCAACTGAAAATATAAGAAATTATTTATTCAGTAAATAAATGAATGAAATGTTTGCTGTGAAAATGTCTTAGGGTAATGCAGATTGAAAGAAGCTCTACTCACATACAGAAGGACTGAATGATTTGTAGAATATAAAGGCACACAATAGTCTTTGTAAACACCTGTTTCATAGAATGAAACCTGTGAATAAACAAAAAGAATCTGTGGATAATCATTTTCAATAGACAAACTAATGAGGCAATGAATCCATACCCCCAGTTAATGGTGACTTAAAGATGTATATACCTCCCACTCTGTCTGAGTTTGTTGTTGATCAGTTTGGAAGATTTATTATAAGATATTAATTTGGATCAAAATATTGTGCTAGATTCACAGAAAATTTAGAATTGAGCCTCTGGACAACCCGAAGTCCCAAATTTAGTTCCTTTTCCCAGGACACAAAACAATATATATAATTTATATATATTAAAAGCACATATATATAATTTTATTAACTATAACACACAGAATAATAGCACACAGATCTGGATAAGTGGAAAATAAAATTTGCTGTATGTACGCAATCCAATACAACGTAGTTATACAAAACAATGATATCATGTAGTCTGCTGCAAAAGAAAAGAACTGGAAGATAATATTTTGAATAAAAGAAAGCCAGAAGAACCAGGATAAGCACAGGTTGATAGCATTTATTTATGGTATATCACTGTATCACTGTATCACTGTCTTCCCGTCCATCGTCCGATTTGCTCAAGCGGGCCCCAGTAACATCTCCATATGTCCTGTCTCATGCTAGTAGAGCCCAAGGGCATCTGCTTGCTCCAGGAACATAAAGAGCCTCAAACCATTCCGGAATGAGGTCTATAATTGTTACTGGTATTTGGCATATCAAATACAGCACGGGTAGCTTGCCAGGCTCTGCCGTGCAGGTAGCATACTCTTGTAGTCATCTCTAAGTCCAGCATTTAAGAGACAATGGTTAAAGGGAATGTCTCAGGACACATTGTTGAATAGTATATGGAGGAGAAGGAAAGAAATACCTTAGAAGGGTGGGGAGAGGAGACAAGAGAGAACAACGCTGAGGGCAGGAGAGAGACAAGGGGTTTCAGTGACATCAGAGAAGTTAAGGAATGATAGAGACGAATATCTAAACTACAAAGTCAATGGAACTTATAGGAGTCAAATCTCAATAAGCAAAATTCAGTGTCCCAATTCAGTGTCCCAATCAGATGTCAGGTGTCGGTGAAAGGGCAGCCAAAGGAAGTGGGAACACTGAGGAGGGGGAGGAGACACCGATGGCAGGATAAGTGCTGGAACACTGTGTGTGTGAAAACTCAAGTTTAAATAAGTTTCTTAAATAACGGCGCTTTAATAATATTTAAAAGATATCAATTTGGCTCCTTAAAAATAAGAATCCAGGACCGGAGCGATAGCCCAGCAGGTAGGGCGTTTACCTTGCACGCGGCCGGCACATGCCAGCCCGGGTTGATCCCCAGCATCCCATATGGACCCCCGAGCACCGCCAGGACTAATTCCTGAGTGCAGAGCCAGGAGAAACCCCTGAGCGTCGCCGGGTGTGACCCAAAAAAAAAAAAAAAAGAATCCATAGACCTCGAAGACGCCTCTGTCTAACTGACATGTTTTTCTGTTATCCACAATAAGGAACCTTAAAATTAGGTTTTAAGTTATGACTTATCCTAATTTTCTATGGTACTGTGTCAGTAGAGTATGCCTACTGCCAGTGTCCAGCATTTTCAGCAGAGTCGTCTTCCTAGGTAAGCACAGCGCTCCAACAATGGGAAAATGCAGTACAGCAGTGTTACACAGAAGCTTCAAATATGAAAGATACTAATGGGGAAGTATAGCTTAGAGCAATAAAGTAAAGAGTGAATATAAGAGAGAAAACAGCCGGAAAGAGCTGTGAAAGAGGAAAAACTTCCAGAATTATTAACTCTATAGGCCTGAGCGATAGTACAGCGGGTAGGTTTTTGCCTTGTGTGTGGCCAACCAGGCTTCTGTCCCTGAGCACGCCAGGAGTAATTCCTGAGTGTAGAGCCAGGGTATGCCTGAGCATTGCCAAGTGTGTTACCCAAAGAGCAAAAAATAAATAAATAAAAATAAAAATCGATCCTAATGTACCAAATAATTTAAATAAAATGTGTGCCATTTTAAATAAAATACATGATAAATATCTTTTAAATAAAATAATATAATAATTGAATGAATGAATAAATGATAATAAAATAAATAATAGTAAATAATAATAAAACGATAATAAATAAAATAAAATAGTTTCTAGATATTTAAATGAAGTACATGATAAATATTATAAAATAAATCTGATACTGATGAAATTGCGTGCAGTCACATGTGAGAGAGTTAGTTCTGAAAAAGAAATATACAAAACAAGTGTAATATTTCTTGAACAAGTTGCAAATAGGCAAAACAATTGAATAGAACTATATAACTCTGAAGAAAAATTATATACTTATTTCAGAAACACTTCTCATTTGCAACACATGCTTAGATTTTCTCACTCACCACTGGATCACATTGTCATTCATTTCACATTGTGAATCTAAGTGCAGTAAAATATTGTCAGACAAGGAACGATTTTGAGTCTATTCTTCTAGAAAGGCCTTGTATTATGAGTCACTGTTTTTTGTCAGTGGATGCTGGCAATTTAAGACTATGGCTAATGATGTCTATTCCCTCTAGTCAATCTGAAGCCAGAGTTTTAACTACTAAAGTGACCATTCTAAGCCACGGAGTTCAGTTTAACCTTTGGGAATTTTGATTCTTCTGGGATGACACACTATTTCTAAGCATTACGTAACTGTTCCTGAGAGTCACTTATTTGTCTTTAGGAAGGACACAGGGCTGGGAATGATCCCTATTCCATACTGGCAGTGGACAGCTCAAATGTGAATCCCCTGTGGTGGCGTGCTCTATCCCACCTCTCCTTCCAAGCAATGCATTTTGCATGTAAACAATTAATGTTCCTCAATTTTAACAACCTATGTTAAAACATACGTATAGTTATACGTATTTTTTTCTAATATAAATCTCATATTCAAATATATATATTTGCATTAAATTGTCTCTGTTAAAAAAGGTACACTTAGGTACACGTACCAGGTCTTTAAATTCTATATGTTTTAGAAAAACTCAAAGTGGAATTCTTCCTTACATAACAGCTTTTTTGGGAGGTTCACATACTGAAATGTCGCAATGTTTTTTCAGTGCTACATACACAACTCAGGCTTTTCACCAAATTCGGCAAGTGTTTTACCAATATGCTACATCATTGATCAGATGAAATCTTCATGAACAACTGTATGTTCTAAATAATATCATTAATTATGTTATGTTAACTTTGTTGTGTGGGGGGTGGCATGCCAGATGTGCTCAGGCCTTACTTATTGCTCAAAACAATGCATAACTCCTGAAGGAAGCTTGAAGACACTATCAGATGCTGAGATAGAAGTCAGGAGGCTGCAAGCAAGCCATGATCTACACTATCTTTCTAAACTTTTTAGGCTGTGTTAAACGACATGTGAATTTTCAATTAGAGCATTGAATTAAAGTAAACCTGATTATAGATAGTATTCTTTGATGTACACATTTATTTAGTTCTTCATAGAGCATAAATTGTAGAATATAACTTATAGAAAATAATTTATAATTAATATATATGTGCAGTTTTCTTCTATGCTTGAACAATATTTTGGACATGTACCTATAATGGCTATCTAATATCCCAAAAAATTATTTCTGAAAATATTATGGTTTTGTTTTAAAAGACACATTCAATATAGTAGTTATGAACTTTATTGTTCATTTAAAGAAAAGAGTTAAACTTAGAGATTTCTTTTCTCCAGCCAGCACCACTAGCTATATTTCAAATGGTCAAGAACATTTCACTGTATCACTGTATCACTGTCTTCCCGTTCATCATCGATTTGCTTGAGCGGGCACCAATAACATCTCCATATGTCCTGTCCCATGCTAGTAGAGCCTAAGGGCATCTACTTGCTCCAGGAACATAAAGAGCCTCAAACCACTCCATCAGGTCATGGGAATGAGGTCCATAATTGTTACTGGCATTTGGCATATCAAATACGACACGGGTAGCTTGCCAGGCTCTGCAGTGCAGGTGGCATACTCTTGGTGGTCAAGTATATTTTTTATTTCCCCAAATAAACAAATACCAAAGAGGAAGCTAAAATACATCTGTGACTTTTTTATCTTTTGTTTTTTTTTGGACTTGGGGGTCATACTCTGGTATGGTTAAGGGAACCATGTGGTGCCAAGGACCAGATCAGTGTTGGCGACATACAAAACATCTGCCTTAACCCCTGTATTATCTCTCTGACTCCGAACTGTAATCTTATTATCAGGCCTCAAGGAATTTTTTTAATGAGACAAGATAGTTTTTATTGTATGTAACTTGCTTAGCAAGATGTGAGGGGAGGGAAAGTAAGAAAGTACATGTTCAAAAGAGAGCATGGGCTTCTCTAGAGTGGAAAAGGCTAGCAAAGAGTCACAGAGACAAACGAGCAAGAAGCTTGTCTTTAAGCCTGGGCCTTGGCCTTTAAGACCAAGCCTCAAGGAATTTTTTAAGATAGTGGTTTGAACAACCTGACTAAATATTCCTACATCATCAAATTATATTTATTTTTAAATTTATGCTCAAAGTAAATGTCTCAAGTCTCTACAACCTTACAGATCTATATCCTTTATTTTAATTATATATTTCATAACCTATGTAACTTTTTATTATTAGACAAGTGACGCTGCATTAATATTAAAATCTTTTACCATCCTACCATCCTTAAATTGAGAGACTTGAATTATGTAACAGGTACTAAGATGCTATATGAAATAGAAAAGAATCTATGTTTCATTTTGAATAATTTTTACTGCAGGTGACATTTATGAACAATGGAGATAGAAAGCGTTCCATTTTCAGAGAAAATTTGTTGGCTAAAACAGTATGAAAAACTTAGATGTTAAAAATTACTGGACACAGGGGCTGGAGCGATAGTCCAGTGGGTAGGGCATTTGCCTTGCACGTGGCCGGCTCATGCCGGCCCTGGTTCGATCCCCTGCATCCCTCCCATATGGTCCCATGGCACGGCCAGGAGTAATTACTGAGTGCAGAGCCACGAGAAACCCCTGAGCATTGCCAGGCGTGACCCAAAAAAAGCAAAAAAAAATTACTACACAGAACCTAGCGACCACGTTAGAAAATATCTATGGTCTTAACATTATTTATTCAGATATTTATTTTAATTTTTAGTATAGCGTAGGTAATATGGTTTAGTAGTATTAAGTTTTCAGTTTAGGAAGAAACTTCACAAGACCATTGACAATTTTCTATGTGTCCAGTAGTAGTGTGTTTAGGTTACTTCTACTCCAAACTTCTTTTACACCTCACTTATCTTTTTGTTGATAATTTTAACATCCAAGGCTAAATATCTATATATTTTTCAATATGTCTATATACTTGTGTTTTGACTGTTACTTCCACAGATGAGTGAATAATCCAGTACTTGTTCTACTCCCTCTAAATTATTTTGCTCAAACTATACCTTTCAGAGTGCCAACCTGCCCCTCGAGGGGTTGAAGGTGGCTGCGGTGCCCGGCTGCATCAGCAGGTGGCAGACAGGAGACAGGCTTATCTATACTCAGGGCTCTGCCCGTGGACCCTGGATGGTTGTTGGTCTGACATAGAAAAGACTGGGCCCCCTGGGATAAACCAGAGTCACAGCAGAGCCTGGCAAGCTATCCGTGGTGTATTCAATATGCCAAAACGAGTAACAATAGTGGTCCCCATTCCTAATGAATGGAGACGTTACTGGCACCTGCTCCAGCAAATCAATGAACAATGGGAAGAAAAGTGATACAAGTGATACCTTTCAGTTTTGTCCACGTTGCAGAAAAACACTGGATTTATCAATTTTTATGGCAGTTTAGTATTCTATATTGTATATTTCACTACTTCATCATTACTTGACCACTTGATCACTTGACATCCCATTATTCATCAATTTGCTTGAGTGGGCACCAGTAATATTTCCATTTGACCCTATCATGTGTCAGTGTAGCCTTATGGCATCTGGTTGCTTCAGGAGTACAAAGAGCCTCAAACTGCTTGACGAAGAAGTCTGACCATCTTGTAGGTGGGCGGCCACGTGATCTTTTGACATCCCGTGGGATCCAGTCGGTAATGGCTCTAGTCCAGAGGTCATCTCCAAATCGCATTACATGTAAAGCCCACCTGATTTTCGATGCCTTGGCAAACAAGACAGCGTCCCTTACTCTGGGATAGCAATGGAAGTCGGAGCTCGGATTCCTTCTTTCACTTGAGTGAGGCATGATATTCCAAGCATAGCTCTTTCGATTCCTCTCCGGAAGACCCTAATAGCATTCTCATCCTGCTTTCAGAGGGCCCAGGTCTACTCATAATGAATGGATTCCAGAGCATTTCCCTCTTTGGGAACATTTGAGAGAATTGGTTATTATTTCTTCCTTAACTTTTTGTTAAATTTAATAGGAAATGCTAACTGGACTCAGAATTTTTCTGTATTGGAGTTTTTTCTTATTTTATCTGTTTATTAATCATTTAATTTCCTCATTCATATAGATCTGTAAAAGTTGTACCTTTATGAAGCTTTTGCCTTTCTTCTGAACATTTTACTCAGTGTGACTCTTCTCAGTTCCTTTGGAAAACGGCTCGATTTTTAGATCTCCAAAGCTGTGGCATTATTTACAGTCAAGGAGAGGAAATAATCTTCCCTCCCTTCTCCTGGGATTATTTAGGCTATTTCAAGAGCAATATTACTCCACAGAAATTTCAAAAAGTTTTTTATGCATTTTGAAAAGATTATTCTATTTCTATAGTCACTTGATTGAATCTTTTTGTAGAATTATCATTCTGATAATGTCAGAAACTTTCATCCATGAGCAAAGGGTCTCTTCACTTATTTTGTAATCTTTTATTTAATTTAGGTACCATATATAGTTTTCTTTACATATGTAATAAATTTCATATGGAATGAAAATGATATACTCTGTAACTAATGTACCATAAAACACCAGGTATTTCATTTTAGCATCATTACAATGTAAAATTAACTTATTAATTTAATATTACTAAATATCAATTATATTTTAGAAGATTTGCATACATATTTAATAAATGTCCTTAGAGTTTGTACATAATTGCCCTTCAAAATTTTCAAGTTTGAGTCTATCAAATACCTTATAGATACATATATTATAGTCATGAAATTTAATTGCTATATCATAGTCACACAAAATTTTTCTAAATATATATGTTTAAAAATGTAAAATACATAATTGGCAAAATTGCACACTGTATACAGCTCCTCTGTATCTGAAAGATACAGCTCCTCTGTATCTTTCACTGAATTATCTGTATTGCAATATTTTAAATAAATCATGAAATAGATGTCACAAATACAAAAATTACAATCAATGTTTAATTAATTTCACACATTTCTTTTGGATTATAGAGTAATTTTAATGTAAAATACCCAAAACTATGAAATAAAATTTAAAAACAAAAATACTATGTTACAATTTTGAAACAGGGTAATTAAGTTACAAAAGCATTGTTATAATAACAGAAAATATTAGAGACCTTTGGGGAAATAACTTAGAAATTCATTCAGAAACCAAAGCATAATAGATGTGTAACATTCATCTATGGTGATTCAATAAATTCTTAAAAATTGTAAAAATTGCAAATTTTATAGGTATTTGTCTTGACCATCAGTCTGACTATAAACTCCTAAGATTTATTTCAATATCTAATAACTGAAACAATGAAAAAAGTTCTTATAGAGCCAATTGCCATTAACATGTAACTTTAGTAAATAAATACCCAAAAATCCTTTGACAGGATCAGGAGCAATAATAGAGTGGTTGGGCGCTTGACTCATAAACAGCAAACCCATATTAAATCTCTAGTCCCAGAACATTTTGTGAAGCCCAAGCAGGACTGACCTCAGAACAGGGAAGTAGGATAAAACCTTGAGTACTAGGAGGCGTGGCAGCAAAACAAACAAAATAATAATCCTTTGACTCCAGTCAGCTACCTAAAATACTGGAAATATTTTTTAATAGCCCTTCTCACAGCTGCTTTCACTTCCTTGCTTTTCAGACTATAGATGAGGGGATTCACTAGGGGAGTAACCACACTGTACTGGACAGAGGTGATCATCTCCAGTGCAGAACCAGAGTTAGGCAGGAAATAGCGAAGGAACGCTGACCCATAAAACAGAAGCACTACAGTGAGGTGGGAAGAGCAGGTAGAGAAAGTTTTACCTCTACCCGTGGAGGAGCTGATATTCAATATGGTAGAGATAATGAGAGTGTATGAGTAAACAATGAGGATACATGTAATAAGTCCATTAAAGAGGGCAGAACAGAGCATAACTGTAAAATTAATGGAGACATCAGAGCAGGACAGAGGGAAAAGAGAGGGCAACTCACAGCTGTAATGTGGAATGGATCGAGTCTCACAGAAATCCAAACTCATAGCTAGAAGGATGTTCAGGAGTGCAACAAAAAACCCTAGGCCCCAGGCCCCCAAAGCTAATCCTTTACAGAGACTCGGGCTCATCTTCTGACCATAGAGAAGCGGGTGGCAGATGGCAACATAGCGATCATAGGCCATCACTGACAGCAAGGTTGCTTCAGTAGCCCCACTGTCAACTACAAAGAAGACTTGAGCCAGGCAACCCTTGACAGAAATGGTTTTCCTCTGAGACAGGAAGTTCTCCAGCAATTTGGGCACTGTGGCAGAAGAGAAACAAAGGTCCAGGAAAGAGAGGTGGCTCACGAAGAAGTACATGGGTGTATGGAGATGAGCGTCAGCACTGATCACCACCAGCATCACCAGGTTTCCCGTAAGGGTCTGGATGTAAATCATCAGGAACAAGACAAAAGAGAAGAGCCTCAATGTTGGGATCCGAGGAAAGTCCCAGCAGGATGAACTCAGTGATGGTGGTGTGATTATCGAAGGACATTTTAAATATTCTTTATTCCTGTCAAATGAGAACAGGAAGTTAGATTTGCGTTTCTTTTTATATTTTTGGGCGGGCTTAAGTTTCTAATGTGCCCTGACAACATGCTGAAACATCCTCTTCTCCTAACACTCTTATTTATCTATAATTTTTGTTAACTATGTTTATTAATTTTTTTTTTGCTTTTTTGAGTCACATCTGGCAATGCTCACATATAGTAGGAGTGAATGATATATATATATAAAATGAAGGTATATAGTAGGCAGTGCATATACCTGTTCATAGGATGAGAACTGAAAGAGAAAAAATAATCTTTTGTTAAACATCTTCAATAGACAAACTGATTTAATGGACCCCAGCTCCCTAATTTATGGTCACTTAAATATGTGGTTGTAACACCCCCATGTACCTGAGTTTGTTGTTGCAATCGGATTGGAAGATTTATGATAAGATATGAATTTGGATCAAAATAATTCAGTGTGTTCCCAGTAAAATTAGAATTTAACTACTGTACCACCAATAAATTCCAAATTTGTATTTCTTCTCCAAGGACACGAAGACATTTACTTAAAAGAAGATATGCACACTATAATTGACTGAACTACACAGAATAAAAGCCAAGGTGTGGATTTGACCAGAGATGGATAAGTGGTAAATAAAATTTGGTATAGGAACACTCACAACAAAATACAAAATTTATATATGGAATAAGAAAACCATTTAGTTTGCTGCAACAGGAAAGAAACTGGAAAATAGCATATTAAATGAAGAAAGCCAGAAGAAGAAGAAGAAGGGTAAGCACAGGCTGACAGCATTTATTTATGGTATGTAGAATAATTGAATGTGAGATGCAATGGTTAAAAGGGAATGCCTCAGAAAACTTGGTTGGAGGGTATATGAAGGAGAAGGAAAGAAATCAATAAGATTATTTTATAAAAATCATTCACTCCTTCTATATGTGTGTAGTGCTTCTCTCAATCTTCCTTCACCCTGAGCTACTTCAGTAGCTCATTCATTTACTCACTAAATCAATGATTTCTGATATTTTTGTTGAAACAACTATTAAAGGCATGTATTCCATTTTTCCTTGGAACTCTTCTTTACCATTTTGTAATAAAAATAAATAATTAAGCTATATTGATACACCAAATTCTTTGTGTCCATATTTCCTGTTGGTGGAGGGTTTCAGTGACATCAAAGAAATTAAGGAATAATATAGATAAATATGTAAACAACAGAGCCAACAAAACTGATATTATTGAGTCAAACCTCAATAACTGAAATTCAAAAACTTCCGGTGTCAGGTGATGGCCGAAGGGCAGCCAAAGGAATTGGGATCACTGGGGGTGGGGCAGGGTCAGTGCTGAACATTGTATGCCCAAAACTCGGCTATGATTAAGTTGGTAAATAATCGTTATTTAGTAATTTTAAAAGATATAAATTTAGCTCTTTAGAAATAAGAATCCAGCCCTCGTCTAACTACCGTGTTTTTCTGTTATCCACAAAAAGAAACCTTGAAATGAGATTTTAACGTATCCTGTTTTTCTACGGTACCACACAGTGGAGTCGGACCCAGAAAGCATATTGTGTCCAGCATATTTCATCGGAGTCCGCTTGAGATAAGTACAGCACTCCACCAACAGGAAATGCTAGAGTACTGTTGCACAGAAGCTTCAAAGACAGAAGATTCTAATGGGAAAATATAGCTTAAAGCAATGAAGAAGCGACTAAAGAGAGAAAACAACCAGAAAGATATGAGAAATAAGAGGAAAAACTTCCAGAAATATCAGCTCTATTGGCCGGAGTGATAGTATAGCCGGTAGATGTTTGCCTTGCGTGAAGCCAACCAGGCTTGGATCAGGCACTGCCAGGAATAATTCTTGAGTGCAGAGTCAGGAATAACCCCTGAGCGTCGCTGGGTGTGTGACCCAAAAATGCCAAAAAAGAAAGAAATGTCGATTCTAACCTACCAATCATTGAAATTAAGATGTTTACTATGAATGGTGCAATGGAAATATTATAAAGGAAACCTGTTTCTCTCTCTCTCTTTCTGTCTCTCTGATAAAATTCCTTATAGTCTATAATTCTTCACATGAGACAGTTCTGAAAAGGAAATATACAAAATACTTGCGATATTTTCTTGAACAAGTCACAAATAGGCAAAAAATTGAGAACAGATATATTTATATTTTAGACTAAAAATATACATTTTTTCTGAAACACTTTCACAAGGCAATACATGTTGCATAGATTTTCTCTCTTGATAGATTTTCTCACTTACCACTGAGAAATATATTCCTTCATTTCACATTGTGAATCTCAGTGAAGTAAAAAGTGGTCAGACAAGGAATGATTTTGAGATTTATTCTTCTAGAATGTCCTTGTATTATGAATCTCTTGTGGTGGTCAGTGGCTGCTGGCAATTTAAGACTATGGCTAATGATATCTGTTCCCTGTAGTCAATCTGAAGTCAGTTTTTTAACTCACTAAGTGATGTTTTTAGCCACAGAAAACAGTTTTACATTTGGGAATTTTAATTCTTCTGGGATGACACACTATTTCTAACCATTACATAACTGTTCCTGAGAGTCACTTACTTGTCTTTCAGAAAGGACACAGGGATGGAAATGATTCCCATTCCATAGTTGCTGTGGATAGCCCAAATGTGAATTCCCTGTGGTGTACTCTACCCCACGTCTCCTTCCAAGCAATTTTCATGTGTTTTATAGGATGCCTTTTGCATGTGAACAAATGATGTTAATTGTTTTAACAACCAATGTGAAAATACATAGGTATATGTACTTTATAATATAGATTTATATAGCATTTCAAATTTTATAACATTGCAAAATTTTTTTTCAGCACTGCTGACAAAACCCAGGCCTACACCAAATTCAAAGCATGTGCTTACACTGGACTGCATCATTGGACCAGATGTATTCTTCATGAACATCTGTATTTCTAACTAAAATCATTAATTATATCATCCTAATTGTGGGCCCTGGGGTTGGCACACCCAGAGTGTTCATGCCTTAGTCACTGTCACTGTATCACTGTCTTCCCGTTCATCATAGATTTGCTCGAGCGGGCCCCAGTAACATCTCCATATGTCCTGTCTCATGCTAGTAGAGCCCAAGGGCATCTGCTTGCTCCAGGAACATAAAGAGCCTCAATCCATTCGGAATGAGGTCTATAATTGTTACTGGTATTTGGCATATCAAATACAACACGGGTAGCTTGCCAGGCTATGCCGTGCAGGTAGCATGCCTTAGTCATTGAACTTAAATACTGCAATATTCCTGAGAGAACTTTGAGACACTATCAGATGCTGAGAAATAACTCAGAAAGGCTGCAAACAAGGAAGATCTACACTATCTTTCCATCCTTTGCGGTTGTACTTTATGATCTAGGAATTTTCAATTAGTGCATTGAACCAAATAAACCTGATTATAGATAGCAAATTTTGATTAGACATTTATTAAGGTCTTTATAGAGTATAAAATTGCAGAATTTAAATTATAGAAAATAATACATATTTTCTTTATGATAAGTTTTCTTCTATGATTGAACATTATTTTGGACATGTACTTATAAGGCCATTTAAAATCCCTAAATAATTTCTGAACATATTATAATTTTGTTATAAAAGATGTAATCATTATAGTATTTGTAACTATTATCATTTAAAAAATAATTAAGCTTAAACAGAGAATTCTTTTCTTTAGCCAGTGACACTAGCTATATTTCAAATGCTGAGCGCTGTTAGTAACCAGTAGTGACAGTAATGAGCAATGAAGATAGAGAGCATTTAGCTTGCCACAGAAAGTTTGTTGGATAAAATGGTATGAAAAATTTAGATGGTAAATATTACCGGGCACAAAACCTTGGGGTCATTTGACCCAGCGATACCACTCCTGGGAATCTACTCTGGGAAGCCAAAAATACGCAGCGGAAACACCATCCCTACTTTTATGTTCATAGCAGCATTATTCACAATAGCCAGAATCTGGAAGCAACCAGAGTGCCCGAAAATCGATGACTGGATAAAAAGCTTTGGTACATCTACACAATGGAATACTATGCAGCTGCTAGGAAAAATGAAGTTATAAAATTTGCCTGTAAGTGGATGGACATGGAGAAGATTATGTTGAGCGAAATTAGCCAGAAGGAGAGAGACAGATACAGAATGACTGCATTTATCTGCATAACATAAATATATAGGTACATATTATGATACCAATATCCAAGGTCAAGTGAAACATATATCAGGAGGTCCTGTCAAAGGTGGAAATTATCACAAACGTGTGGGATTCAGAGGCTAGGTAAGACAGAAAATGGAACAGTGTGCTAACAATTGTTGAGGGTACTAATGCCAACCTAGAACTGAGCATTAAATAGAGGCAAAAAGATACACATGACAACCCTTTAATGTATGTTCTGTAATCCATAGTCTGGAGGGAAGGAAAAGAGAAAGAGAGAGAAATGGAAAGAAATCCAAGAACCTGCCATGGAGCAGGGCTGGGGGAGGGGAGGGAACCGGGGACGTTGGTGGTGGGAGATGGGCACTGGTGGCGGGATGGATGCTGCAACACTGTATGACCAAAACCCAAATATGAACTTTTTAATTGTATATCTTTGTAATTTAAAAAAATAAAAAATTTAAAAAAAGAAATAAAGAACCTGCCATAGAGGCAGGGTAAAGGAGGGGAGAGGGGAATCAGGGACATTGGTGGTGGGAAATGGGCACCGGTGGAGGGGATGGGTTCTGGAACACTGTATGGCCCAAATCCAAATATGAACATCTTATGAACATCTTTGTAATTGTGTATCTCATGGTGGTATAATAAAATATTAAAAAATTTAAAAAAAATATCTATGCTCTTAACATTATTGATTCAGATATTTATTTATTCGTTAATTTTTCCAAAATATTTATAGTTTTTTTAAAATTTTTAAATTTTTATAGAACCACTGTGATACATACAATTACAAAGATGTTCATGATTGGGTTTCTATCATACATTGTTCCAGCACCCGTTTCTCCACCAGTGCCCTATTCCCACCAACAATGTCCCCAAATTCTGACTGCATTTATTAATGGATTAAATATATATTTATCTTTTTAATTATTAGTATAGCTTAGGTGGAGGTCTAACAAACTGGGGAGTCTGGATGTGGAAAATGGTGGCCCTAATGGTGTGGGGGGAATCCTCTGGCTTCTTGCTAGACTCTGCTAGAATGGCGGGTCAGGACTTGAACCAGCCTTCCTTCCCAGGCACCTCATGATCAGCTGGGCACAGGGAGGCTGGTAGCAGTTCTGCCCGGTGTATGTGAGTCTCTGGATCAGGCACACCTGGCTGGGCTTGAAAAAAGACTGCTGTAGGGTGGGACTCTGACCGAGCCGAAAAGAGGCGACTATGGTAGATTGTGCTGAATCCTTTTCAGAAGCCAGCTTGCTCGCGTGGTTGTCCTTAATCTAATGTTTTGCCAAAACTGTTCAGGATGACTCAAGTGAGAAGCTTGTAGATAATGGACAACAGGCAGATAGGGTGATAGTTGCCAATGTCATGAATGTCTCCCTTCTTGAACAGTAGAACTGTTCTGCTGTTTTTCTACTGTGAGGGCACCTTGCATTCAGACAGGTAGCATGTGAAGAGCCAAGCCAGTGTATTGATGAGTACTGATGGCAGATAGTTCAGGTGTTCGGGTCTGAATTTGTCTGGACCGGGTGCTCTTTGCTTCATTACCAAGGAAATGGCACGCCAGATTTCAGAAGGAAGAATGTTATCATAAGAGGTTCTTTTGCGTTATTAGAATATGTTGTTGATATAATGATCGTTTATATTGTGTGATTTAGTTATGTAAATAATATTGTGAATTATGTTCTTAACATAAAGAAAACCTGATCTTTCCCCTGTAAGTTTTATCAGTAAACACTCGAGATGAGATCGTTCTACTGACAGTATCACTATCACTATCTTCCCGTTCATCATCTATTTGCAAGAGTGGGCACCAGTAATATCTCCATATGTCCTATCTCATGCTAGTAGACCCCAAAGGCATCCGCTTCCTCCAGGAACATAAAGAGCCTCAAACCATTATATTAGGTCATGGGAATTACCTAATATAAATGTTACTGGTATTTGGCATATCAAATACGACATGAGCAGCTTGCCAGGCTTGCCATTCGGGTGGCATACTCTTGTAGTCACCTCTGAAAAAAGTATTTATTGATGAACCGCGTGGCCTCTAATGGCGCGTGAGCCGGGCTGTGATAGTCTGGTCTGCTGGGTGGAGTTGTGATGAGAGGGAAGTCCAGATGTGGAAGATGGCGGCCCCCCAAGGAGTCGGGGGTTCGTCTGGCTTGTTTGAGGTGCTGCTGGGGTGTCAGGCCAGGGCTAGAACCCGCCATGCCTCCCAGGCGCCTCATGAGCGGCTGGGCACAGGGAGAGCAAGGAGCAGCTCTGTTCCATGTCTGAGAGTCTCTGGTTCAGCATACCTGGGCTGGATTGAAAGAAAATTTCTGCAGGGTGGGTGTGGATGATCCGGGCTGTGATAGTCTGGTCTGCTGGGTGGAGTTGTGATGAGAGGGAAGTCTGGATGTGGAAGATGGCGGCCCCCCATGGAGTCAGGGGTCGTCTGGCTTGTCTGAGACTCTCAGACATGGGGCAGAGCTGCTCCTTGCTCTCCCTGTGCCCAGCTGCTCATGAGGCGCCCAGGAGGCATGGCGGGTTCTAACCCTGGCCTGCTACCCCAGCAGAACCTTACAACAAGCCAGACGACCCCCCCGACTCCATGGGGGCCGCCATCTTCCACATCCGGACTACCCTCTCGTCACAACTCCACCCATCAGACCAGACTATCACAGCCCGGATCATCCACACCCACCCTGCAGCAGTTTTTCTTTCAATTCGGCCCAGGTATGCTGAACCAGAGACTCTCAGACATGGGGCAGGGCTGCTCCTTGCTCCCCCTGTGCCCAGCCACTCATGAGGCACCCGGGAGGCATAGCGGGTTCTAACCCTGGCCTGACACCCCAGCAGCGCCTCACAACAAGCCACACGACTCCCCTGACTCCATGGGGGCCTCCATCTTCCACATCCGGACTACCCTCTCGTCACAACTCCACCCATCAGACCAGACTATCACACCCGGATCATTCACACCCACCCTGCATCAGTCTTCTTTCAATCTGGCCCAAGTATGCTGAACCAGAGACTTTCAGACATGGGGCAGAGCTGCTCCTTGCTCTCCCTGTGCCCAGCTACTCATGAGGCACCCGGGAGGCATGGCGGGTTTTAGACCTGGCCTGACACCCCAGCAGTGCCTCACAACAAGCTACTGATAGTATACCACCTACAAGGCAGAGCATGACAAGCTATCCATGTTTTATTTGTTAAGCCAAAAACGAGTAACATTATGGACCTTAATTCCATGACCTGAAAATGGTTTGAGGCTCTTCCTGTCCCTGCACCAAGCAGATGCCCTTGAGCTACACTTTCTTGCGACAGGAGATGTATAGAGATGTTACTGGTGCCCACTTGAGCAAATCAATGAACAATGGGAAGACAGTGATACAGTGATATAGTGATGTGCTTAACAGTGTAGAGGACAATGAGAATTGAAAGCAATAAAATAGAATCTCCATTATATACAGTATAACATGATAGTGTTCCAATTAATCTCATATACATTGAAAGCTATGAAGTTTTGAACATTATAGGACTCTTAATATTTATTCTTATTCTAAGAAATATCTCTCCAAGATATTCAAAAGTTTTTAACATAAAATATTGACTATTTTCTAGTATGGTAAACCATTATTTCCCAATGGTCTCAATGCCAAACAAACTAAAAAAGATCCAAAATGATCTCCAGTGACTTTGGGTGAATACTGATGCAATAAATGTATGGACTTGGTTAGTATAATTCTGAATAAATTGAGGGTAAAGGAGAGGAAAGATACAGAATGATTTGACTCTTTTGTGGAGTGTAAAAAACATAATATGAAACTAATATCAAAGGATAGTAGAAACTAGGGCCAGGAGGTTTCATCTATAGTTGGAAACCTATTTCAACCACTTGTGGAAAAGACAGTTGGGATAGAGAAGTGATCACTATGACAAGAATAGTGGTGAATGATCACTCTGTATGAGAATTGCATGTTGAGGGCACTGGTGGAAGGATGGTGCTGGAACACTGTATGACTGAAACCCAAACATGAACATGTTTGTAATTGTATATCTCATGGTGGTATAATAAAATATTTTTTAAAGATTAAGAAAAAAAATAATTGTATGTTGAAAGCAGGTAAAGGAACAAACAAGATAACCTCTCAGTATATGTATTCAAACTGTAATGCTCAATGGGTTAGAGAAGGATAAAGAAGAAAAGTGCCTACTATAGAGACAGGCAAGGGGTTGGGATGATGGTTGTGTGGCAGAGGGTAAAGGGTAAACAATGTTGGTATAAAATGTGCGCTGGTGGAGGGATGGTGTTGCAACATTGCGTGACTAAAACCCAATTATGATCAGTCTTCTTACTGTATCGCAGTGATTCTGTAAAATATTTTTTTTTTTGCTTTTTTTGGGGGGGTCACACCCGGCAATGCTCAGGGGTTACTCCTGGCTCTGCACTCAGGAATCACTCCTGGCGGTGCTCGGGGGGACCATATGGGATGCCGAGGATCGAACCCGGGCCGGCACAGGCTGGCCGCGTGCAAGACAAACGCCCTACCCGCTGGGCTATCACTCCGGCCCCCAAATATTTTTTTAAAATAAGTCATTCTACCAACTTTTTAAGTTTTGTGACATTTCCCCTTCCCATTTTTATTGGCGTACTGTGATCTACAATAGTGTTAAAACAACAAATTTACTGTTACAATATGACACCGACAACAGAATGTGCATCCGAAAAAGCCCTAACCACTCCATGTCACTTTATTCACACCTAGTAAGCTCAGTTTTGGAGACAGGGTCTCCGATTGTGGTACCTTCAGTCATATGTTGTTCTCTTTCTGTGTTCCTTATCAACATTTGAGAATCATTCTTAGTAGCAATTTACCTTTTTTATGTTTTGCATGATATCCTGAAGTTTCACCCACATAGTGTAAAATTGTTTAATTTCATCTTTTCTATGACTTTGTCGTATTCCATTGAGTATATCTACCACATATTTTCTATACAGGTATCTATTCTTGAGTACTTAGGTTGTTTCTAGGTCTTTTATATCTTGAATAACATTGCTACAGACATAGGGGCAGGGATGTAATTTCAAAATAGCTTTCAGCCACCTTGGGGTATTCACCTTGGGGTGAATACCAAAAGGTAGATTTGTGGTCATTTGAAAGCTCAATTTCTAGTCTCTTGAGAATGGCCCATGCTTTCTAAAGAGGTTGAACCAGTCAACATCACTACCAAACATCTGAGGGATTCATTTTCTCACGACCAATCTTGCTTTGATTGTGTTTCCCTCTTTAATGTGGACCAGTGTGACTGCCATGAAAAGTTATATTTTATTTGGTTTTCTCTGATAAGTAATGGACAGGCATTTTATATAATTATCATTTATATGTGTGTGTATCCTTTAAGGAAATATCTATCATCTCCCCATATTAAGAGAGGTGCTTAGATTTTGTTACTATGTTTCAGATTTATGTAGTTAAATATCAACCCACTGGCTAGTGGGTCATTCTCCTAGTCTATGTGTTGTATTTTCATTCTATTCATCAATTCTTTCGATATAAAGAAGCTTCCTAACTTTGTGTTAGGAAGTCTAATTCCTTTAATTGCTTTTCTTTTTGTACAATGGCATTGAGTAACTGCAGATGCCATGAGAGATTCTGGCTATGTTTTTCCTGTTATAATTTATGGATTGAGTTTGTATCACTGTATCACTGTCTTCCCATTGTTCATCGATTTGCTCGAGTGGGCACTAGTAACATCTCCATTTGTCCTGTCACAAGCAAGTGCAACTCAAGGGCATCTACTTGCTACAGGGATAGGAGGAGCCCAAAACCATTCTTCAGTTATGGAACTGAGGTCCATAATAGTTACTAGTCTTTGGCATAAAAAGTAAATAAAACACGGTAGCTTGTCAGGCTTGACCGTGTAGGTGGTATAGTCTCAGTAGAAGGCTCTCAACCCTAGCATTTACTGATGAAACTTAAAGGGAGAAGATCAGGTTTTCTCTTTGATGGAGCTCTGAGGAACTATGGAGTCTGGATGTTGAGAATGACTAACTGCATGATGTGTGGTTTGCTCTGGATTCTTGCCAGGCTTACTGGTATCAGTTAAAACATGTCTATAACTTTTTACTATGTATAAATGTGAAAGAAATTGCTCCAACATTGCTCCAAGGGTTTGCTCTCATGAGCGGGGAAGAGACTATGCTGGCCGGACTCAGAGTGGAGTTTTGGGCCCTGCCCTTTCCTCTGCCTCCATGCCAGTTGCCCCAGAAGAGAGAGACCCACCCACACCAGACTCAGCTGATTTGCAACCCTGAAAGAGATCCAGACCCATCCACTTCAGAGTTTATATCAACTGAAGACAAACGGTGGGCTTAAAGGGGAAAGAGGAAGACATCTGGGTAATACTAGGTTATCATTCAACAAACAAAGCAATAGAAATTTATTCTCAGGGTTGGTGGATCATTGTTGGGGTTGCTGCTGGGGTCCCCAACAGTGTTGGGGGAACTGATGAAAACTCACGAGTCCAGCGCAGTTCCAAAAAGGCTTTTAATAGTACAAAAGCTCTTCCACAGCAATCCAATATAATGAAAGAACTCTAGCTCTGGTCATAACTTAGACCATATAAAAGAGCCTAAGTCTCCCACCAAAGAGAGGATCTCACCCTAGAGGAGTCCTACCCAAAAGAAGGAGCAAAAGGCCCGAGGAGCAAAAAGCCAAAAGCCAAGGGGCCCCAAGTCAGTCCCCTTATATACACCAAAGTAATCCAGGGAGGCTCAGGGAAGTGACAGGGAGGTGTTAACAAAGAACCCTAAACAGATTGTAGAAGGATGGTGCCACACCCTATTACAGGTATAAACAAAGGTTATGCCAAGGACTAATCCCTTCTACAGAGATTAACACTTATGTAAAACACTGGAGAGAGAGATAGGGCTGATATAAAGTAATATATCTTAATTTCATGAGCTTCATGTAATCTAGATGGTACCCATGAGGTTCTTCTTATTTATTATCTGCATCAGGGTGACTCTGAGTATCTTGTTCTCTGTATACTGAAAGGGTCACACTCACATGCTTGAGAGCAAACTAGTATGATCCTTCCTATAGTCTTCCTAAGTTCTCAATGCAGCCAGGGTGGTAGTCTCCTGGTAAATTCTAACTGTCCCACGCTGTGTGCAGTGGGTATAAAAAGGAGTAGTGCCCAATCTAGAAAACATAGAAGTCTTAGTAGATGTATAACTCAGAAGTTATTCAGTCAAGGTGACTTCTGTAACTGTCACTCTCTCTAGCAGTGTTTACATAAAAGAGAGGTCTCATTAGAATGACCTTGGCTTAAATAGATTAAGCTCTGAGTGGGCAAAACACCAAAGATCCCAGATTAGTTAAATCTGTCATCCAACAGATCATTCAACATCTCAACTTGGTAATATTCAACTCGCCATCACTTTGAGCAACAGTCTGTGCCTCCTCCCATTTCAGTGAACATATTCTTCTAGTCTGGTGAGTTTGGAATCATGGTTAACAAATATCCAGACCTCCAGAGATATACTGCAGTCTCCGAAGTCTGATCATCTTGTAGGTGGGCGGCCACATGATCTTTCGACATCCCGTGGGATCCAGTCAGTAACGGCTCTAGTCCAGCAGTTGTCTCTGAATCACATTACATGTCCAGCCCATCTGATTTTCGATGCCTTGGCAAACGAGACAGCATCCCGGATTCTGGAATAGCGATGGAGGTCAGAACTCCAGATTCCTTCTCTCACTTGAGTGAGGCGTGATATTCCAAGCATAGTTCTTTCGATTCCTCTCTGGGAGACCCGAATAGCATTCTCATCCTGCTTTCATAGGGCTCAGGTCTCTGAGGCATATGTTAATGCAGGGGAATGGTGGAGTCAAAGAGATGTGCCCGAAGCTGGAGGTTCTTTGTCCTTTTAGCTATTTCTTTGATGCCTTTGAAGGCATTCCATGCCGCTCTCTCTTCCTCCTGCGCAGCTCAGGTTTTGGGACGTTCATCATGTTGATTTCTCGAGCCTAGGTACACATAACTGCTGCATTCAGAGATGTTTGTTCCATTGAGAGTGAATGGGGCCTCTGTTTTTTTTTTGAAAAAAACCAGTTTTTTCATAAACATGGTTTTCTTTAGATTCAGCTGTAGACCTATCTTTCCACATTCTCGGTCAAAGTCAGCCAGCATTTGTGTTGCTTGGCTAATGTTTGGTGTTATTAGAATGATGTCATCAGTGAAGCAGAGGTGGTGTAGTTGCTGACCATCTATCTTCACTCCCATTCCTTCCCATTCTAATTGTCGCATGATGTTCTCGAGAGTGGTGCTGAAGAGTTTTGGTGAAATGGTATCACCCTGTCGAACCCCTCTTTTTGACATCAATGATCACTTCTTTGTAGAATGGTGAGCTCCTGGTGGTGAATCCATAATACAGCTCACGAAGGATCTTGATGTATTGGGTTTGAACACCCTGTTTGGCTAGGATTCGATGACTGCTTCAGTCTCCACAGAATCAAAAGCTTTCTATAAATCAATGAACGTGAGACAGAGCAGCATCTTGTACTCCATACAAACCTCAATGAGCTTGGTTACTGTGTGGATATGGTCGATTGTGCTGAATCCTTTCCGGGAAGACTGCTTGCTCGCACGGTTGTGCTTCTCTAATGTTCTGTTAATCCTGTTCAGGATGACTCATGTAAACAGCTTGTAGATGACAGACAACAGGCAGATGGGGCGATAGTTGCCGATGTCGTGAATTTCTCCCTTCTTGAACAGTACAACTGTCCTGCTGGTTTTCCATTGGGAGGGCACCTTGCATTCGGACAGGTAGCGTGTGAAGAGCCGAGCTAGTGTATTGATGAGTACCGATTGCAGATTCTTCAGGTGTTCGGGTCTGACTTTGCCTGGGGCTGGTGCTGTTTCCTTCTTTACCAATGAGATGGCATGTCGGATTTCAGAAGGGAGAACGTTGGGAATGACATATCCATCCTGTGGAATTTGGTATGTGGGCAGGTGGATGTGGCTATCAAAGAGATTTGAGTAGAAGTCATTAATAATGTTCTCCATTGCCTTTCTGGAAGATGTGATAGATCCATCAGGGCAGCGGAGGGCAGTCATCTTGGTCTTATAGTTGGCAAAAGGACAGGCAGGTGGTGCGGAATGCTTTTTTTCGGCTTCTGCTGCATCTTCCAGTATTACTGCTCTTCTATCTTTGAGGTCTTCTTTTATCGCTTCTCTGCACCGTTTAGAAAGCTTGGACGTTAGCATTTGGTCTCCTGAGGCTCGTGCCTTGCCACATTGGTGAATGAGCTCAAGAGTTTCTGAAGACAAGCGTCCTTTTTGTGTCTTTCTCTCTCTCGGCATTCTTCGCACAATCATGGAGGTGCTGTGTCGGGGGGCACCACCGGGGTCCCCGACAGTGCTGGAAGCGAGTTCCCTTCTACCTCCAAGTAGGCGGGGAATGGATGAAGTCTCAGGAATTCAATGCAGTTTTAAAAGGGCTTTAGTATCACAAAATAAGGAATGAGGTCAATTATAGACCTCATTCCCATGACCTGATGGAATGTTTTGATGCTCTTTATGTTCCTGGAGCAAGCAGGTGCCCTTGGGCTCTACTTGCATGAGATAGGACATATGGAGATGTTACTGGTGCCCGCTCAAGCAAATCGACAATGAACAGGAAGACAGTGATACAGTGATTACTATCACAGGTTCCAATATACAATCCAAGAGCAGGGAAAACCTCCAGACTCTGGGTTCCCAGCTGGCCTCAGCCAGGTGTAGGCCAAGATGGCTGCCACCACGTGTTGAGGCACAACAAAGAATGGAGAGGAAGAGAAGCAAAAACACCAAGGGAAGCCGAAATGGCAAGGGGAAGAAGAGAGATTCTTTCTTCTTGCAGCTTATTTTATAGCGAGTAATCCACCCAATCTCCCCAGCCCAGCCCATTCTGGGCTGGGCTATCTAGAGTTGAAAACAGGAAAATAGCTCTATAAAATGTAGCAACTTCAGCAGACCATCTGATTATTTACAAGGACCCAGAGCTAATTAAAAGCCTCCTAGCAGAGCTGGGAGAAGCTATAAGCTAAATGTAACTTCCCCTGGCAGGAAGGATCAAATGCCCTCAGGTTTTTTCTCCCAGCACCTCACCTAATATCTTAAGCCAAGATCTGCCTGGAATTGCCTTTATAGGGTAGAGAAGGGGATTTCTGAGATGGCATATCTCTGTACCAAAGACTAATACTAATGCCAGTTAAATATTTCTCCAAGCCTTCACAAGAGTCTCGCTCTACTTCACGGTAGTTTTGTATTTTAGTTGCCTTTGAGTTCTCAGGGGAGCCATGCTTGCTTGCTTAGAGGCAAACAGCATTTCTCTCTGGTCTAATTACTTAGAGATCCACCATGGCCAGGCAAATATGCTGGTAAGATCTAGCTAGTCCCATGATGATTGTGGTAGCATGAGAGAATATTTATACCAGCCAGTACAGAATACATGGTCAGATAAGACTGCCACATTCAGACTATCCCCTATCTATGATTTGACCTGCAGGAGGCAATCCAGGGCAGATGCAGAGGCCCAGGCTTTTAGGTGTCCTGCAAGAGTGCTAAACCAGTTGGTTGTATTCTTCATCGATGTCGTCAATGATGGTATCTTCCCATGTTACTGCAATGGTGCCAAAGAGTTCCCAGTTGGTGGTCGTTCTGGGAGTTCTCTTCTTAAACTTTGCAGCCTTTTCTCCCCATTGCAGGAAGTAGAATTTTTGCACGAAGGAGATGGTGGTCCGATCCTGTTTGGAATTTGGGGACGACAGCAACGTCAGACAAAACCATCGATTGAAGATGATGTGGTCAATTTCATTGTGGAACTGTCCACCAGGAGATTCCCATGTCCAACATTTTGCTTCAGCCTTCTGGAACTGTGAGTTCCCATGAATGGTCTTGGTGGACATGATGAACTCAGATAGTCTCTCACCCTGTTCGTTCCATTCTAGGCCCTGGGTCCCGATGTGGAGTTCTTCAGCCGATCTTCTCGGTTCTATCAGGCATTAAAATCACTGACTATGATCTTGTAGAAGGTGTGATCGTTTTTATAGAACTCCTCCAATTTCATGTAGAACTTCTCAATTTCATCTTCTTTGTATGTGGATGTTGGTGTGTAGACAATGAAGATAGAAATTGCTGGCAGTGGGCCACATCTCTTCAAGTGTAATCGTCCTATCCGGTTTGTTAGGCATTCAAATGAATCAATGTTGACGGCCATGTTCGTGTTGACAAGGACACCAATGCCACCCGACGTCTCTTTTCGTCACATGTTCCAAGGAACAATTATTCTCGGTGTCAAATACAGCATGATGCAACTGACGCCTCCTTGTCTCAGTCAGACCAATGATGTCGTACTTGAACTTTTGCGCTTGCACATCAGATCCTCAATATGTGCTTCCGATGCCAGCGTACGTGCATTGAAAGTACAGACAGTCATTTTAGTCCTTCTTCGTTTTGGCAGCCTAGGATGGCCATGAAATTTTATCAGGCACTGCTTGTTCGCCTTTCTTACTGTTGCCGTATTAAGGTCTCTTTTGGGTCAGGAAAATAAACATTTTTGTTACTGGTTTTGGCATATCGAACACTCATTTTCTTTCTCATTTACTTAACAGGAAATGAATTGGTATCAACTTGCTGATGAGCAGTGAAAGTTGTACTTACATTGTTAGGACTTACAATTCAGACCCTTGAACCCATCTATTTGCAAAAATCAGCCTGTGTGAAAAGATGCACATGATAACCTCTAAGTGTATTTATTACAATCTACAATATGTAAGAGAAGAGAGAGAGAGTGAGTGAGAGAGAGGGAGAAAGGGAGAAAAAAGATAAAAGAAACTGCCATAGAGGCAGGCTATGGGGGTGGATGGGGGACACTGGTGGTGGGAAATGGGCACTGGTGGAGGGATGGGTGCTGGAACACTGTGTGACCGAAACCCCCAAACATGAACAACTTTGTAATTTTAAATATCACGGTGGTATTATTATTTAATAATTAAATAATAATTATTTAATATTCATTTAAAAAAGAGAGGTGTGATCAAGCAAAAGGCAATTTCCTATCTCCCTTAATCTGATAAAATGCAATAACTATCAATTTAGCTATGGGTTAGGCTTATGTTCTTTTTGTTCTAGTCACATGTTCTAATAACCATCAACTTATAATGACTTTCACAACAACTAAGAACTTTGGCTATTGCACACTATTGTTTGCCAATCTATCATTTGTCATAATATGCTAGCCAGCTATTGTTAGCATTTTTAATGCAAAGTGTAAAATTCTTTATTTATAAACAGGTTTGGGTCATGCTCTGGAGGCAGACTGCTGGAAATGATGCTCTAAGATTTCCAGTCCTTTATGAATTAAAATTTTTTGAATATAGTAGCTTAATCAGGCAATAACCAAACTAATAACAGGGTCATTAGGTCCGCGTTACTCCAGATTACCAAGGAACTATCAAATTCCTTGCTAAAATTAAAGTTCGTAACTCTATGCATTTCCCAAAATGTGTTCTGAGGAAAGATGAGCTCTTTGGAACTTTCCAATTAGAGGTGGTCATTAATTGTGCAATGTATTGTGATTACTCTATTCAACTTATATTTTGAACAAAGTTAGTGTCTTATTAAAGTCTATTGGTGAATCAGAAAAAAAATTATCAGCCTGTGGTTTACTCAAGGTCCCTTAAATGCCACGTGCCTTTGAGGCATTCAGGTGTCAGGATGACCCTGGTTCCACCAAATTGCTCAGATACCTCCTGAGATGTACCTAGTGATGTTAGGGCATCATAACGTTCTAGTTTTCAAACCCATGTGGAGCATATTTCAAACTAACCACTTATGGCCACTATTTCCTGCCCTTCCCCAAATAAAGGTTTTTGAAGTATGTGTTTTTAACTTTCATAATCACATGGAGCAGGCTCAGCTCAGAATGGCTGAGTGATTAGAAATTGGGGAATATGGAGCACAGATGATACACTTCAGGGTTTCTCAGTAATTCATGGTCTTCCTCAGAATCTTCATTCTGGCTTTTGCATTGACATGTCTTCCTCTCGGCTCTCTAGTCTCTAGTGCCTCTAGTCTGGGACTCCCTTGCTTCTGCCTGTTTGATAAGCTTTCCACCTGTCTTTAGCTCCTTTGTCTTACATTGCTTTACATGTGACTTTAGTATTTTCTTTCTTCTGTTGGTACATCTTGAAGATCAATGCAATTTCTTTTGTAGGAGTGCAGCCCTTGGACATCAAGATGGAAGATGTGCAGACATCATCCAGGAATCTCTTGTCATGAGAGATAATGAATAATGTCTTCTGTCAGCCCTGCAGGTAGTTTTTAAGCCAGATGGCAGCATTGAGGTCTAGGTAGTTTCTGGGCTCATCCAACACCAGCAATTTGGGTTACATGGTTAGTTGTTTGAGAACATGCATGTGCCAGGCATCTGCCAGCACCCTGATAACTTTTCTGTAGGATAATTCTAGGTTTAAAAGCAAAAAGTCAGACCACCCAGTTCCTGCCCTAGCAGCCTACAATTCCTCATCAATCTCTGGTCTGTTAACACTAATGAAATCAGCACACTTCAATAGTTTCTATAGTCCCGTGTCTCCTGCCAGCTTCACCCTTTTAATGAACTGGCGTTCAGAAATTTTAACTGCTCCCTGCTGCTCACAAAGCACTTTAATGCTGCAAAAGTCTCTCAAAACTCCGTTGTGCTTCAGGAGAGCAGCCTTACTCTTGCCATTTGTCCCTTCTATCCCACTGGCAACAAGCGAAGTTGAGCAGGTCTGCATTTCCTTGCCATGGCCCAGGAAACTAAACTGCTGGAGCCTGCTGTCAGATGTGTTTCCACACAAGGTGTTGATGGAGCACACCTTTTCTTATGACAGAAAAATTATTTTCAGCAGCTTGGGGAGTTGTTTGTTTTTTTTTTAAATCAATTGTACTCATATTTTATCTTTTTCTTCAATATTTTCTTTTTTTGCTGAGGTGAACATGGGTAATCAGCCTTGGGCTCCACCTCTTCCTCTTATTTTCACTCTGAACATGCTCTACTCTCTTGGCCTTCTCCTTTCCTTGTCTGGACGGTTCCTTTGGCTTTAGTATTCTTTCATTCCCCTCCACTTCATGGCGTCAAAAAGAAAGTTTATTTTGACTCTTGGTCCTTCCCTTTTTTGTTTTCTTACTTTCCCTAGTACCAGTGACACCTGATGTTTCGCAGATAACTTTTTGGTTTGATTTTTCTGTTTAGCAAGTTTACGATGTTTATCTTAAGCTTATGTTTATCTAATGTTTCTCATAAGATGCTTATCTTATCTTTCTTTTCCTTCTCTTTCTTCTCATTCTCATCCTGAATCGTGGTGGCAAAAACTACATATCTTGGTTTTCTACTCTCCTCAGGGAATTGACATATTCTTCATCTCTATTATCACTAAATTGAGGTATTTTCCAGGTGCCTTTTTTTCTGACTATTTTATCATTCTTCAGAATGAAGGAACATTTTGTGATCATCTTAGTCGATCTTTTTTATCATTTCTTATGCTATTTTAATAGTTTTGCTATGCACTTATTTAATATTACTTAATTTCTGTGAGTTTCCTTAACTCAGTTCAAATAATTTTATATGCTATGTTTTTCCTCAAATTAACATATTACATATTTACTAATAATTCTGTTGCACATTTCTTATATATTAGAGAAAAATTTATTTTACAAGGATTCATGGAATATTTTAGAAATGTTATGTCTTTGTTGATTATTTCTAAATAATTCAAACTTTCAACATAAATATGCAATAATTTGGTAATATAGGAAAATCCCTCTTTATATCATTTTAAGTCTTTAATTCCTGGGCTTTTCATTTTATGCTTGAACACATGATCTCGGCAAGTGGTCTATGTTTGCTGAGAGCAATATATATATATATATATATATATATATATATATATATAAAATGTTGGGCATTTGAATACTTATTAGAACAATTCATTTTACAGTTCTCAGTTTTGTTTACTCATTTTTACCGATGTTAAGATTCATATAATTTGCTTCTATTAGTCTTGGTGTTTGAGAGATGGGCTGTTCACTTCTATAGTTATGAATAGTCATTACTATGTTTATTGTGTTAGTTTGGGCCTCATTTTGAATCTAAATTGTAATGCAAATTACAGAATCCCTATGTCTTGATAAAATCAGATTCTTTTAACGTAATGTTTGTCTCTCAAAGGCTAAACTTTTCTAAATTTAATGCAGTTATTCAATCTCATACTCATTTAATTCACTTAACTCTTTTTCATTCCTTTATTTCACTACACACAATGACATTCTTCAATATCTATAATGTATAAGCATTTTGCACTTATAATATGATAAAATGGTCATAGGTTTAGTTTGTACATATTTTCACTTCAAAACATTTTAAGTTCCACACTGAACTAGTTCACAAAAGTGTTTATTATAGTTGATGAACTTTAATTCCTATATCATAGTGACCAAAAAATTCTTCTTTATACTTTTACATGATATTGAAAATGGTAAAATATCTCCTGTTTCCTTCCACCTTATCACCTGAATGAAAACATTTGAAGTAAATCATAATATATATCACAAGGATTAAAGTTACAGTTAAGATTATCAAATATTACTTTATATCATTAGTTTCACACATTTATATTGGGGATTTATTTAAATAGATAATAAACACAAAATGATCAGCATGACTAAAATTTAAAATTATAGTAACATGTTAATGCTATGAACAATGTAACTGAATTAAAATGTTTCTTCTAACAATATAAAATATTAGGAATCTTTTGCTAAATAACAGATATTTTAGACTGAAACAATCATAAGCAAATTTGTAATAGAAAAACAAACGTGATGATGGTGATTTAATAAATTCTTAAAAATGAGCGGGCCCCAGTAACATCTCCATATGTCCTGTCTCATGCTTGTAGAACTCAAGGGCATCTGCTTGCTCCAAGAACATAAAGAGCTTCAATCCATTCTGGAATGAGGTCTATAATTGTTACTGGTATTTGGCATATCAAGTACAACACGGGTAGCTTGCCAGGCTCTGCCGTGCGGGTAGCATACTCTTGTAGTCATCTCTAAGTCCAGCATTTATTGATGAACCCACGCGAGCCGGGCTGTGATAGGCTGGTCTGCTGGGTGGAGTTCTGACCAGAGAGAAGTCCGGATGTGGAAAATGGAGGCCCTCATGGAGTGGGGGTCGTCTGGCTTGTTGCAAGGCTCTGCTGGGGTGGCGGGCCAGGGCTAGAATCTGCCATCCCTTCTGGGCGCCTTGTGAGCAGCTGGGCACAGGGAGAGCAAGTAGTAGCTCTGCCCCATATCTGTGAGTCTCTGGCCCGGGTTACCTGAGCCGGATTTTTTTACTTTGAAAAATTCTTAAAACTAGAACAAAATAATGATTGCATGTTGGTAATTGTACTGATTATCAGTCAGACTATGATTTCCTGAGTTATCTTACTAAATCCAATAACTGAAAATATAGGGAATTTCTTATAAAGCCATAATATGTACTTGTAGTAAATAAATTCTTGTAATCTTTGACAGAATAGTAGCAATAGTACAGTGGGTATGTCACCGACGTTGCATGTGACCAATTCAGGTTCAATCTCCAGTGCCCTTATGGTCCCTCATGTGCATCAAGGAAAGACATCTGAGAGCACAATCAGGAGTGCTCACTGAACATCACAGGTGTGGTCTAAAAACAAACTAATGATGACAATCCTTTTACACTGATCAACTACTTAAAATATTGGTAATATTTGTTGAATGTTCTTCTCACAGCTGCTTTCACTTCCTTGCTTTTCAGACTATAGATGAGGGGATTCACTAAGGGAGTGACCACACTGTATTGAACAGAGGTGATCAACTCCACTGGAGAACCTGAAACTGGCAGGAAATACCGAAGGAAGGCTGACCCAAAAAATAAAATCACTGCAGTGAGGTGCGAGGAGCAGGTAGAGAAAGTCTTGCCTCTACCTGAGGAGGAGCTGATATTGAGTATGGTGGAGATAATGAGAGTGTAGGAAAAAACAATCAGGAAACATGTAAGAAATCCATGAAAGAGACCAGAACAGAGCAGAACTATAAAATTAATGGAGGCATCAGAGCAGGACAGAGGGAAGAGAGAAGGCAGCTCACAGCTGTAGTGTGGAATCGATCGAGTCTCACAGAAATCCAAATTCAAAGCTAGACGGATATTTAGCAGTGCATCAAAAAAGCCCATGCACCAGGCCCCCAAAACCAATCCTATACAGATACTCTGGCTCATCTTCTGACCATAGAGCAGAGGGTGGCAGATGGCAACATAGCGATCATAGGCCATCACTGACAGCAAGGATGATTCAGTACCCCCACTGCCAAATAAAAAGAAGACTTGAGCCAGGCAACCCTGGACAGAAATGGTTTTCCGCTGAGACAGGAGATTCTCCAGCATTTTGGGCACTGTGGCTGAAGAGAAACAAAGGTCCAGGAAAGAGAGATGACTCAGGAAGAAGTACATGGGTGTATGGAGATGAGCGTCAGCACTGATCACCACCAGCATCACCAGGTTTCCCGTAAGGGTCTGGATGTAAATAATCAGGAACAAGATAAAGAGAAGAACCTCAATGTTGGGGTCTGAGGTAAGTCCCAGCAGGATGAACTCAGTGATGGTGGTGTGATTCTCCAAGGACATTATAAGAATTCTTTGTTCCTTTTAAATGAAACAGAAAGCAAAGTAATGTTTTTAATGTTTTTCCTGCCAAAATTCTGAGACATTTCCTTCTCTTAAATCACTTATTTTCTACCAATTTTTATCTATGCTGCAAAAAGTCCCTTTATATATCTCTAGACATTTTATTTCCATGTGCCATTAACAACTTCTAGCCATTCTTCTATATTTTTATTTTCACATGTTCTGATCTAAAATCCTTGTTATTATTTCAGATTTTTCTGTTCATCCTTACTTCTAATTCACTTCCTCTTTAATTTTGATGTTTTCATCAATTTTAATTTCTCTTCAGTCTCCATCTCTATCTCTATACTTTGTAATCTTTTATTTTTTAGTGTTTCATAAGTGGTTGTTTTGCTTGATTACAATCTGCTATTAATACAATATTAATTATTAATATTGTGTGATTTAATGATATAAATATATGTGATGATTGTGTGGATTTTTGAGTAGAGGACAATGAGAATTGAAAGCAATAAAATGAAATCTCTATTTTACAGAGCATAAGATGAATACAAGAGAAAAACTTATACATTTTATAAGTTACATTATACATGTAACTTATACATTAAACACTGTGAAGATTTACACATATATAACTCCTTTTATTTATTTTTATGCTAAATGAAAAATTGTCTGAATGTACAACATTTCTCATCTAAAGTTTAATTGCTTTTCTAGTATGATCAATTACCAATTCCCAAAATATCCCAAAGCCCAAGCAAATGAAACTTATCTAAAATGATCTCTAGGGTCTGGAGCGATAGCACAATGGGGAGGGTGTTTCTCTTCACATGGCCCGGCATCCCATATGGTCCCCAGACCACCACCAGGAGTAATTCCTGAGTGAAGAGCCAGGAGTGCCCCCTGAGCATCGCTGGGTGTGACCCAAAAAAGAAAAAAAAGAGCTCCAATCATTTTCAGCAAAATATAGTCAACTGTTCATTTTATACACATTTACATGAATATAGATAGAGAATGAAAAGTAAAATGTAGTAGTCATGTTAAAGGGGCTGTAAGTTCTGGAATATATCAGAACTAAAATTAAAATGATTTTTCATATGAATACATATGATATATAAATATCTGAATATTTGGACATGGCACAAAACTTCGACATATCAGTTTAGCTTGGATTGTCAGATTCATTAAAATATATGAATTTGGATCAAAATCGTGTGGAGGGTGGTCAGTAAAATTGGAACTGAGTTAACATAAGATCCAGAAATTCCACTTTGGGGGTATCTTTTCCCATTCGAGAAAAACATTTATTTAAAAGGACATTCACACACCATTACTGACTGCAACACTGAGCTTAATACTGAGGTATGGATTTAACCTAGATGTCCAGACGTGGATGAGTATATGTTAAAATTTGATACATATACATAATGAAATAATGCACAGCTATAAGGAATAATGAAATCACACCATTTAATCCTTAAAGGAATCAGAAGAGAACATGTTAAATGGTGAAAGCTGGATGAAGGCTAAACACAGGCTGAGAGAATTTATGTGGTATATAGATTGGAAGTAACGTAATGGTTAAAAGAGGGATGCCTAGAGCCTCCTTGGTTGGGGAGTATATGGAGGTGAAGGAAATAAATCTCTTAGCGGGCTGGGACATGAGACAAAAGAGAAGGAATAGGGGAATAAAGGGCCCAGGGGTTTCAGTGACATAGCAGCTATTAAGGATAATAGAGATAAATATCTAAACCACAAAGGTAACAACGCTGAAATAATATGATAATAATAACCAAACTTCAAAAAGTCTCTGTCCAAATGTCAGACTATGTGGGGTGGAGGGCCAGCAAAGAGAATTTTGGAACACTTTAGGAGGGGAGGAGACACTGATGTCAGCATTGTGCTAATATGTTGTATGTCCAAAACTCAACTATAAATAACATTTTAATAAATAATGGTGCTTTAAATTTTAAAAATATATGAATTTTATTCTTCAAAATAAAAATTCTTAGACCTTAAAGAAACCCTTGTCTATTCTGGAATATTTTTCTCTTGTCTACTGAAAAGAAAGATTGAAACAAGGTTTTAAACATTTCCTACTGTTCTCAGGTTTTTGCCAAGTAGAGTTGGTTTGCAGAGAGAATTACGGCTCCTGCCCTTACCCATCATATTCAGGGTAGAGTCCTCTTCCTGAGAACAATACAAAACTCCACCGAGGGGTAAAACATTAGAACACTGTTGCAAAGAAGGTTGCCAGACGATTCTAATGGAAAATAAAGCTTATATAATGAAGAAAAGGTTGAAGAGGAGAGAGAAAAAAGCTGCGAAGATTTGTGAAATTGGATGATAACCTTTCAGAAATATACTTTAAATAGTATATTATAAATTATACACAACATACCTGATTCTCTCTCCTTTCTTTGATTAATATGCGTCCAGTTAATAATCCTTCACTCATAATAGAATAAGTTCTGATACTGAAAGGTACAAAAAATCTGCATTGTTTTCTTGGGTAAATCACAAATAAAGCAAAACATCTGAAAACAAAATATTTATATTTTAGGAGGAAACTTTATACTTATTTCTGAAACACCTACCACAGTGGTGATACATGTTGGTATATGCATAGATTTTCTTCCTTGATGCTGGCACTTGTCATATCTTCAATTATTTCACATCGTGAATGTAATTTCAGTACAATGTAGGACAGGAATGATTTTGAGATCTATTCTTCTAGAATGGCATTGTATTATGAATCGCTGTGTGTTGGTCAGTGAATGCTGTTAATTTAAGACTATGGCTAATTATTTCTATTCCGAGAGTCAAACTAAGGCCAAATTTTTAATCAACTAGTTTGATGTACTACACCTGAGAGAACAGTTTAACATTTGGAGAATTTGATTCTTCTTGGGTGATGCAATATTTCTAACCATTGGGTATATGTTCCTGTGACTAGCCTTTAAGAGGGACACAAGGTTGGAAACATTTCCCCATTCCATACTTGCTGTGGATATCAAAACTGTATTCCCCATGGTGTGTTATGTACCGCCTCCTTTTCTATGCAAGTTTCATGTATTTTACCAATATCCAAGGCCAGGAAAAACATGAATCAGGAGGTCTTGTCATGGGTAGAACCTATCACAAGTGTGTGTGAGTCTGAGGTTAGGTAAGACAGAGAAAGGAAACGTGTACTAATAGTTTATTGGAAACGATAATGCCAGCCTACAACTGAGTATTGAATGTAAGCAAAGGGAAATGATAATCTCTCTGTATATATGTATTGCAATCCTCAATCTGTAAGAGAAGGATGAGAGAGATACTAAGAGACAGAGAAAGAGGCAAAATGTCTGACATAGAGGCCGGCTGGGGGAGAGGGAGGGAATCAAGGGACATTGGGGTTGGGAAATGGGCACTATGGAGGGATGGGTGCTGGAACACTGTATGACTAAAAGCAAAACATGAACATTTTTGCAATTGCATGTCTCACAGTGGTATGATAAAATAAAAAAACAAGATGCATTTTGCATGTCAACAAATAATTTTCATCAATTTTACACAGAAATTTGATAATATGCTTGTATATGAACATATATTTCCATTACTTTTTCTCTATCAAAGAAAGTTACACAAACCATAAATTTTTAAATTCTAAATCTTTTTAAAAAAACTCGAGTGTGAACACTGAATTCTTCTTTTGATATCAATTTTTTGGAACTTAAATGGTTGCAAAGTTTTTGGCAGTGCTACAGACACTTCAGGATCTCAAACCAAATTCTAGGCTGACACAACCACAGCACTATAACATGGACCAGATTTCAATCTTCATTTTGGTTTTTTTTGGGTGTTTTTTTTTGGTTTTTGGGGTCACACCCGGCAATGCTCAGGGGTTTCTCCTGGCTCTGCACTCAGGAATTACTCCTGGCGGTGCTCGGGGGACCATATGGGATGCCGGGATCGAACCCAGGCCGGCACAGGCCAGCTGCGTGCAAGGCAAACGCCCTACCTGCTGGGCTATTGCTCGGCCCCAATTTCAATCTTCATGAACAACAACAGTTCCTAAGTAAAATCGTTAATATTATATGCTAATTTTATTGCTTTGGTTGGCTATATCTTTATGTGCTCGTGTCTTTCTCCTGACTCTTAATTAATGCATCACTGAAGAGGGAAATTTGAAGACTGAGACGCTGAGATTGAAACCAATGAGGTTACAAGCAAGGGACGATCTGTATTGCCTTTCCAGCCGGTGAGGCTGTATTTGATGATATGTGAATTTTTAAGTCACTGCATTGAATTAAATCAAACTTGATTTAGATAGTATATTTTGCTTTACACATTTATTAAGGTCTTCCAAAATATAAAATTATAGAATGACTTAAAGAAAATAATATGTAATTTATATGAATAGTCTTCTTATCTGCTTATTTATTGTATTAAACATAGACTTATAATGACTATTTAAGTCCCTAAAATTATTTCTGCCAAACTGTGATTTTATTATAAAAGACACAAAAAAGTTTTATAGCTATGAAAGCTGTTTCATAGTTTCATAGCTATGAAACCCAGCTCTCTTTGAGTTTTCTCTTTTTTGTATGAGTCAATCTTTTTGTTAGGTTCTCTCTTTGCATTTGCGTTTTTCTGATGACATGTGATGGGGTGAATGATTATATACCTACTAGTCATATGTATATGTTCTTCATGGGAGTGATATTTTTCCCTTATAGATGAGGCTCCAATATATTTTTTGGCTAAGTTTAAGCTTAATATTAAACTACATTAAGGTGAAAGATCTAAGATGCTTAGGTCTCAAGCTACATCTTTTTTTCAAGCTACATCTTAAGCTTAGACCTTAATATCTATTGTAAAGAGAGTGGTGGACATATAATTTCTCTTAGTCTATGTGGCATATTTTCATTCTAATCCCCAATTTTTTGAGGTAAAGAACTTCTACTAGTTTTCTTTTTGTTTTGGGCCACACCCAGTGATGCTCAGGGGTTACTCCTGACTCTGCACTGAGGAATTACTCCCAGCAGTGCTCAGGGGATTATATGGGATTATACGGGATCTTTTTTTTAAATCCGGCTCAGGTATGATGACCCAGAGACTCACAGACATGGGGCAGAGCTGCTACTGGCTCTCCCTGTGCCCAGCCGCTCACGATGCACCCAGGAGGGATGGCTGGTTCTAGCCCTGGCCCACCACCCCAGCAGAGCCTTGCAACAAGCCAGACGACCCCCCCACTCCATGAGGGCCTCCATTTTCCACATCCGGAATTCCCTTTCGTCAGAACTCCACCCAGCAGACCAGCCTATCACAGCCCAGGGGCCACGCAGTTCATCAATAAATGTTGGATTTAGAGATGACTACAAGAGTATGCCACCCGCACAGCAGAGCCTGGCAAGCTACCCGTGTCGTATTTGATAGGCCAAATACCAGTAACAATTTTAGACCTCATACCCATGACCTGATGGAATGTTTTGAGGCTCTTTATGTTCCTGGAGCAAGCAGATGCCCTTGGGTTCTACTAGCATGAGACAGGACATATGGAGATGTTACTGGTGCCTGCTCGAGCAAATCGATGATTAACGGGAATACAGTGATACAGTGATACAGTGAAATAACTTCTAAAATTGATGTAGCCTCATTTCTTTATTTCTGCTTCTGTTAGTTTGGACAATGGCATTGAGTCATTAAAAGTAACACTCAATTGAAAATCATGAGAGTTGCACTGTGTTTTTCTTCTATAGTTTATCGATTGAGGCTTGATTAGCTTAAGACTAAACATGGACTTACTAGTAGAAAGCAAGAGACACTGGGTAGTTCTAGGTAACCCAAGTGTTGGGTTCCTTTTTGTTTGCAGTACTCTCTCACCTAATTAGTGGGTGTCGAATTTCCTGACCAGGTGCAGTAGCTTACTTGGATGTTGCTTTTCTCTTTGCCTTGTGCCCTTTGCATTCTCTTGCATTGGTGTTTCATTGTTTTGTATAGACATATAGACACTGGAAGACAATTAAGTCTGATTAGTTACTGCTGAGCTTGCACCACATTTCTTAACTAAATGACTCGATTGCCTTTAGATTGATTATAATTCCTCAAACCCCAAAAAGTGAGGGTTCCACCATGGGACTGGATGAAACCACTAAGAGAGACTCCTTGGCTTCGACAAGGGACAGCTAAGTGTCCCGCTCTTGAGTGCAAGACCTTGATTCAGGCTTGTTGTAACACAAAGCTAGGTTAGGAGGTCTCAGAATGAGCTCTGTGTTTACCTAAAGAAGTCAATAGGACCCAGAAGAGATTGGACTGGTCAAACAGGTTATAGGAATGCAGTGATCCACTATGTGCTGTGATCTCCCCAGTAAAGGTCACTCTAATACCAGTTGTAGATAAATTTTTGTCCCTCTTACTGTGTCTATACAAAAATGACTAGAAATATCATGAAAATATTTTTATTAGCCCAAGATAAGAGGGAACAGCTACTCAGTATTCCACACTGGCCCCAGAGAGCTTGGTGGAGTCCCCTGATAGATTTTGAAACTGGTGAGAGGAGGCCTTTCTCAATTCATTATTTTCAGAGTAAAATGACTTTGACTTTTTGCCCCAGCTGTGTGAAATCCTGCCCCTACCCTTTGTAAACTATATAAGCTTTGTTATTTATTTAGGGGGGTAGGCTCTGATCAGCTCTCTCTCTTTCTTATTCTCCCTTTCCCTCTCTCCCTTTGTGGAAAAATAAACCTTAGACTTTCTACGGAGTGGTGGTCATGCTTCTGTCTCCATAAGCAGTAGAAAATGGCAGTAGAAAATGGCAGTTGGCCCCAAGTGTGGCCAAGGAACCTGAAGGACCTTAATTCGGTTGGGTGCCCTGGACAACTCTGATATCCAGAAATTCCTGACACTCAAGGACCATGACTTCCTCTAGGAATGACAAAACCTCGCTTTGTAATATTCAAAATCACCATCAGTTTGAGATATACTCTGATCCTCCTCCAATCATTGGGTAGTTTCTTCTATTGCTAAACCTAGGACATCTCAGCAAACAAAATCTTGGTATCCTGCATAGAATCAACAAACTGTGTTCGACTATGTTTTGGGTTCATTTAAGAGGAGATTATTAGGCTCATGGAATTTTTTGTACATAGTTTCACTTAAGAATGTTTAAGATCCACCCTATTAAATACCTCACAGATATTTATTACAGTTTATGAACTTTAATTAAACTTTAATTGAGCTTTAAATAACTTTAAATGAACTTTAATTTTCACCTTCAGTTCTTCATTATAGTTTTATTCAAAAATGGTAGAATACATGATTTGTAAAATGTTCCAAATAGTTTCTGCATCTTCCACCTAAATGTTTCAATATTCTTTTAAATAAATCAAAATATATATGTTACAAACACTAAAACTACAATATAATTACTTTTTTTTTTACTTTTTGGGTCACACCCGGCAATGCTCAGGGGTTACTCCTACTCTACACTCAGGATTTACTCCCAGCAGTGCTGAAGGGACCATATGGGATGCCAGGGAATTGAACCGAGGTCGGCTGTGAGCAAGCAAATGCCCTACCCGCTGTGCTATCGCTCCGGCCCCCTATAATTACTTTCAAAGATAATTTTATCTAATAAGTTTGATACATTTATTTTTGGCAATATGGTTTATTGAAAATAAAATAATCAGAAAATTATATAAGAGACCAAAATTAAGAAATTGTAATACCATATTAATGGTATGAAATAAAGAAACTAAATTAAAATGCATTTCTTCTAAAAATACAAAACGTTAGAATGCTTTAATGGATGTCTTTGTAACTTGGTAGTTCAAGGTGGTTCACTATATTATCAAGATTGAAAAACACTAATTTTGTGTTGGCATTTGTCCTAATCATCAGTCAAACATAAATTCTAAACATTATTTTATGAATCCGGTAAATGAAACAATGACAAAATTATTATAGCGCCAACCCGCCATAATGTGTACCTTAGTAAATAAATCCTCAGTAATGCTTTGACTAAAACAGGAACAGCCGAGGGTTCAGTGTCCAGCAAATTACGTGTTCCCTGAGCTAACCAGGAAAAATCGCTGAACCAAGAGTAAGCTCTTACCACCAAAAATGGATGGTGATCTGGTCTTATGTATATAATCCTTTGACTCTGGTCATCTGGTCAACTATCTAAGATATTTGAAATATTTTTTAAAGGTCCTTTTCATAGCGGCTTTCACTTCCTTACTTTTCAGGCTATAGATGAGGGGGTTCAATGAGGGGGTGACAACACTGTATTGCACGGAGGTGATCAACTCCAGTGGAGAACCTGAATCTGGGAGGAGATAACGAAGCAACGCTGACCCATAGAATAGAAGCACTGCAGTGAGATGCGAGGAGCAGGTAGAGAAAGTCTTGCCTCTACCTGAGGAGGAGCTGATGCTGAATATGGTGGAGATAATGAGAGTGTATGAAAAAAACAATCAGAAAACAAGTAACAATTCCATGAAAGAGAACAGAACAGAGCATCACTGTAAAATTAATGGAGATATCAGAGCAAGACAGAGGGAAGAGAGGGTAACTCACAGCTGTAGTGTGGAATGGACCGATTCTCACAGAAATCCAAATTCATAGCTAGAAGGATGTTTAGCAGTGCATCAAAAAACCCTAAGCTCCAGGCCCCCAAAGCTAACCCTTTACAGAGATTCCGGCTCATTTTCTGACCGTAGAGCAGAGGGGGTGGCAGATGGCAACATAGCGATCATAGGCCATCACTGACAGCAAGGATGCTTCAGTACCCCCAGTTTCATATATAAAAAGACTTGAGCCAGGCAACCCTGGACAGAAATAGTTTTCCTCTGAGACAGGAGATTCTCCAGCAATTTGGGCACTGTGGCTGAAGAGAAACAAAGGTCCAGGAAAGAGAGGTGACTCAGGAAGAAGTACATGGGTGTATGGAGATGAGTGTCAGCACTGATCACCACCAGCATCACCAGGTTTCCGTAAGGGTCTGGATGTAAATCATCAGGAACAAGACAAAGAGAAGAACCTGAATGTGGGGATCCGAGGAAAGTCCCAGCAGGATGAACTCCGTGATGGTGGTGTGATTCTCCAAGGACATTGTAAGAAATCTTTGTTCCTTTCAAATGATATCAAAAGGTAGAGTTAGGTTTCTAATGTCCCCTGTACCATGCTGAGGTATCCTCTTCTTCTAATACACTTATTTCTCTATCAATTTTATTATCCTGTTTTAAAGCTTCCATTCTTGAAGACTCCAGACAATTTTTCCTTGTCCAATTCATAATTCCTTTGCTACTATAACCAAATGTAATAGAATACAGTAATAGAATAATGTAGAATAATCTAATAGAATAACTGTAATGGAATTTTTAATTTCTATGTGTTCTGATCTAAAACCTAGTTTATTATTTAATAATGTCTCAGCCCATCCCTTTCTTCTAAATAAGCTTAACCATTATTATTAATTTTCTCCCTAGACTTCTATTTTGCTAATTTTAATTTTATTACTTCTGCTAGGGGCCATACTTTCTTTGATCTTTCTTGTCCTGTTTTCTCTTTATATATTTAATACGGTTTTATTTGTGAGTGCTTCATAAGAGGTTCTTTGGTTGACTATGATCTGTTATAAATATAATGGTTATTTATATTGTGTGATTTAGTTACATAAATAATATTATGACTTATTTTCTTAACTGTTTAAAGAGCAATGAGAATGAAAGCATGGAAACTTAATCTCCATTTTAGAGAGCATAGCATAAATACCAGAGGGAAAATTTAGTCTCCAATTAATCTTATGTGCATTTCAAACAACTATGTTTTATTCTTTATTCAAACACTAATGAAATATTTCTTGTTGATATTCAAACATTATTGTATAAAATATTAATTCTTCTTCTAGTATGATCACCCACCATTTTCCAATGGTCTCAATGCCCAACTAATTAAAAATTATCCAAAATGATCTCCAGTGATTTGGATGAAATATATTCAACATCCGTTGTATTAAAATAAGAATATAGTATATAAATATTTGAAAATATGGACATAGCACAAGTATTTGATGATTCTATAGCACTCATTTATTCATTTTGGGTACCCAGTCAGGAAAGAAAACTCCTTGTAAAAGGTATACGTATATAGTTCCTTTATTCCATAAAAAGTTTAGAAAATTTGACTAAATGGACAGATGAATGAATTTCTTGCTGTCAAAGGGTCTTGGGGCTAAGAAGGATTGAGATGGACCTGGCTCACATATAGAAGGACTGAAGGATTTGTCAAAAATGAACGTGTACAGTGGGCATAGTTAAACTTATTTCATAGGGTTTGAACTAAAAGAAGACACAAGCATCTGTTAATAAACATCTTCAAAAGACAAACTATGATGCAGTGGACTTCCAGCATCATAACTTATAGTGATTCTTAAATATTTTTGTTTGTCCAGCACCTACTTGAGCTTTTTGTTGATAAAGATTTACTAAAACATATACTTTTAGTAAAAGACTTACAAAGATTTGCAGATATACTAAACAATATGAATTATGATCAAAATAGTTCTTTGTCAGAAAAATAAGAAATGACCTACCTTGTGATCAGGAAGTCTATTTGGGGGATCTCTCACAACATAAAAAGCATTTATTCAAAAGGACATATGTACATCACGATTGATTGCAACTCTGTAAAATAGATATGATTGTATTTGACCTATATGTCCTGGGATGGATAAAAAAATAAAATTTATTGTAAATACACAATTAAATACTGCACAGTTATAAGGAATGATGAAATCATGCAGTTTGCTTCCGCAGGGATGAAACTGGAATATCATATCTTAAATGAAGAAAGACAGAAGAAGAAGGAGAAACACAGGATGATAGCATTTATATATAGTATATAGATTAATTGGATATTAAATACAATGGTTAAAAGAGGGACGCCTATCACCCTTTGTTGGTGAGTATATGGAATAGAAGAAAAGAAATCTCTTAAAGAAGTGAAGAGAAAGAAGAGAAACAATGCAGAGGGCAGGTTCAAGGGGTTTCAGGCACTTAAAAGGAGTTAAGTAATGTTAGTGATAGATGTCTAAACCATAGAGTCAGAAACACTGAAAGAGCATGAACCAAACTTGAAGGAGCAACCTTTAAATGGTGCCTATGAAGATGGCAGGTTGGAGGAGTGGGTAGAGGTGCAGCAACTGGAATCTGGAAACACTGGAGGGAAGGAAACACTGACAGCAGCATTAGTGCGGGAGCATGTATGTCCAAAACTCTATATAACTTAGTATAATGATCATTTGATCGATCACTTGACATCCCGTTATTCATTGATTTGCTCTGGCGGGAGCCAGTAACATTTCCATTGGACTCTATCACGTGCCAGTTGCTTCAGGAATACGAAGAGCCTCAAACCGTTTGTTCAGGGTCTTGAGAAAAAGTCTGATCATCTTGTAGGTGGGCGGCCACGTGATCTTTTGACATCCCGTGGGATCCAGTCGGTAACAGCTCTAGTCCAGCGGTCGCCTCCAAATCACATTAATGTCCAACCCATCTGATTTTCGATGCCTTGGCAAACGAGACAGCGTCCCTGACTCTGGAACAGTGATGGAGGTCAGAGCTCCGAATTCCTTCTTTCACTTGAGTGAGGCGTGATATTCCAAGCATAACTCTTTCGATTCCTCTTTGGGAGACCCGCATAGTGTTCTCATCCTGCTTTCATAGAATAATGATGCTCAGATAATTTTTTTAAAGATATGAATTTGAGACTTTCAAAGTGAGACTCCATAAACAACTAATGAACCTCTGTTTTCTGTTAACCTCAGAAATGAAAGCTTGACATGACAATTTAACTTTTCCTAACATTTCTAATGTCCCATTTACATTAAAATTGGTATTCAGAGAGTAAATTATGTCTACTGCCCATGCCCATCATATTCAGGAAAAAGTCATCTTCCTGATAAATACAAATCACCACTTATGCAGAGAAGCAAGAGCAGTATTGCACAGAAGCTTGAAAGGAATAAAATTCTGAAGGGAATTTATAATGTAGAACAGTGAGGAAAAGCTGAAGAGGAGAGGAAACAGCTTGAAGGAGTTGAGGATATGGAGAAAAACCTTTCAAAGTATCACCTCTAACCTACCAAGCCATTGAAATTAAAGTGTACAATATGAATAGTATTTTATAAATAACATACAACATACCTGTTTCTCTCTTCTGTTTCCGATTAACTCGTATGCAGACAATTCTTCACACTTGAGAGAATAAGTTATTATACTTAAAAATACCAAAAGATCTGCAATATATTTTTGCTAAGTCACATATATTAAAAAATTTTAAAACAAAGATATTTATTTTTAAGAGGAAAATTATATTTATTTCTTAAACACCTTCCACAGTGAGAATACATGTGAATATATGCCTTGAAATTTTCTCTTGATACCAGCACTTACCACTGAGTCATATGTTTGTTCATTTTACATTGTGAACCTAAATGTTGTACAATATCGTAAGGAAATGAATGATTTTAAGACCTATTATAAATCACTGTTTGTTGGTCAGTGGTTGCTGCTAATTTAAGACTATGGCTAATGATGTCGATTCCCTGAAGTCAATCAGAGCCACAAGATCTAAGTAAATTTAACTTTATAAGCCATAGGGAACAGTTTAACATTAGGGAATTTTGAGTGTTCTGAAGAGACACAGTATTTCTAACAATTAGGTAAATGGTCCTGAGTATCACCTGTATTTCAGAAAGACACAAGACTGGAAATGTTTCCCCATTCCATAATTGGTGTGGATACCTCAAGCATGCTATGTACCATCACATTTTCCAATAAAATTCAGGTATCTTAGTGATGCATTTTACATTTAAACACATGATGCTCATCAATTTTAACTCACCAATGTGAAAATATATACTTATATCATAATTGTGTTTCCTTTGCCTAGTTTTGTCAAGGAGAAGTTACACTTACAATAATTTATAATTATAAAGGATTTTAAAAAGACACTATTGTGAGCATTTCGGTCTCACTCAGAAACAGGTTTTTACAACTTTATTGGATCTTGAATACACTGAAATGCTTGCAAACTATTTTCAGTGCTATAGAAATAATCCAGAACCTCACACCAAATAGAAGGCAGATACTTTAACATTGGGATACATCATTGGATTAGACTTCATGAACAACCAGAATATTGAAAAAAAATCATCAATTATTTCTTTTTAATTTAAATCTTTTTAATATTTTATCATACCGCCATGAGATGTACAATTACAAAGATGTTCATGTTTAGGTTTCAGTCACATATTATTTCTTGCTAATTTTTGGCGTGTGTATTGGTAACTCCCAGTTTTGCTAGACCAAATTTCTGGCTTTTATGGAGGTGGGCTGGGGAAGAGGGGAGGGAACCGGGGACGTTGGTGGTGGGAGATGGGCACTGGTGGAGGGACGGGTGCTGGAACACTGTGTGGCCAAAACCCAAATGTGAACTTTTTAATTGTATATCTTTTTATTTGTATATCTCACGGTGGTATAATAAAATACTTTTAAAAAAGTCAGACAAATTTCTGGCTTTTAAGTAAGTCATCACTGTTGGAGGAACTTTGAATACTATTGTAGCTGCTGGGGTAGAACCCAGAGAGGTAAGGCAAGATCTCTAATGTAATTTCAGCCTGGGAGACTAATATTTTTGATAAATGAATTTTAAGTTACTACATTGAATTAAATCAAAAATAATTATAAATAGTATATTTTGCATTACACATTTATTAAGGTCTTCCTTCAGTATAAAATAATAGAATGCAACTTATATATTTCTCTACCTTCCTCGACTTATTTGAGTTTGTTCTTGTAATAAGATGGCAAATATGATTTGCTAAAAGATATGAATTTGTAACAAATTCATATGTGACAAATTCATATGCAATTTTGTGACAAATTCATATGTGACAAATTCATATATAATTCATATGAATTTGTTACATATGCAACAATAAAATAAAATAGAGCTAAAGTATACAATCCAAGAATTCCACATTTGGTGTTTTCTCTCAGGACAGAAAAACATTCCTTCAAAAGGACATTTGCATGTTGTTATTCATTGCAGCACTCACAATAGAGCCAAGGTTTGGATACATCCTAAATAGTTTTGACAGAGTAGATTATAAGATATGAACTATCACTTGATCACTTGACATCCCGTTATTTATCGACTTGCTGAGAGGGTGCCAGTATTATTTCCATTTGACCCTATCACGTGCCAGTGTAGCCCAATGACATCTGGTTGCTTCGACCTGCTTGTCAGGGCAGAGAGCGACATCACACTCAGCGATGCTCAGGGGTTACTCCTGGCTCTGCACTCAGGAATTACTTCTGGCAGTGCTTAGCCCAGCAAGCTACTAAGAGTATACCGCCCGCACAGCAGAGCCTGGCAAGCTGTCCGATGTATTCAATATGCCAAAACCAGTAACAAAAAATGTTCATCTTCCTGACCCTGAATGAACTATACACACATAGAAATTCTATATGTTTGTAAGATTTCATGAAATTATGCAGGTTGCTGCAAGCTGGAAGAGTTCATTTTAAAATAAGTATCAAGAAGATAAATAGTATTGCATCATTTATATTGATTAGATCTACACGATAACTGAATGTGAATAGGAATGGTTTAAAGGGGGAAACCTAGGTCACAGCTACCCGGAGAGTTTATACTCTCTGGGTATAAGGAAAGAAATCTATGAGTAGAAGGGAAGGAAACCTATCGGCGAGTGGGGTATAGAGAGAAAAGAGAAACAGTGGAGGAGGGGAGGTGCAAGGGGGTTCAGGCCCAAAGGAGGTGTTAAGAATGGTAGAGATGAATCTCAAAACCACAGAGTCAACAACACTGAGTAATTTGGCCCAAAGTTTAATAACCAAACTTGAAATGGTGCCTGTTAAATGGCAGACTGGACGTGGAGGGAGTGGTCGTGAGGGTATCTGGGCACACTGAAGGCAGGGAGTAGACCAAGAGCAGGATCTTCACTGGGAAAAGTATGCTTGAAATTCCATAAAAATAACTGGAAACAATGCTGCTTTAATAATTTTAAGATATTAATTTGGATCCTTCTAAACAAGAATGCATAAACCCTGAAGAAACCCCTGTTTACTCTAAAAAGTATTTTTTTTATCCTCAAAAAGAAAGGTTGAGGTGAGGATTTAATTTTTCCTAATTTTCTTAGGTTTCATAACCGAATTTTGTCAGGTACCAGAGAGCAAATTATGTCTACTGCAAATGTCCATCATATTCAGGAGAGTCATCTTCCTGGGCTAAGTACAAAAATTCACATCAAAGAAAGCAGCTGGAAAGATTAAGGAAACTGAAGGAAAGACCTTACAGAAAGGTCATCTCTAACCTACCAACTTTCTGAAATAAAAAGGTATACTCTAAAGAGTGTACCTGAGTAGTATAAAACATGCCTTCTTCTCTATCCTATTTCTGATGACTTATGGGAGTTCAAATTCTTCACACATGAAGAAATAAATTCTGATACAGAAATATACCAAAATAACTGCAATATAAATCATAAAAATAGGCAAAAATAATGAAAAATTATGCTTTAAGGAGATATTACACCTTCCACAGTGGCAATACGTGTTGATTTATGCATAGATTTTCTCCTTGATGCTAGCGCATACCTTGAGGCTATCTTTTTAAAATATTTTTAATATTTAATAATTTTTAATATTTTATTATACCACCGTAAGATATACAATTACATAGATGTTCATGTCTGGGTTTCAGGCACACATTGTTTCAGCACCCATCCCTCCACCAGTGCCCATTTCCCACCACCAACGTCCCCCACCCCTCCCCTCTCCTTCAGCCCACCTCCATGGAGAGCTCTCCATCTCTCTTTCTCTTTCTCTTTCTCTTTCTCTCTTCCTCTCTCTCTCTTTCTCTCTTTCTTCTCTTACACACTGTGGCTTGCAATACATACACTCAGAGGCTAGAAATAATATGACTAAATATTCATAGGTTTTGTTTGTACATAGTTTTCTTCAAAAGATTTTAAGTGCCACACTATGAAGGAGTTCACAAAGATGTTTATTAGAGTTGACGGACTTTGATTGATATATTACCTTAGTCACCTAGTATATCTTTTTTATACTTTTGTTAAATATGTCATAATACATGATTTGTAAAATGATACAAATAGTTCCTGTTTTCCTTCTACTAATAATCTGAATGAAAACCTTTAAGTAAATCATAATATATGTCACAAGGATTAAAGTTGAAGTTAAGATTATCAAATATTACTTTATGTCATTAGTTTCAATAACTAGTTTTGGGAATTTATTTAGAAAGAAAATAAATACAAAATTATCAGAGTGACTAAAATTTTAAATTATAGTAGCAGCATGTGAATGTTATAAAACAAGGTAACTGAATTAAAATGTGTTTCTTCTAAGAATATGAAATATTATAAAACTTTTGGAAAATAACAGATATTTTTGACCAAAATTACTCATGAGTAACTTGATAACATATGGAGATAATGGCAATTTAATAAATTCTTAAAAATAGAACTACATGATAATGCATGTTTGTATTTACCCTGATCAGTCATATTATGATTTCCTGAGGTATCTTTCTAAATCCAATAACTAAAAGAAAGTGACAAAGTTCTTATAGAGCCAAGTTGCTGTAATATGTCCATCTAATAAATTAATCTTGTAATCCTTTGACATCACAGTAGCAATAGTAGAACAGGTAGGTCACTAGTCTTGCATATGAGGAATCTAGGTTCAATATACAGAATACATACGGTCTCCCAAGCACAACTAGGACATATCTGAGCACAGTAATTAGTAATTGTAAGCAAACAAAGACAAATAACAATCATATGACACTGATCAACTACTTAAAATATTAGAAATATTTTTAAAGGTCCTTCTCAGAGCTGCTTTCACTTCCTTGCTTTTCAGACTATATATGAGGGGATTCACTAGAGGAGTGACCACACTATACAGTACAGAGGTGATCATCTCCATTGTAGAACCTGAGCCTGGCAGGAAATGACGAAGGAACGCTGACCCGTAAAACAGAAGCACTGTAGTGAGGTGGGAGGAGCAGGTAGAGAAAGTCTTGCCTCTACCTGAGGAGGAGCTGATATTGAGTATGGTGGAGATAATGAGAGTGTATGAAAACCCAATCATGAAACTTGTAACAAATCCATGGAAAAGGGCAGAACAGAGCAGGACTATAAAATTAATGGAGACATCAGAGCAGGATAGAGGAAAGAGAGAGAGCAACTCACAGCTGTAGTGTGGAATGGACTGATGGCAACAGAAATCCAACCTCATAGATAGAAGGCTGTTTAGGAGTGCATAAATAGAGCCCACACACCAGGCCCCCAAAGCTAATCCTATACAGAGATTTTGGGTCATTTTCTGACCATAGAACAGAGGGTGGCAGATGGCAACATAGCGATCATAGGCCATCACTGACAGCAAGGATGCTTCAGTAGCCCCAGCACAAAATACAAAGAAGACTTGAGCCAGGCAACCCTGGACAGAAATGGTTTTCCTCTGAGACAGGAGATTCTCCAGCATTTTGGGCACTGTGTTTGAAGAGAAACAAAGGTCCAGGAAAGAGAGGTGGCTCAGGAAGAAGTACATGGGTGTATGGAGATGAGCGTCAGCACTGATCACCACCAGCATCACCAGGTTTCCGTAAGGGTCTGGATGTAAATCATCAGGAACAAGACAAAGAGAAGAGCCTCAATGTTGGGATCCGAGGAAAGTCCCAGCAGGATGAACTCAGTGATGGTGGTGTGATTCTCCAAGGACATTGTAAGAATTCTTTGTTTCTTTCAAAAGAGAACAGAAAGTTATGTAAAGTAATATTTCTTTGCAAAAGTGCTGAGAAATTTCACCCTTCTCTTAAATCAGTTAAATGCCTTTCTTTTAAATCACTTATCTCTCTATCAATTTTTTCACCTATGTTGCAAAACTTCCCATTTTCATTCTTCCAGACTTTCTAATTCTCTGTGTAATTCACCATTTCTAGTCACTTTAATATTTCTACTACATTTTTGTTTTTAACAGGTTCTGATCTAAAAGCCATGTTATTATTTCAGATTTTTCAGTTCATCCCTTGCTTCTAATTAACTTCATTTTTAATTTTGATTTTTTCCATCAAGTTTAATTTTTTAACTTTAATTTTATTATGATCGTTCTTAAGTCTTAATTTCTATTTCTCTATTTTATAGTCTTTTATTTAATAGTTTCAAAAGTGTTTTTCTTGATTAAAACTGTTATTAATATATTTTTAATTTGTATTGTGATTAAATTATTCAAATGATGTTGATAATTTTGTGGATAACTGAGGAGCAGGTAACGAGAATTGAAAGAAATGAAATAGAAATCTCTATTTTACAGAATGTCACATGACTACATGAAAATGATTGTTTCCCAATTAATTCAATATGCATTGAAAACTATGAAGTTTTATTCATATATAACTCCTATCATCGATCCATATACTAAGAGAAAATTTTATCTTGATTCTAAAGAATCAAGATATTTTTGTAAAATATGGTTAACTCTTAATTATATGTATATGAATATATATCAAATCAATCAAATACGACATGAATAGCTTGCCAGGCTCTGCCGTGCAGGTGGAATACTCTTGTAGTAGCCTCTCATCTCGTGCATATATTGATGAACTGCAATGGGGAGAGAACGGTTTTTCTCAGGGAATTTTGCTCAGGGTTTTGCTCAGGGATTACTCCTGCAGAAGCCAGGAGTAACCCTGAGCATTGCCTGGTGTGACCCAAAAAAGCAAAAATAAAATAAAATAAAATAAAATAAAATAAAAAATAAAAAACCAACTTAAAACATAGAAACATACCTTCTCATTTGGTAAAGACACATACACTCATTTGATTACATGCCTGAGGACAGCCCTTATATGAATATATATAATTAAAATGAAAATTTTGTAGTATACTAGGAATTAAAATATTTATATATGTATATATTTAAATATCTGAGAATTTGAACACAACACAAAAATTTGTTGTATCAATTTAGCTCAGATTGCCAGCTTTATTAAAAAATATGAATTTGGATCAAAATAGTGTGGAGGATTCTCAGTAAAATTAGAACTGAGCTGCTATAAACCCAAAAATCCACTTGGGGGCCCGGAGCGATAGCCCAGCGGTAGGGCGCTTGCTTTGCACGCGGCCGGCCTGTGCCGGCCTGGGTTCGATCCCCGGCATCCCATATGGTCCCCTGAGCACCGCCAGGAGTAATTCCTGAGTGCAGAGCCAGGAGTAGCCGCTGAGCATTGCCGGGTGTGACCCAAAAAGCAAAAAAAAAAAAAAAAAAAAAATCCACTTGGGGTATCTTTCCCAGTACAGAAAACAATTTTATTTAAAAGAACATATGCACACCATTATTGACTGCAACACACAGCACAATAGCTGAGTTTTGGATTTGGCCTTTATGTACAGAGGTGGATAGGTGGATAATAAAATGGTATATATATATACATAATGAAATAAAAGAGAGCTTTAAGGAATATGAAATGCCATTTACTGCATCAGGAAAGGGATTGGAAACTAACATGAAGAAAGTTAGAAGGATAAGCACAGGCTGAGAGAATTTATATGTGGCATATAGAATAATTGGATGTGAGGCAATGGTTAAAAGAGGAATGCCTACATCCCCCTTGGTTGAGGAGTAGATACATGTGAAGGAAATAAGTCTCTTAGAGCAGTGGGGAGAGAAGACAAAAGAGAAGTAGGAGAATGAAGGGTCAAGGGGGCTCAATGATAAAAGAGGTATTAAAGATAATAGAGATAAATATCTAAACCACAAAGTCAACCAGACTGAAATAATCTGACCCAAACTTTAATAACCAACTTTTAAGAAGTGCCTGTCCGCATATCAGTGGGAGTGAAGGAGCAGCAAAGGGAATTTTGAAACACTTTAGGAGGGAAGGAGAAAACACTGACGGAAGCATCTGAGCTGGAAGACTGCACGTCCAAAGCTCAACTATAAATAAAGTATTAAATAATGGTGCATTAATCATTTTCAAAAGATATAATTTTTAATTATTTAAAATAATAGTTTATAGACCATGAAGAAACCCCTGTCTACACTGCTGTGTTCAGCTACCAAAGAAAAGAAAGATTGAGATGAGACTTTTAACATTTCCTAATTTTCTAAGGTTTCATGCCCAGTAGAGTTGGTATATAAAGATGAAAGTATGTTTATTTCCCCTGCCTATCATATTCAGGGTAGAGTTATCTTCCTGTGATTAGTACAAAACTCCACCGAGGGGGAAAGACAGTAGAGCAGTGTTGCATGGAAGCTTGAAAGATGGAAGATTCTAAAGGGAAAATACAGCCTAGACGAAATGTGGATCAGGAGGTCTTGCCAAAGGTCGAAACTACCACTAATGTGTGGGAGCAGAGGTTAGGTAAGACAGAGAAAGGAACAGTGGACCAATGATCGTCAAAAGTCTATTACAATCCACAACATGTAAGAGAGGGAGAGAGAGAGAGAGAGAGAGAGAGAGAGAGAGAGAGAGAGAGAGAGAGAGAGAGCAGAGATGGAGAACCTGCCATGGAGGCAGGCTAGGGAGGGGGGGGGGTATCAGGGACATTGGTGGTGGGAGGTGGGCACTGGTGGAGGGATGGGTGCTGGAACACTGTATGGCTTTAAACCCAAACATGAACATTTTTGTCATTGTCAAAATAAATTAAAATAAAATAAAATAAAAAATACAGCCTAGAGCAATGAAGAAAAAGCTGAAGAGGAGAAAGAAAACAGCTGAAAAGATTTGTAAAATTGAAAGGAACCTTTCAGAAATATCAGTTCTACTCTACCAAGTTGAAATTAAATGTATACTATAAATAGTGTATTATAAATATTATACAACATACCTGTTTCTATCTCCTGTTTTTGATTAATGTGCATGCAGTTAATAATTCTTCAAACATAAGAGAATAAGTTCTGATACTGAAATATACAAAACCTCTGCATTGTTTTCTTGGATAAATCACAAATAAGGCAAAACATTTTGAAAACAAACTATAGTTTAAGAGAAAAATTATACTTATTTCTGAAACACCTCCAACAGTGGCTATACATCTTGGTATATACATCGATTTTCTCTCATATCTTCATTTATTTCACATTGGGAATCTAATTGCAGTATAATGTAGTAAGACAAGGAGTGATTTTGAGATCTTGTATTATCAGTCACTGTGTGTTGGTCAGTGGATGCTGGCAATTTAAGACTATGGCTAATGATTTATATTCCCTGGAGTCAAGCTTTACTAGGTTGACGCACTGAATCTGAGGGAACAGTTTAACATTTGGGAATTTTGACTCTTCTTGGGTGATGCACTATTTCTGACCTTTACGTATATGTTCCTGAGAGTCATTTATTTTAAAGAAAGGACACAAGGCTAAAAATGTTTCCCCATCCCATACTTGCTGTGGATATCTCAAATATGAATTCCATGTGGTGTGTTATGTACCAGCTCTCTTTTATGCAATTTTTATGTATCTTGCAGATGCTTTTTGCATGTAAAGAAATGTTTATCAACTTTAGCACACCAGTTTGAAAATACATATGATTGCTGTACATATATTTCCATTATACTTTCTCTGTCAAAAAATTGCACTTACCAGAATTTTTTAAATTCTAAATCTTGTAAAAGAACTCAAATGGAAACATTGAAGTCTCCCTTTGATAACAACTTTTTGGAACTTCAATATACTGAAATGGCAGTGTTGCAGACATAATCCAGAACTCAAACCATATTCTAAGCAGATAGCTTATTATTATGTTACAGCATTGAACCAGATTACAATATTCATAACACCCACAGTTCCTAAATAAAATCATTAATATTTTATGTTAAGTTTACTGGTGATGGGTAGCTACACCCAAATTTGCTTATGTCTTACTCCTAGCTCTTGACTAATGCATCACTGCCGAGGGAAATGTGAAGACAGAGATGCTGATGTTGAAACCAACGAGACTGCAAGCAAGGGAAGATCTGTACTCTCTTTCCAGCTCGAGAGGCTGCATTTTTATGATATATGTGTTTTAAGTCACTGCATTTAATAAAATCAGGGACCAGAGCGATAGCACAGTGGGTAGGATGTTTGACTTGCTCGTGGCCAACCGGGTTCGATCCTTGGCATCCCACATGGTCCCCCGAGCACCGCTTAGAGTAATTCCTGAGTGCAGAGCCAGGAGTAACTCCTAAGCATTGCCGGGTGTGACACCCGACCAAAAATAAATAAAAATTAAAAAAACAAACCTGATTTAGATAAAATATTTTGATTTACGTATTTATTAAAGTCTTCCAAAAGTACAAATTTATAGAATATAGTTTATAGAAAATAATACGTTATTAATATGTATGAATAGTTTTCTCCTCTGAATACTATAATTAGGCTCATGATGGCTATTTAAATCTCCAAAATTATTTCCCTTACTATTTATGATTTTGTTATAAAAGATACATAAAGGCTTTTATAGCTATAAAATTGTGAAGCAATGTAGTAAGTACTGAAATTGCAGTTTTAGAAAGAAAATGATACAGTGAGTCAGTGTATTTGACTGACTCACTGTATTTCTTCATGTGTTTGGACACTAGGTGGATCATTTGAATCTTATTATCAACTTATGAATCTCAAATTTTAATTATTTACTGTCTGTCTCTTTACAGAAGAATTGTGACAACAGCTAAAGAACTATACCAATCAATATAGTAGTTACCAACTACATTGTCCCCTTAAAAATGATAAAATTTAAGCAGAGATTTCTTTTCCTCAATCAGATCCACTAGTTGTATTTCAAATACTCAACAGTTGCTTGTAGGCACTGGTGACAGTAGTGTACAACGAACATGTAGAGCATTTCTCTTGCCACAGAGCTTGGTTGATAAAACAGCATGAAAATTTTAGATGATTAAAATTACTTGGAACAAAACCTTGGTAGACACCTGTGAAAATGTTTATGATCTTCATGATATTGGTTCAATTTTTACTATATATTAGGCAATATGTTTTTAGTAGTGTTCAAGTTTTTAGCATACAAAGAAATTGTATGACATGATTACCTAATCTGCCATGACCCTCCAGCACTGACCTAAGATCCCTCTACTCCAAATTTCATTCTTTCTACTGATTCTCCCATCTTTTGTTGATAAGTTTTAATATCCAAGGCCAAATTTATATATTTTCAATTATATAGATGATCATGTGCTTTCACTCTTATTTTCACAGATGAAAGAATAATCCAGTATCTAAATTATTTTTGGTCAAGCAGATATTCTTGCCCCTAGAGGTGTTGCAGGTGTGGCTTCAGTGCCCATCTGCGTCAACAGGTGGCAGACAGGAGACAGGCTTGTCTACACCCAGGGCTCTGCCCTGTGGGCCCTGGTTGGTTGATGGTCTGACATAGAAAAAGACTGGGTCTCCTGGAATGAACCCAGAGTCACGGCAGAGCCTGGCAAGCTACCCGTGGTATATTTGATATGCCATAAACAGTAACAATTATGGAACTCATTCCCAATGAATGGAGACGTTACTGCCTTCAGGGTGTAACTCTATCAAATCGATGATCAACGGAAGACAAGTGATAAGCAGACGTCTTCTAGTTTTGTCCATGTTGCAGGAAAATACATGATTTTGTCCCCTCTATTATCCATTATTATCCAGTAATAGTCCATTTTTAATTTATCACTACTTCTTTATCCATTTATTTATCATTGAGCATTTGGTTATTTTGTATATACTGGCAAGTTCTGCAATGAACATAGATGTGCAATATCTTTTTGAAATAAAGATATCTTTTTTGTGTTTGGGGAGTAGATATCAGCAGACAGAGTAAATGTGTTTTGCGAGTTTTATATATGGTCTTTTTAGAAGTCTCTATACTATCTGTCATTGAGGTTGAACTAACCTGACCTTTTGATAGATGTGTTTTTTAATTTAATCATTATAATCTAGGTCCTATGTTTTCTTTAGTGATGGCCAATAATTTGATTCCTCAACTCTACCCTAAATGTAAAAGACCCCAGTACATCATCTCTAAGATACTTCCAAATGGTCTTTTTTGTTTATCCCAACCATTTCTCTCCTTCTTGTCATTTTTGTTTCAAAACAAAGTATAGGATGACAAGGCCTAGCTAGCTGGGAATCTTTGCTGTTTAATCCACTTACATTAAAGCTATTTACATGTTCTTAAGGAAGGGTTCATGCTAATGAGATCTCTCTTCTGATTACTCAGTGATTTAGGGTATGGCTGTTATAAGAGTCATTTTGACTCTGAATCAGTTACTTCTGAATAATTACTATAATCTCTACTATGATTTCAATATTATCTAGATTGGACACAATTCATGTTAATACCCACTAGTCCCAGAGTGGGAATTAGAATTTACCAGGAGACTACCACCCTGGTTAAATTGAAACTATAGTTTAATATTAATTAAAGAATTATACTAGTTTGCCCTGAAGGAGACGAGCATGACCCTTTAAGTAAACAGATGACAAGACACTCAGAATCACCTTGGTGCAGAGCAGAAAATAGAAGGACCTTTTGGGTACCATCAAGATTGCTTGAAACCCACAAAATTATAATGATTCTTCCCAAGAATATACATCCCTTAAGAGGTATTTCTTTTTAAAAGACTCTCTTTTCAGTGTTTTGACATAAGAGAAAGGGACTACTCCCTAGCAAAATTATTTGTTTATACCAGAAAGGATTACCACCTACCATGCTAGGGTGGTACCAACCTACTTTTACACCTAGAAGCTGATTTGTTGATCTTTATTGACACAACCTTCCCTGAAGATAGGATTACTTTTGGATATATAAGGGGACTGACTTGAGGTACATGTATCCACTTTGGTTGGAGACTTGGGCCCAAGCACATGGTCTAAGTTCTGACCAAGAGCTAGAGGTCAAGAGAACTCCATTATTTTGGATTGTAATGGCACAGCTTGTTTTATTGGTAATTATTAAAAGTTTTTGGAACTGCACTGAACTCATGAGTTTTCATCCATTCCCCACCAACCTCAGAGGTAGAAGGTAACTTGTTTTCTGATATTGTTGGGGACCCCGTGGGCTCCCCTGACACCAAGAGTCATTGTTTTACCTATCTTTGATACTTTCTATGGCCTAGGCAAACCCCAGGATCTTATGTTAAGTGAAGTTTTCTGACTTACTTCATTTAAGATGAGATTCTTCAACTCTATCAAAGTTGTAGCACATTGCACGATATCATCATACTTTGTGGTTACAATATTTTATTGTGTATCTATAAATCACCTCCATTATCAACTCCTCTGTCACTGTACACCTGCGTTTTATCATATCGAACAATTGTTCTAAGTGCTGAAATGAACATAGATGTGCGTGTATATTTTAATATAAGGGTTTTGCATGCTTTGGGAAGATACCAAGCACTGGTGTTGCTGGATCATCTTAGACCAGACACAGTAATATACACTGGGAAATGTACAGTCACGATTGTCCTGGATTTGGCTTCAAAGGTATTTTCAATTGTACAACTTCACTGGCAAGAACAATAAAAACAAAAATAAATAAATGGTATCAATTATATCACTTGTCTTCCCATTGTTCATTGATTTGCTTGACAGGTGCCAGTAACATCTCCATATGTCCTGTTGCGTGCTTGTAGCCCAAGGGCATTTGCTCACTCCAAAAACACAAAAAGCCTGAGACCATTCCTTCAGGTCATGGTATCACTTGTATCACTTGTATCACTTTTCTTCCCATTGTTCATCGATTTGCTCGAGTAGGCACCAGTAACATCTCCATACGTCCTGTTGCAAGCGAGTGTACCCCAGGGCATCTGTTCACCCCAGGAACAGGAAAAAGCCTCAAACCATTCTTTTTTAAGTATTTTATTATACCACCGTGAGATATACAAATAAAAAAGATATACAATTAAAAAGTTCATGTTTGGGTTTTGGTCATACAGTGTTTCAGCACCTGTCCCTCCACCAGTGCCCATCTCCCACCAACAACATCCCCGGTTCCCTCCCCCTAACCCAGCCCTGCTCCATGGCAGGTTCTTTATTTCTTTGCCTTTCTCTCTCTTTCTCTTTTCCTTCCCTTCTAGACTATGGATTACAGAACATACATTAAAAGGTTGTCATGTGAATCCTTTTGCCTCTATTTCATGCTCAGTTCTAGGTTGGCATTAGTACCCTCGACAATTATTAGCACCCTGTTCCATTTTCTGTCTCTCCTAAACTCTGACTCCCACACGTCAAACCATTCTTTCAGGTCAGGGAATGAGGTCGATAATTGTTACTGTTTTTTTTGGCATATCAAATACAACACGGGTAGCTTGCCAGGCTCTGCCGTGTACCGCACTTCACTCTCCAAAATAAAATGAACCATCACATCCGTTCTGTGGGCGCTTCTCCACCCTTGGGCTCGGTCCCCACACACCTGTTCGGACGTGCCAGCCCCGTGAGGAATGTCCCCAGGAATGTGTGTGTGGCATCCTGGGGACACTTCAGGACAGCTCAGAGCTGGTCTGTGTAGCCCTGGGTTGGACCCCGGCACCTGGGTGCAAACTGATCCAGCCACACAAATGACGCAGGACCGCTTTTGCCATAGGCTAGCAAGAGGGAACCAGCTCTGAAATGACAAAAGGTCAGTAGGTCACTATCTAGGACAGCAGCAGAAGGGAGGCCACCACAGACATAGAGGCCACACGGGACCAGACGACTCTGCTTGGAGCTGGGGGAGGTGCCAAGCCCCACCATGCAAACCTGCCCCTCCATTTGCACCCCACACCATCTGTCTGTGGGCATGGCGGAGATTGGTCAGCTGTCTGTCTCTCCTAGGATGGCCACAGACAGGGAAGTGGCCACTCAGATCTGTCAAGGCCGGCACATTCAAACAACCAGGCAACCAGGCACAGCCAAACTTCACACGACAACATGCCGTTCACATGCCCACACTCGGTACCTTGACGGCTTGGGGTCAGGCCAAGTGGCTCTAGAACTCAGGGCAGAAATGCCCTCATAGGCTAACACAGCCCCTTTGGCCCAACTCGGTGACTCGGCTTGGGCATGGTTGAGGCTCAGGCTGAACCCCAGGGGTCCAGGAGGGTCGTTAGGGTGTACTTTTATATTTATTTCTCTTATTCTATTTCTCAGGTCATGGTAATGAGGTCTATAATTGTTACTGGTTTTTGACATATCAAATACGACCTGGGTAGCTTGCCAGGCTCTGCCGTGCAGGGAAGTATCAAATAAATGGTACTTCATAGATTTAAGGTTTTTCTGCATGTCAAAAGAAAACCAACTCAAACAATTGAAAGAAAACAGGAAAAAATTTAAAGATATCCAGTTGAATGGGAGAAATTTGAACAAAATATGTCAGGTAGATTAATGTTTTATTTAGGAAAACATTTAGTATTCCTTCTAGAGTTGGTTTAGGGTGAAAAAAATATCTCAACTGTTGCTTGTCCATGAATGATTTTTATCCAAGACAGTTGGGGCTTATTAGGATATATGCCACTTGAGGAGGAGTAGGGGATAGAACCAAGAGGAGGGCAACATTCAATCCAGAGGTGGAGGTGGTTCTGAAAGGCATTAGAGGGTTATGTATGATATATGGCAATGATTTTGTAAAACAGTGCAAAAACTTATTTAAAAGAAAAGCACTCATGTGGGTGGGACACAAACAAGGTTGGGGCAGACAAAGGTGGGGAAAAGTAGACACTGGGAGAGACAAGTATTGAAACATTATATGCCTGAGAATATGAATGACTTTGTAACTCGGTGACTATTTCTACTAACATACAGAAACAAGGAGAGAAATATTCAATATGTGTGCTAGCCTTGCAAGGTATAGGATGCAAGTTGTTTCATTGAGTACTTTATCTTTCCATTCTTTCTGTGCTTGTATAGTTTCATTTGAGAAACTGAATTTTATGCTGTCCCCATTGTTCTTGGGATTTTACTTCTCCCTTAGTACTTTCAGGAGATGTTATTTCTCTGTTTCTTTCCAGTCTGGTGTTCTTTTGGACTTACTTTGTTCAGCATTCTTTGTGCTTTCTAACTTGGTGTACAAGTTTTCTGCTTCAGACTGGAGAAATTCTTATCTGTTATTGTTAGACTACATTGACAGAAGTCAGACCGAACTCTAAATGCAAGAAAGTAAAGCATTCTTGAAAAGAAAAGGCTATGCTTTGAAGGTAAAGATGCCACACAGAAGTGTAAAAGAGTGGATTTTCCTGTGCTTGTGGGTTTTTGAAAATTATATGAAAATTTTTCATACAAATTCAAAAGAAAGTTCAGTTTATTGTACGGATGACTTCAGGTCCCTCCCCTCAGGTCGTATGTTGCTCCCTGAAACAATTTTTTCTCTCAGTCTCTCTTCTGTTTTCACTTGCATAGAACCCTACAGTTCCATCCAGATAATGGAAAATTACTTGATTTCGTCTTTTCTTATAGCTAAGTAGTATTCCTCTGAGTATAGATAATCATGTGTATAATGCATATCATGTGTCTTTCTGTTGTTAATTGATTTGCTCAAGAGGGCACCAGATGTCTCCATTCGTCCCTGTAGAGTGCTAGTGTATCCCTAGGGCATCTGCTCACTACAGGAACATGAAGAGCCTCAAATCCTTTATTCAGGTAATGGGAATGAGCTCCATCATCATTACTGTTTTTGGCATATTGAATACAATATGGGGTAGCTTGCCAGGCTCTGCTTCACTAGTGGGATACTCTCAGTAGTATGTAGGCTCTCAGTTTATTCCTTTACTGTTGAACTGCACGGCCACAACGTGGCCACATGCAACAGGGAGAGCTGGTAGCAGCTCTGCCCCGTGTACCTGAGTCTCTAGTTCAAGAATAACTGGGCTTGAAATAGGCTTCTCTATAAGATGGGACTCTCATGAGCCGGACTTGGGATTGGCTTTTCTCTTGGGTGGAGCTCTAACGATCTGTGGAGTCTGGATGTTGAAAAAGGTTGTCATAATGGTGTGGGGATTCCTCTGGCTTCTTCCAAGGTTCTATTGGGATGATGGGCCAGGACCATAACTCACCCTCCCTCCCTGACCATGATGTCTCATGATCAGGGGAGTGCAGGGAGAAAGCGGTAGGACCTCTGCCCGTGTATTTGTGTCTGTACCCCGTGTATCTGAACATGATACAATCTAGTTGTACCCACATTGAGTTAAACTGCACAATCTAACTGTTCAGTCTGGTATTTTGTACTTGGGTGTTTCCAGAATAGTGCTGCCACAAATATTGGCATTTGTAGATGTCATTTCAAAATAGTGATTGGGGAACTTAGTTTAAATATCAAAAAGTAAAGAATCTGGGTCATCTGGAAGCTCAGTTGTGAACAATGGGCCATTACATGGTGATTCAATAAATTTTTTAAAAATTTATAATCTCTGTCTCACTCTCTCTTCCGTCTCTTACACATTGTGGTTTGCAATACATACATTTAGAGGTTATTAAGTATATTCCTTTGCATATATTCAATGCTCAATTCTAGCTAATATTATATCTAGCAATTATTAGAGAAAGAGAGAGATAATGAGACAGAAAGAGAGAGAAAAGGCAAAGGACCTGCCATAGAGGCAGGCTGGGGGAAGGGGGAAAGAATCAGGGAACACTGGGGTGAGAAAGAGGCACTGGTGGAGGGATCGGTGCCGAAACATTGTATGACTGAAACCTAAACATGAACGTCTTTGTAATTGCATATCTCATGGTGGTATAATAAAAATTTATAGTCTCTAGAGCAGTACTCATGTTTTCCAAAGAGATTAAACCGGTAAACATTGTCACCAACCATACCAAGGATTTCCTTTCCCCAGAACTAAGCCAGCTCTGGTTGGGATTTCTCTCTTTTGCATGAGCCAATCTTTCTGGGTGAGCCAATCTGGCATGAAGTTCTCTCTTTTAATTTTAGTTACTCTGATGATATGTAATGGGAGGACATTTATATTCTTATTGTTCATATATATACATTCTTGATGGAAGTGATATTTCCCCATATTTAGATGGGGTTATGTTTTTCTTCTGCAAAGTTTAAGCGTTGCGTGACTTAAATCTTTAGTTACATTAAGCAGTAATATCTAAGACGCTTAGATCTCAAGCTATATCTTATGATAAATCTTAAGACCCATTTTATTTTATCTTTAATTTTTTTTTAATTTAGCACCATGAGATATGCAATTACCAAGATATTCATGTTTGGGTTTCAGTAATACAGTGTTCCAGCAGCGATACACCCACCAGTGCCCATTTCCCACCACCAATATCCCCTTATTTCCTCCCCCTCTCTTGTCCTGCCTTTATGGAAGGCACTTTGCCTCTCTCTCTTTTCTCTCTCTCTCTCTCTTTCTCTCTCTTCCTTCTCTTACACGTTGTGGCTTTGAATACATACATTTAGAGGTTATCATGTATGTTCCTTTGCCTACATTCAATGCTCAGTTCTAGGCTGGTATCATTTCCAACAATTATTAGTACACTGTTCCTTTCTCTTTCTTACTAACTAAATTTCCTTCCTATATCCAATAATAGAAAAAAAGGTGAAGCTTTATAAAGCCTACTTGCCATAATATATACTTCTAGTTAATAAATACTCACTAATAACAGGAACAATAGTACAGCATATGTTATTTGGCTTACACAGTCAGTCTCCAGCAAATCATATGGTCCCCTGAACCCAGCCATGATAGATCTCTGAATGTGGAGCCAAGAGTAAGCCCTGACCACCAACAGTTGTGAATCCAAAAGAAACAAATATATAATAATTTCATTACTCTGATCAGCTAACTAAAATATTGGAAATATTTTTTAAAAGTCCTTTTCACAGCGGCTTTCACTTCCTTGCTTTTCAGACTATAGATGAGGGGATTCACTAAGGGTGTGACTACACTGTATAGCACAGAGGTGATCCACTCTAGTGGAGAACCTGAGTTTGGCAGGAAATAACGAAGGAACGCTGACCCATAAAATAGAAGCACTGCAGTGAGGTGGGAGGAGCAGGTAGAGAAAGTCTTGCCTCTACCTGAGGAGGAGCTGATACTGAAAATGGTGGAAATAATAAGACTGTATGAAAAAACAATCAGGAAACATGTGACAAATCCATGAAAGACACCAGAACAAAGCAGGACTGTAAAATTAATGGAAATATCAGAGCAGGACAAAGGAAAGAGAGAAGGCAACTCACAGCTGTAGTGTGGAATGGATTGAGCATCACAGAAATCCAACCTCAAAGCTAGAAGGCTGTTCAGGAGTGCATCAAAAAACCCAGGCCCCAGGCCCCCAAAGCTAATCCTTTACAGAGACTCGGGCTCATCTTCTGACCATAGAGCAGAGGGTGGCAGATGGCAACATAGCGATCATAGGCCATCACTGACAGCAAGGTTGCTTCAGTACCCCCAGTTTCAAATACAAAGAAGACTTGAGCCAGGCAACCTTTGACAGAAATGGTTTTCCTCTGAGACAGGAGATTCTCCAGCATTTTGGGCACTGTAGCAGAGGAGAAACAAAGGTCCAGGAAAGAGAGGTGGCTCAGGAAGAAGTACATGGGTGTATGGAGATGAGCGTCAGCACTGATCACCACCAGCATCATCAGGTTTCCCGTAAGGGTCTGGATGTAAATCATCAGGAACAAGACAAAGAGAAGAAGCTGAATGCTGGGATCTGAAGAAAGTCCCAGCAGGATGAACTCAGTGATGGTGGTGTGATTCTCCAAGGACATTGTAAGAATTCTTTGTTCCTTCAAATGAGCACAGAAAGCAAAATTATCTTTCTCATATACCCTGACACCATGCTGAAGCACTCTTTTTTCTTAATAAACTTATTTCTCAATATTGTTACCTCTTTTTTAGAGCTTCTCTTTTGATCTCCTCTAGATATCTTTTTCCCCTGATCATTTCTCATATTCTTAGCAACTGTAACCAGTGTTACTCTATTTTGATTCTCTGTTGTTCTTATCAAAATATAATTTATAGTATCATAATATCTTAGTTAATCCCTTGGTTCTGATGACCTTTATTTTTAATTTTTTCAATTAATTTCAATTTTCTAACTTTAATTTTATTACTCTAGAGGAGACGGAGTGGTAGTCCAGCGTGTAGGGCGTTTGCTTTGCACTCGGCCGCTCATGCCGGCCCGGGTTCGATCCCTGGCATCCCATATGGTCCCCCAAGCACCGCCAGGAGGAATTCCTGAGTGCAGAGCCAGGAGAAACCCCTGAGCATTGCCGGGTGTGACCCAAAAAAAGCAAAAAAAAAAATTGTTACTCTAGAGAGCGGTTATAACTCATTCCTTTATCTGATCTTATATACATTCCATCCACTGTTGCTATATTTAATATCCCTTTCTTAGCTATTTGTCTCATAAGACACTCTTTTGCTGGAATATTATCTGTTATTAATAGAATATTCATTTATATTATTTGTGTAATTCTATGTTTTAAATAATGAGTTACATGAATAGCTGTAGATGGTGGTAAAATTGAAAGCAATGAAATATTATCTCCCCATTACATACATAATATATAAGTTGTGGAAAAATTTAGGTCCCATTTAACCGATATGTTTTGAAACCATGAAGTTTTAAATGTTGCGTGACTCCATTTCTATCCATATATAAAAGAAAACTATCTTCTTGATACTAAAGTGTTTTATTCATAAAATTAATATAATTTCTAGTATGATCAACCATCATATCCAAAATTATATCAAGACCCAACCAAATAAAACTTATCCAGATTAATGTCCACTTTACTTTGGGTGAAATATAATCAACTTTTCTTTATACTATAATAATATAAAGTGTATATTTTAATAATAATAAGTGTAATATGTATTATAATAAGTGTAATATATATTACATTTCAGAAAACATAGGCATTGCATAAGAAGTTAATATATCATTTTAGTTCATTTATTAATTTTTGATTTAAATATGATAAAGAATAGTTTCTAATATGTGGAAAATTGATGTGCTTACCTGTTGTTTCATTCAACTGAAAATATCAGAAATTATTAACTGAGTATGTAAATGAATGATACGGGTGTTGGCAGTAAGGAGGACTGAGAGAAGCATTACTTGTATACGTAAGCACTGAATGTGTTGTCCAAAACGAAAGCATGCAGTGGGCAGTGTGTATACCTGATTCATAGGGTAAGACTAAGACATAAAGAATCTGTTGACAAACATCTTCAAAAAATAAAATGTGATTCAGTGGACTACCATAACCTCAATATATGGTAATTTTAAATATTTCTGCTATCTCCACCAAATACCCCAGTTTGCTGTAATATTAGCTTGACAGATTTACTACAGGGTGTAGATTTGTGTTTAAATAGTGTGGAGCATACACAGTAAAATTAGGATTGACACCCATACTACCCAGCATTCCACTTTGGGTATCTTCTCCGAAATCACTGTATCACTGTATCACTATCTTCCCATTGTTCACCGATTTGCTCGAGTGGGCACTAGTAACATCCCCATTAGTCCTGTCATGAGCAAGTGCAACCCAAGGGCATCTACTTGCAACAGGGACAGGAGGAGCCCGAAACCATTCTTCAGGTTATGGAACTGAGGTCCATAATAGTTACTAGTCTTTGGCATAAAAGTAAATAAAACACGGTAGCTTGCCAGGCTTTACCGGGTAGGTGGTATAGTCTCAGTAGAAGGCTCTCAACCCGAGCAATTACTGATGAAACTTAAAGTGGGAAGATCAGGTTTTCTCTTGGATGGAGCTCTGAGGAACTATGGAGTCTGGATGTTGAGAATGACGAACTGCATGATGTGTGATTTGCTCTGGCTTCTTCTCCAAAATAAAAAAAATATTTATTTAAAAGAACATATGCAAACTATTATTTGCAACACTGAGTACATTAGCTAAGATTTGTCCTTACACTATATCCAGTTGTGGAAAAGTGGATTATAAGATGTGGCATATGTACACAATGAAATTCTACAAAGGTGCAAGGAATAATGAGATCATGTAGCTTGGTTAAACATGGATAGAACTGGAAGACATGTTAAACAAAGAAGGCCAATAGAATAAATATAAACAAAGGATGGTCACACTTATATCTGATGTGTAGAATAACTGAATGTGATAATGCAATGGATTAAAACAGGGAACCCTTCATCAAACTTTTTGAGAAAGCATATGCAGGAAAAGGAAAGGAATCTACAAAAGGAATGGGAGAGAAGAGTTGGAAGGAAAACAATGGGGGCTGGGAGTAAGATTCTAGTGAATTCAGCACAAGGGTTATGTCAAAGAATGACAGAATTAAATATCTTAACCACAGAGGAAATATCACCAAAATTATATGTATGACCCAAACTTTAATAACCAAAATTCGAAATGTGCTTTTTAAGATGTCAGACTAGAAGTGAGGATGGAGGGAAGGGAATCTGGGAATGTTGTAGGAGGGGAGGAGAAACTGATGGCAGGATCAGTGCTGGAACATTGTCAAAACTTCAGCTATAAATACTATAAAAATGTACTTTAATAATGTTTTAAAATATATGATTTTGGGTCCTTCAAAATAAATATACATAGATCAGGAAGATATCCATCTCTATTCTTATGTGATTTTCTGTTAACCTCAGAAAAAAACATTGAGTGAGGGTTTAACTTTCCCTAATTTTCTAAGGTTTTAAGTCTGGTATAGTTGGTACCCAGGGAGGAAATTATTTCTACTGCCTTGTCCAACATATTCCGAAAGAGTCGTCATCCTGAGACAGGATGTACAAAACTACAACTAGGGAAAGGGCACTAGAGCAGTGTTGCACAGAAGCTTGAAAGGAAAGATTCTAAAGGGAAAATAGGGTTTAGAGCAATGAAGAAAAGGCTAAAAAGGAAAGGACAGAGAAAAGGGCAAGAAAGTTTTGTCTTGGTGAATTGGAAGAAAACCTTCCAGAAATATCAGCTGTAACATACTAAGTCACTGAAATTATGATGTGTACTCTAAATTGTACATTATAAATAGTATACAACATACTTATTACTGACTGATAAAATTGTATACAGTCTATAATTCTTCTCACATGAGAGAATAAGCTATGAAAAGGAAATATACAAAAAGCTTGTAATATTTTCTTGGCTAAATCACAAATAGGCAAAAATTTCTGAAAACAAAAATGTATACTTTAGGAGGAAAATTATACTAATTTCTGAAACACCTTCAACAGTGGCAATGCACATTGGTATATGCAAAGATTTTCTCTCTGGATACTAGCACTTACCACTGAGTCATATGTTCATTCATTTCACGTTGTGAATCTAAGTGCAGGCAATGTATTAAGACAAGGTAAGAATATATTTTGAGGTCCATTCTTCTAGATTGGCATTGTATTAGGAATCAGTGTGTGTTGGTCAGGGAATGCTGGCAATTAAAACCTATGGCTAATGATATCTATTCCCTGTAGCCAATCTGAAGCCAGATTTTTAATTCACTGTCCAAGTAAAGTTAACTTTCTAAGCCACAGGGAACATTTAACATTTGGGAATTCTGATTCTTCTAGGGTGACACAGCATTTTTAATTGTAGGGTAGATGTTCCTAAGCATCACCTGTCTTTGGAAAGGAGACAAGGCTGGAAATATTTCCTCATTTCATACTTGGATATCTCAAACGTGAATTTCCTGGGAGTGTCTTGTACCACCTGTATTTCTGTAAAATTTTCATTTATCTTTAGAAATGCATTTTGCATGTAAATAAATGTTCATTAAACTTAAAGTACCAATTTGAAAATATGTATGTATACTGCATGTATACACACACACACACACACACATATATATATATATATAAATATATATTTCCATTACATTATCTCTTTTCCTTTTGCTTTTTATGGGTAACACCCAGCGATGCTCAGGGTTTACTCCTTACTCTGAGCTCAGGAATTACTCCTGGCACTGCGTGGGGGACCATATGGGATGCCACGGATCGAACCCGGTCGACCGCATGCAAGGCAAATGCCCTACCCGCTGGACTATCGCTCTGGCCCCAATTGTCTCTGTCAAAAAAAAGTCACACTTACATAATTTTTAAAATTGTACAGAATTTTAAAAAAAACACAAATGTGAACAGTGAAGTCTCCATTAGATAAAGTTTTTGCAACTTAAATTGGAACTGAAATAACTTGAAATGGTTGGTTGCAAAGTATTTTACAGTGCTGAACAGAACTGAGCTACATCATTGGAACAGATTGCAGTCTTTATGAACAACCTGAGTTCCTAAGTAAAATCACTAAATATTTTATGCTAATTTGGGGAGGTGACGATTGACCACAAGTTCGATGCTCAATCCTTACTCCTTGGTCTTACCTAAGACATTGTTCCTGGGGAACTTTGAAGACTATCTGGGATTCTAGATATAAAACACAGGGAGACTGCACGCAAGGCAAGATGTGTAATATCTTTCCAGCCCGTGAGGTTATATTTTATGATAAATGAATTTTAAGTTCACTTGTATCACTTGTCTTCCTGTTGTTATTCGATTTGCTTGAGCCGGCACCAGTAACGTCTCCATTTGTTGGGAATAAGGTCCATTATTGTTACTGTTTTTGGCATATTGAATACATCATGGGTAACTGCCAGGCTCTGCCTTGGTTCTGGGTTCATCTCAGGGGGATTTCAAGAAATTAAATTAAACCCTCTTATAGATATACTATTTTTCCTTGCATATTTATTGTCTTCATAGCATACCAAATTATAGAATATAAAACTCATAGTAAATAATGTATAATTAATATATATGAGCAGTTTTCTCCTCTGACTGAATATTGTATTAGACATCTTATTCTAATGGGCATTTGAAAGTTGTAAAAGTATTTCTGAACAAATTATTATTTTGTTATAAAAAGACACATATGACTTATATCTATTACAGTTGTGGAGCAATAGACTAAGTACTGAAAAAGCAGTTTTTAAAAGACAACATTGATACAGTCAGAATAGACTTGATTCAGTCTATTTGGGATTACTGAGTGGTCAATTTAAATCTGATTATCTCTTCATGGTTCTCAGAATATAAATGTTTACTGTCTGGCTCTTTACAGAAGAAGCATGACAACAGGTAAAGAGTTACAGCAATTAGTATGGTAGTTACCAACTATATTGTTCATTTAAAAAAATTAAACTTAGAGATTTCTTTTCCTCAGCCAGACCCACTACTATATTTCAAATATTCAAGAGCTGCTTGTAGCTTCTGGTGGCAGTAGAGGACAATGAAGACAGAGAACATTTCTTTTGCCACTTAAGGCTTGGTGGAAAATGGCATGACAAATGTAGAAGGTAAAAATTACTGAGAACTCAACAATTATTGTTAGGCTAGGCTGCCAGAAGTCAGGCTAGACTCTAATTGCAAGCAAGTAAAGCATTATTGATAAGAATAGCTACACCTAGGGAGTAAAATCACCATGCAAAAGGATGCAGGGTGAACACTTTATGCAGCTCTTGAGTTGCGAAGAGGAAGGAAGAGGGAGTAGTCTGCATAAATTGCACCAGAAGTTCAGGTGTTCACACATAACTGAGGCTGCTGGATTTGAGGAATGTTATGTTCCTCTTTCCCAGAATAACCTGCTAGTTTCCCTCACTAGAGGTGATTGAGTCCCACAGTCTTCTGAGGACACGTTTTATGATTTTGTCTTCCATAAACTGTTCTTTACTATTTTCTTTCCTTTCTTTAGCGATTCTTGAGATGTGGGGTTGTTCATTTTAGCATGCAGAATTAAAACTATTAACTTTATTTATGCTTAATCTGTATTTTCAATTATATCTTTATTGTTGATGTCTTATCCTAATTTAGTTCAGCATCTTCCATTCTAATCTTGAATCAGAATCTAGTTTGATAATATTTATTATCCCCTCAATTCTTTTTCACTTTATTGTTTAATTTTTTAAAAATATATTCTTAAAGCCTCTGAAACTTCTGCTTTCTCCAGTTCTCTTTCTCCAGTTTCCTGAAATTACCATGCTATTATCCCTGTATAACATGAAATGAAAAGTTTTGAAGTATTTGATAACTTTCTTTAGCTTCTGTCACCATCTATTGTGACAGTTGAAAATTTAATTTATTTCCTGGTGCTTTTTATTCTCCAAGTTCCAGATTTTTTGAGCTATAATCTGGTCTCCTATTCCCAGTTTTCTGCTATTTTCTATGCTCTATTGATTTCACAGTCACAAATGCCTTGCGATATTTTCTTAGTTTCTTACAAAATCAGTCTTATGACTGGGAATCTAATTTATGTGCACCTTGTTGCCAATGGGAATTGTAGCACTCAAATCCTATATTGCACTAGCACTAAAGTCTACCTATCTTGGGCTTTGGTCCAGTGTTTACATTTGCTGGTTTCTGTCCATTGGCGTGTCTTCAAAGTCCACCATATTAGACAATGATGGGGATTTGATCACCAAATGCAATCATGGCACTTTGAAAACTGGTGCTGGCAGTTATGCCCACTCATGTAGCCAAAAACCCTCATAATCATTTGATGAATCCCTTCCCATTATGGCTCAGATTTTCACAGTATTAAGTAATGCTGAGAACAATTTCATAAGAGTAAGTTTTCATAAATAACTGGTTATCTTAATTATTGCTTCCTTTAAAGACATTTTATTAGCATAATATAACTTTGGTTATACAAAAGATTTAGAATCTATGTCATCTTCTGAGTTCCATGAAATATGTAGATGTTTAAAGAATAATTGAATATCTTATACCCCAGCTTTTCTTTTAATCATTGAAAGTATTCCGTTATCTTCTTTTTCCCAAACATTACTTACTTTGTGGGTAGGTATAGTGCTAAGTAATTGCTTATAATTGCTTTGAAACACATAAAATAATAATTTTCTTTTGAATAAGAGACTTTGACAGGTGACATAACTGTCTCCATATAATTAGCATTTATCAGGAAGCTGATCAGTTTGAGCATGTTACCACTTTGACCTTTTCTTTCTTTTTTATCATAGAACTGTGTTGCTCTGATTTCCAAAAAGTATTGCCTCTGTCCTATCCCATAAGTTCTATTAATTTACTTCATTCTCATTAGTTTCAATGAATCTTTTTTACTTATAATTTCAATTTCCTTATCATTTCTTAGAAGCATTTTTCTCAGTTTCCAATTATTGTAGCTTTTCTCTCATCTTTCATGGTTATTTCATTCCTTATAATAATATGGTCTAAGACAATACTTGATATGATGTCTATATTTGTACCATCACTTGTATCACTTGTCTTCCTGTTGTTCATCAATTTGCTTGAGTGGGCACCTGTAATATCTCCATATGTCCTGTCGCAAGCAAGTGTAGCCCAAGGGCATCTGCTTGCTCCAGGGACAGGAAGAACCTCAAACCATTCTTCAGGTCATGGGAATGAGGTCCATAATTGTTACTAGTTTTTGGCATATCAAATAAAACACAAGTAGCTTGTTAGGCTCTGCCATGTAGTTGGTATACTCTCAGTAGAAGGCTCTCATCTCGAGCATTTACTGATGAAATTGAGGGAAAAGATCAGGTTTTCTCTTGGGTGGAACTCTGAGGAACTGGAGTATGATGTTGAGAATGACTGACTGCATGATGTGTGGAATGCTTTGGCTTCTTGCTAGGCTTATTGAGATGACAGGTATCAGCTAGAACCTGCCTAGAACTGTATACAGTGTGTGTGAGTGAACCCTAGGAGCAATGTTGGATCAGCCAGAGGCTGGCCGAGTCCCTTACTGGGAGGTCTTCTCCATGGGTTGCTTCCACATGGGGCCAAGCAGTGCTGCTGTGGGTCTGGAGTGGATGGGTCTGGATATCTTCCAGGGTTGCCTATGGAGCTGTGGGTCTCTACAAATACCATAATATATTATGTTTGCATTCTGTCCTAGTATTTGGTCTATCCTGTAGAGTATAACTTGTACACTAGGAAGAATGTGTACTAATCTTTCCTATATTAAGTGTATGTCGGTCAATGTCACTTAATCCCAGTTCCTCATTTAAAGAGATTGATTGTTCTAAGTGCCCAAGAACAGAGGACTGGCTAAAGAAACTGTGGTACATCTACATGATGGAATACTATGCAGCTGTCAGAAAAGACAAAATTATGAAATTTACTGCAAATGGATGGACATGGAGACTATCATGCTGAGTGAAATTAGTCAGAAGGAAAAGGACAGATATAGAATGACTGCATTCATTAATAGGATATAAATAGATAACAGTGCTTTACTAAGTGTAGGAAATGGTAATGGCAGATTAAAACTCACCATTGAATATTCACAAAGAGACTTAAGTGATACACTCTAAATATCTGCAGGGCTAGCCACAATGTGTAAAAGAAGAGGGAGAGAGATGCAGGGACAGAGAGAGACAGAGAGGGGGTAAAAGGGGATACCTGCTATTGAGGAGCCTGGGAGTGGGAGGGAGGGGATGTGCATACAGTGGTGATGGGAATGGGGCACTGGTGGAGGGATGGGTGCTGGAATATTGTATTACCAAGAACCAATTATGAATACCTTTGTAATTGTATGCTTCACTGTGGTATAATAAAAAATTTTAAAAAATCGACTATGAAAAAAAAAATAGATTGATTGTTTATTGACATCCTATCTGCCTGGTTATCTGTCCAATGGCAAACAAAATTGAGATGTTGAAGTCTCCATCAATCCTGTTTACATTAGTATGTTTCTTTTAGGCAGATGAACATATTCTTTATAAAATCTGATTGCACTAACATATGCATTTCAGCATTATTCATAATACCCAAAATATGAAAATAGCTTAAATGCCCAAGAATAGATGACTGGACCCATAAACTCTGAAACATATAACATACATAAAATATACACTCACAAATGGCGGATTACTACTTGGCTAATAGAAATTTCAACTACATGAAATTAGCTGCTTCATACACGGATATGGAGAGTATCGTCCTGAGTGAAACAGGAGAGAGGAAGGGAACAAATAGCTCTCAAGTGTGTGATATACATAAACATTCGATAACAAGTGAACGAGGATAATGGAGATGATTTATAATGAAATTTTATTTGAGTTCGCCTGGTAAGAAAACTCTTTAAATCGGCAAAATAAATTGTGAACAAAATTATTTATTTCAAATGTAGGTTATTTATTTATTTATTTCAACTGTAGGTTAAATCTGTTTTTAATGGAAATATTAACATGAAAATATGGTTAGAGAGAAAATAAAGGGCAATTTCTTTATGCCCTTCAGAGAGACAATCATTCTAAAAAAGACAAAAAGACAATTCACTAAATAAATTGCAAAGACATATTTCTGGCCCTGTAACAATTTCATGTATCCTCCACCAAAACCAATATTAAGATCATTAGTAAATAAAAACATTAAGATAAATGTGGAACAATTATGTTTCCTTATTAATGCTTATAAAGTTCTGGATGCTTTTTATTGTTTTTTTTTTTTATAAAGTTGCAAAATCTTTAAGAGACAGCAATGTTCAGAGAAGAAAGACAGCAATCAGAGCTAGACTCAAACCGGGGGTTTATATAAGGGAAGTCTGAGAAAGAATGAACTACTTAGGTCTGAAAATTCTTACTTGGTTAGTGTTAATTTCACAAGATCATAAGTAACAAAATTATAAATGCATATATGTAAAAACATCAATACAGTAGTAGAGAGCAATATGTGCTCTGGTGTTGTGTATAATATTGGAATGTTCTAAGTACAAAACTATATTGACAGTGTAAAATTGTAAAATGTTGGAGGCTAAAACATTGTCTAATTAAAAGTATTGGCATTTGTTTTTATTATTCATAGACTCCACTGGACAAAATTCGACCTTTTCTGATATGTCTTCATACCATCCTCATTAAAGTGAATCAGTATGCATCCCCCTGTTTTATTTTACACGTCACCATAAATAACTATTAGACGTGTTATCCTTTTAGCTTTTAGGAAGTTTCCACTGATCTTAAATGATGCAGCAGCATCATACTAACTTACATTTCCCAATAGTGATGATAAACAATCTCTTACATGATTCTGTAAATCCTGTATGTCTTCTTTGTATCTTACAGGATTCTTTATTATTGGCATGCTTTCTTTGTAGAAGTGTTATTGGGCTCAGAGATTATTTTTGTGCTTAATTTCCTGTAAAAACATCTTCAATTCTACCATATGAACTACCTACAAGGGTTCTTAGGGTTATTATAATTGTAGAACATTGATATATTAGGTCATGAACAGTCCTTCATTTTACTTTTAAACAAAATCAAGTTATACTACTTGATTTTAAAATGATATAAATAGATGCTATGTCCCTTCCACGACATCATCTGAATATTATAAATAAATCATAACAAGAGATAACATCTTAAAGTTAAGAATAATCACTATCAAAGAGATTTTACTTAATTAGTTGGACAAAGGTATTATTGAGTTTATAGTTTATTTAAAAATAAAACAATCACGAAATTATTGGCATGAAAAAATATAAAAACTGCATAACTTGGTAAATCATGGTGATTGGATAAATTCTCTAAAATTGAAAAGATATAGAATATCATCTTGGCATTTGCCATGTTATCAGTCAGAGTATGAATTCCTGAGAATGTGATCTACCTGCAGTAACTGAAACAGTGATTAAGTGCTTATGGAGACAACTTGCCATATTATGTACTTCTAGCAAATAAATTCCGTGATCCTTTCAATGGAACAAGAGTAGAGTAGAGCCAGTAGGGGACTTGCCTTGCAGGAGGTCAAGTCAGGTGAAGTTTTCCTTCAACTCACATAATGCCTGCACTCAGCCAGAGAAGGTCTGTGAGTACAGAGCCAGGAGTTAACCATGGCCACCAGCATGTGGGGTGCAAAAAAAAACAAGCAGATAAAACAAAATAATAATAGTTTGTTTTTGTCAGCCACTAAAATATTGTAAACATTTTGTAAAGGTCCTTCTCACAGCTGCTTTCACTTCTTTGCTTTTCAGACTATAGATGAGGGATTCAGTAAGGGAGTAACCACACTGTATTGCACAGAGGTGATCATCTCTAATGGCGTGCCTGAAGATGGAAGGAAATAACGAAGGAATGCTGAACCATAAAACAGAAGCACTGCAGTGAGGTGCGAGGAGCAGGTAGAGAAAGTCTTGCCTCTACCTGAGAAGGAGCTGATGCTGAATATGGTGGAGATAATGAGAGTGTATGAAAAAACAATCAGGAAACACGTAAGTAATCCATGAAATCGACTAGAACAGAGCAAAACCGTAAAATTAATGGAAATATCAGAACAGGACAGAGGGAAGAGTGAGGGCAACTCACAGCTATAATGAGGTATGGACCGATTCTCACAGAAATCCAACCTAATAGCTAGAAGGCCATTGAGGAATGCATCAAATATACCTATACCCCAGGACCCTAAGGCTAATCCTTTGCAGAGATTGTGGCTCATCTTCTGACTGTATAGCAGAGGGTGGCAGATGGCAACATAGCGATCATAGGCCATCACTGACAGCAAGGATGCTTCAGTACCCGCAGTTGTAAATACAAAGAAGACTTGAGCCAGACAACCCTTGACGGAAATGGTTTTCCTCTGAGACAGGAGATTCTACAGCATTTTGGGCACTGTGGCTGAAGAGAAACAAAGGTCCACGAAAGAGAGGTGACTCAGGAAGAAGTACATGGGTGTATGGAGATGAGCGTCCGCACTGATCACCACCAGCATCATCAGGTTTCCCGTAAGGGTCTGGATGTAAATCATCAGGAACAAGACAAAGAGAAAAACCTCAATGTTGGGATCTGAAGAAAATCCAAGCAGGATGAACTCAGTTATGGTGGTGTGATTCTCGAAGGACATTGTAAGAATTCTTTATTCCTTTCAAATGAGAACAGAAAGTTAGACTTAGGTTTCTAATATCCTGCCACCTTGCTTAGGCATTCTCCTTTCCTATACACTATTTCCCTATTTTGTTTCCTTTGTTTTAAAACTACTTTTAGTCTCCTGCAAGATGTTGCCGGTGTGCTGCAGTTCTCGGCTGCATCAGCAGGTGGCAGACAGGATTCAGGCTTATCTATACCCAGGGCTCTGCTTCGTGGGCCCTGGGTGGTTGATGGCCTGACAGAGAAAAAAGACTGGGTCCTCTGGGATGAACCCAGAGCCACGGCAGAGCCTGTCAAACTACCCGTGGTGTATTCAATATGTCAAAAACAGCAACAATAATGGACCTCATTCCCAATGAATGGAGACATTACTGGCGCCTGCTAGAGCAAATCGATGAACAACAAGAAGACAAATGATACAAGTGAAGTCTCCTGCAGACACCTTTGTTCCCTATGCAACACATAAGTTCTAGGTACTATAACGTAAACTACGGCATTTTGAATCTCTAATTGCTCTTATCTAAATTCTACGTTGTTATTTCACATCTCAGTTCATTCTTTCTTTAATTAAGCTTCATTTTAAATTCTGATTTCTTTCATTACCTTAATTTTCTAACTTCAATTATGTTATTTCTTAGTGACAATATCTCATTCTTTTCTGTCATGTTACATGTATCTCATTTACCATTTCTATAGTTAATACCTTTTTTATTAGTCACCCCTTTATCAGTTATTAATTAGTTACTAAAAGAGGTTCTCTGCTTCAATATGATGTAAGTAATATGACAGTCCCTTTTGTGTTTAATTGTTTTCTATTTTGCTCCTAATTTTTTTTTTGCTTTTTTTTTTGTCACACCCGGTGATTTCAGGGTTTACTCCTGACTCTGCACTCAGGAATTACTCCTGACAGTGCTCGGGGCACCATATGGGATGTTGGGGATCGAACCTGGGTTGGCTGCATGAAAAGACTTGTTTCTTACATGTGCAATTCTCAACAATAACCAAAATGTAATGTTACCAGAACCACTAGATTTTGTTTTTCCAATTTTTTTTATCTAGAAGTGTTTAATAATTCCATATTTTTCACTTCATCCCTTGCTTCCTCATTAAGTTTATCTTCAATTTTAATTTTCTTTTATATTTCCTTTTGCTTTTATAATAGTTCTTTCATTATTTTTATATGCTCGCACAGTTACCAACACCCATTCCTCCATGTGTTCTGTTTCTCTCCGCATACTCCTCCACAAGTTCCCTTATGCCATTTTGCTCTCTTTCTTTCTCTCATTTTGCTCATTCTAGTTTGCAATTCACACTGAAGGGTTATCATGTATATCCCTTAACCTACTTTCAATATTCATTCTAGTCTGCACTACTATTTCCATCTATTATTGTTAACTTGGTCTCTTCTCTACATTATTATATCATACCTATCAGTCCATCTCTTGATTCTAATTATCTTCATCTTTAATTTTAATTTTCTAAGTTTAACTTTCATACTTAGTGGCTATACCTCATTCCATTATAGGATCTTACTTGTATCTCATTCTCTAATTCTACATTTAATACCCATTTATTGCTTATTAAGTTTTCATAAGAGGAGTTTTCACTTGATTAGAGTATGTTATTATTATGTCACTTATATATCTTGATATAATTATAGAAATAATATTGTGAGAATTATGTGCATAAGCGTATTGTGCAACAGAAACTGAAAGCAATGAAAGAGTATCTCCATGTATTTTATATGTATTACATGCAGACTAGTGGAAAATTGGGTTGGTATCAATTGAAAATTTGATATTCAAATGTTTTATCATAAAATATTAACTCTCTCATATGATCAAATATCATTCCCCAAATAGTCTTAATGTTGAACCATACAAAATTATTTCAAAACAGATAAATGTTCATTATATTATAACAAGTATGCGAAAATTGCATGTCTCTATATATACACATATATATGATGGATATATATCCTTATATATACTCGAAAAATATGGACATAGTGCAAGAATTTGGTGTATAATTTAGCTAACTTATTCATTTTATGGGAAAACCTGTTAAATAATATTAATTAATAAAACCGAATACATGTGTTTGATACTTTTTACATACAACTAAAAAAACAGAAATGATTGAATGAATCCACAAATAAATATATTTCACTCTGAAATTCTTAGGGCTAAGGTGGATGTAGAGAAGTATTGCTAACTTACAGAAAGACTGAATGATTCGTCAAAAAATAAAGGCATGGAGTGGGCAGAATATAGACTTGTTTATTAGGGTGAAACCTGGAAGAAGAGAAAAGAATCATTGAACAAACATCTTCAAGGTATATCATTAAATAAAGACAAACTGTGATGCAATGGACTTCCAGCACCTTAATTTAGGTAAGTCTTAAATATTTCTCAACCTTCCTAGACGTTCTTGAGCTAGTTCTTATAATAGGATTGGCAGATATCATTTACTAAATGTATAAATTTGTAATAAAATAATGTGGAAGATTCACAAAAAAAAATTAGACTGAGCTTATCATACTGTCCAGGAATTCCACATTTGGTGTTTTTTTTCCCAGACAGAAAAAGATTCATTCAAAAGAACATTTGCAATCATTATTCATTGCAGCACTCAATATAAGAGCCAAGTTTTGGATATGTCCTAGATAGCCAGTGACAGAGAGTGCATTGTATGATATGGAATATATACACATAGAAATACAATGTAGCTATAAGGAATAATGGAATCATGCAGTTTGCTGCAACAGGTATGAAGGGGGAAGATATCTTAAATAAAGTAAGCCTCAAGAAGATAAACAATATTATATCACTTATCTTGTGATATAGGATAACTAGATGTGAGAAAGCAATTTTTTAAAAGGAGAAACCAAGATCACACTTGCTGGAGTATATGGAGAAGGAAGAAAATCTATTAGAGAGTGGGGGAGAAGAGAGTGGAAAGACGTAACGGGGGAAGGAGGGTGCAAGAGGTTTCAGGCACAAGAGCGGTGTTAGGAAAAGTAAAGATAAATCTCAAAACCACAGAGTCAACAACACTGAAATTAATATGACCCAAATTTTAATAAACAAACTGAAAATAGAGTCTGTTAAGATGGCAGACTAGGGGTGGGAGGGAGTGTGGCGGGGCATCTGCGAACACTGAACGTGGGAGTAGGCTGTGAGAGCAGGATATACCCTGGAAAATGAATATTTAAAAATCAACTACAAATAACTGTAAACAATGATGCTTTAATAATTTTTGTTTTGCTTTTTTTGAGTCACACCTGGTGATTCTCAGGGGTTTCTCCTGGCTCTGCACTCAGGAATTACTCCTGGCGGTGCTCCAGGGACCATATGGGATGATGGGGATCGAACCCGGGCCTGCATCGGCCGGCCGTGCAAGGCAAATGCCCTACCCGCTGGGCTATTGCTCTAGCCCCGCTTTTAATATTTTTTTAAGGCATTCATTCGGATCCTTCAAAGCAAGAATGCATAGTCCATTTTGAAGTGTTTTTCTTTCATACTCAGAAAAGAAAGATTGACCAGAGGATTTAACTTTTCCTAATTTTCTATGCCTCCATAACCTAATTTTATCTGGTACCAGAGAGCAAATTATGTCTATAGCAAATGTCCATCATATTGAGGAGTGTCATCTTTTAGGGGTGAGTACAGAACTCCACCTTGAAGAAAGCAGCTTGAAAGATTTGGAAAAGTAAAGGAAAACTTTTCAGAAACATCACCTCTAACCTAGCAAATTATTGAAGTTAAAAGGCATACTCTAAGTAGCATAGTACTAATAGTATAAAACATATCGGCTTTTCTACCCTTTTCTGACTAACTTGCATGCACAATAACTCTTCACACATGAGGAATTAAGTTCTGATATAGAAATATATCAAAATAACTGTACATAAATCACAAAAATAGGCAAAAAATTCTAAAAAATGTTTTATAAGAAGATCACTGTATCACTGTCTTCCCGTTCATCATCGATTTGATCGAGCGGGCCCCAGTAACATCTCCATATGTCCGTCTCATGCTAGTAGAGCCCAAGGCATCTGCTTGCTCCAGGAACATAAAGAGCCTCAATCCATTCTGGAATGAGGTCTATAATTGTTACTGGTAATTGGCATATATATCAAATACAACACGGGTAGCTTTCCAGGCTATCTTTATAAGAAGATATTGTACTTAATTCTGAAACACCTTCTAAGGTGGCAATAAGTGCTGGTCTATGCATAGATTTTTCTCTCATGATACTTGAACTTACCTTGAGCCACACAGAGTGAATCTAAGTGCAGTACACAGTGTAAGTATAAGAACCATATTCAGCTCTGTTCTAGAACGGCATTGTGTTGTCAGTCACTGTGGATGCTGCAATTTAAATCTCTGGCTATTGATTTCTATTCCCTGAAGTCAATCTAAAGCCACATTTAAGCTCACTGCCTTAAGTGAAGTGAACTTTCTAAGCCACAGGGGAGTAGTAGCTTTGGGAATTTTGATTCTTCTGGATGACATGATATTTCTAACTGTTGCGTAGGTGTCAAAAGACAAGATCGGTTTATTCCAGAAAGAAGAATAGGCTGGAAATGTTTTCCCATTCCATGTTAGTGGATATCTCAAGTGTGAACACCCTGGGAGAATGCTATGTACCACATTTACTCATTTACTATCCTCCTGTATCATAGAGATTCATTTTGTAGTTAATGAATGATGTTAATCAATGTCAACACACTAATTTGAAAATACATATTTCTATTGTATATGTATTTCCATTATATTGTCTCTGACATAGAACAGTCACACTTATGATCATTTTTAATTATAATGGATTTTTAAAAATGCAAATGTGGACTTTGAAATCTTAATAATAGCCTTTTCAACTTATTTTGGAATGTAAATTTACTGAAATTGTTGCAAGTCTCTATGCAGTACTGCAAATAGAACACAGGACCTCACATCAAATTCAAGGCAGATGCTTTATCACTGGGTTATATAATTAACCAGATTGCAGTCTTCAAGAACAATTAAGCTTTATTAAATAAATATTACATGTTTGATGGTAAATTTTTTGAAGGGGTTGGGATGGCCACCCCGTGGTGCCCAGGGCTTACTCTGGCTCTTAATAAGAGATCATTCCTAGAGAAACTTGGAAGACTGTCTGGGATGCTAGAAATATTTTCCCAGCCTGTGAGGCTAATATATTTTGGCACGTGAATTTAAGTTCCTACACAAAATTATATCAAGCCGATTATATATTTTATATTTTGAGTTACAGGTTTTTAAGGTAACGAATAATTTTATAGAGACTTGCAACAATTTCAGTAAATTTACATTCCAAATAATAGCAATAATTTTATAATTTAATTTATGTAAATTAACATAACTTACATATGGAGTTTGTTCCTCTAAATTTATGTTCGATTGGAGATGACTAAGTGAAAAATGTTAACCTTATATTCAAATTGTTCACCACAATTTAAATCTTATATTCAAACTGTTCACTTAGTCTACCACCTTATGATGCTCAAATTCTAAAATATCGACTTTCTGGCTTTCTACAGAAGAAACTTCACAACTACAGGTAAAGAGGTATGTTAATCAGTATAGTAGTTACTACTGCATTGTTCATTTAAATAAAATAGCTAAGCTTATGTAGGGAATTCTTTTCCTCAGTAACCTGAGTGGTTATATACCAAATACTTTAGAATTGCTTGTCACAAGTAAAGATAGTAATGGACATTGAAGTTGCAAAACATTTCTCTTGCCTCAGAAAGCTTGGTGTATAGAACTGCAGAAAGCATTTATTTATTTTTAGAGTAATTTGACAATTTTATTTTTTGTGGTTTTTCTATGTTTTTAATATTGTGTTGCTTTTAATTTTTTTTTTTTTAATTCATTTTTTTAACAATTACCAAAATGTTCATGTTTGGGTTTCAGCCACACAGTGTTCCAGCACCCATCCCTCCACCATAAAATATTTAGATGGCAAAAATATCTGGGCACAAAACTGTGGGCCTACTTATAAAAATACCGATAACCTACACAGTATTTCACCATATTAACTTTACCCTTAATATTATTTAGGTAATATGGTGACTATGGTGCTTAAGTTTGTAGTATAATAAGTAATCACACACAACCATTGCAAATTATCCTAAACTCTCTGCCAATGTATGAGCTTACCTCTAGACCAAGCTTCTTTCTTCCCATCACTGTATCACTGTATCACTGTCTTCCCGTTGTTCATCGATTTGCTCAAGCGGGCCCCAGTAACATCTCCATATGTCCTGTCTCATGCTAGTAGAGCCCAAGGACATCTGCTTGCTCCAGGAACATAAAGAGCCACAACCCATTCTGGAATGAGGTCTATAATTGTTACTGGTATTTGGCATATCAAATACAACACAGGTAGCTTGCCAGGCTCTGCCGTGCAGGTAACGTACTCTTGCAGTCATCTCTAAGTCCACCATTTAATGATGAACCACGCGGCTGCAGGACTGGGCACAGGGAGAGCAAGTAGCAGCTCTGCCCCATGTCTGTCTCTGGAGCAGCATACCTGGGCCGGATTAAAAAAGACTGCAGCAGGGTGGATTTCGATGAGTCGGACTGTGATAGGCTGGTCTGCTGGGTGGAGTTCTGACGAAAGAGAAGTCCGGATGTGGAAAATGGAGGCCCTCATGGAGTGGGCGGTCATCTGGCTTGTTGCAAGGCTCTGCTGGGCTGGTGGGCCAGGGCTAGAACCCGTCATCTCTCCTGGGCTCCTTGTGAGCAGCTGGGCACAGGGAGAGCAAGTAGCAGCTCTGCCCCATGTCTGTCTCTTTCTTTCCATACTCCCTGTTTTTATTTATTGATAACTTTTAAAATCCAAGTCTATAATTGGGCCTATAATTCTTTAAATAATATCTGTTCCTTGTGCTTTCTCTCTGAATTCCACAGATGAATAAGAAATTCAGCTTAGTTTTCCTCACTCTAAATTATTTTGCTGAAACCTATAACTCCAGATTTGTTAATGTTGCCACAAAATATATTATTTAATTCATTTTTACAGCTGTGTATATTTATCACTGCCTCCTCAATCACTCATTGATCTTTGAACATTTGGTTATTTATACATAATGGCAAGTTCTGCAAATAACATAGACTTGCATAGCTTTTCCGAATTAAGATTTTTTTTATTTAAGTGTGATACCACTGGAATCTCTGTGTTGTTTGAGTTTATTCCTACTCTTTGGAAACATTTCAATACTGCCTGACACTAAGGATGAACAAATCAAGTCTCCTAAAAAATACTTGTTTTTAATTTAAAAATGGAAAATGGAGGCCCTCATGGAGTGGGGGTCATCTGGCTTGTTGCAAGACTCTGCTGGGGTGGTAGGCCAGGGCTAGAACCCGCCATCTCTCCTGGGTGCCTCGTGAGCGGCCAGGCACAGAGAGAACAAGTAGCAGCTCTGCCCCATGTCTGTGAGTCTCTCACAGTGAGTCAGAACTCCACCCAGCAGACCAGCCTATCACAGCCCAGCTCGGCGCAGCCACAAGCGGCTGTGTGGTTCATCAATAAATGCTGGACTTAGAGATGACTACAAGAGTATGCTACCTGCACGGCAGAGCCTGGCAAGCTACCCGTATTGTATTTGATATGCCAAATACCAGTAACAATTATAGACCTCATTCCGGAATGGATTGAGACTCTTTATGTTCCTGGAGCAAGCAGATGCCTTTGGGCTCTACTAGCATGACACAGGACATATGGAGATGTTACTGGGGCCCGCTCGAGCAAATCGATGATGAACGGGGAAGACAGTGATACAGTTTAATTTAAGTCCTGTAATCTGGGTCCTATGCTTTATTTAGTGATTAGCCTTTATTTAGTGATATTTCATGCCTCACCTCTACAGCAGATAAGACTAAGCCCCTTGTAAATGGCCCCTAAAATACTCCCAAACTTACTCCTTACCCCAACAATATTGCTCCTACATTTTACTTTTGCTCATGTAACCTAGAGTCACTATTTGCCTGTCTTTGATACTTTCCGTTCCCTAGACATAGTGTCTATTGACCACTAATTAGTGGGAACATGGAGGGTCTCATGGTAAGTGAATTTGTCTTGTTCTACTTATTTCTCTAACACGAGATCCTTCATTTCTATTTATTTTTGATTAACTTGAATGATATTACCATACTTCATTGCTAAATTATATTTTATGCCTGTACATCAAACAACTCGATTATCCACTCTTCTGTCATTGATAGCAGAGTTCTATTTTGATCCTGCTATTGTATTAAGTGCTGAAATGAACATATAAGTTAGTGTATATTTTCAAGTGAGGTTTTTCATTTATCTTGGGGAAGATATCATGAATCGGTCATATTAGAACAGATGCAAAATATAGCAATATATTAAAATATGTCTAATAGTAAAATATAGTCTAATAGTCATATTAGAACAGCTGTAAAAACCTTGTGAAACTAGATCTCAGAGGAGTTTTCAGTAGTATAATGCCTTTAAAATTGACAGACCAAATTCAAGGCAGATACTTTACTCCTATACAATATAGTTATTCAAACTTCAGTCTTTATAAACACTAGACTTTGTAGAATAAATCACTTTGTGTCTGGTGATAAATTTTTGTGGGCGGTGGATTGCCCACTCCCAGTGATGCTCAGGTCTTCCTCCTGTCTCTTAACCAGATTTGGAAGCTAATATTTTATGCCACATAAATTTCAGTTGCTGCATTATAGATTGTTTATGTTAGAGCAACCAGATTAAAGACTGTCTATTTTGCTTCACACATTGTAAGGTCTTCAAGAGTATAAAATTGTAGAACATAACCCATGTAAAATAATAGTTTATGAGTTTTTTCCTCTGACTGAATAGTGTTCTAGATATCTACTTCTAATAGCTTCTTAAAATCCTAGATGCATTTCAGAACAAACTATGATTGTATTATAAACAGCATGCAAACTATTTTATATCTCTGACAGTAGTGCAGCAATGTACTAAGTTCTGAAATTGCACTTTTAAAAGGCAATATTGGCCTAGCAATAGCACAGTGGGTAGGGCATTTGTCTAGCATGTGGCCAGCCTGGGTTTGACCCCCAGCATCACATATGGTCCCCAAGCAGCACCAGGAGTTTTCTGAGTGAAGAGTCAGGAGTAATCCCTGAACATCGCCGGGTGTGACCAAAAAGCAAAAAAAAAAAAAAAAGGCAATATTGATCTTTTTAAAAGATAACACTGACACAGTCATAATATAATTCATTGAATGTGATTGGAGATGACTCACTGGATTGTATATTTTGCTTTAAGGACTTTTAAGGTCTTCAATGATATTAACTTGCAGAACTTAGATTATGTAAATTAATAAAAATTTATATGTGTGTTTTCTCCTCTGAATTTTTGTTCTGGATAGTTACTTCTATTCCCATTTAAAATTCCTAGAATTATTTCTAACGCACAATGATTGTGCTATAAAAATGTGAAATGTTTTAAATCCTTTAAAAATGAAGACAGAAACAAAAACAAATGGGTCTATATGACTTAAAAGTTAGTTCTGCATGTCTAAAGGAACATAGGATCAAATTGAAAGAGATCCTATTGAGTAGAGAATATTCAATATTGAATAAAATACATCATATCAACATCATGACTCACAGACATGCTACTGGCTCTCCCTGTGCTCAGCTGCTCACGATGTGCCCTGGAGGGATGGCGGGTTCTAGCCCTGGCCTGCCACCCCAGCAGAGCCTCACAACAAGCCAGATGACCCCCAACTCCATGAGGACCTCCATTTTCCATATCGGGACTTCCCCTCATCAGAACTCCACCCAGCAGACCAGTCTATCACAGCCCAGCTCACACAGCCACGCGGTTCATCAATAAATGCTGGATTTAGAGATGACTACAAGAGTATTCTACCTGCACAGCAGAGCCTGGCAAGCTACCCGTGTCGTATTTGATATGCCAAACACCAGTAACAATTTTAGACCTCATTTCCATGACCTGATGGAATGGTTTGAGGCTCTTTATGTTCCTGGAGCAAGCAGGTGCCCTTGGGCTCTACTTGCATGAGACAGGACATATGGAGATGTTACTGGTGTCCGCTCGAGCAAATCGATGATGAATGGGAAAACGGCAATACAGTGATCAACATCATATCCATTACATACTATGCCATTCATCAATGATCAATAATAATAAAATAATAATCCCATAAAATGGAATAAGAAAATGAATGGACACTTCTCTCAAGGAGACATATAATGTAAAATCAGCGTATGAAAAGTTGTGATCATCACTTATTATGAGAAAAAGCAAATTATGAAGATTGTGATATAGTTCATTACCCTAGTGAGAATGATATAAAACAGAGTCTAAATAACTCTGTATTAGCAGGGAATGGTGAAAACGCACTCTCATGCTTGCTAGTAGAAAATATTTAGTATTACTTCTGAGTTGGTTTAGATGCAAAAAATGTTTCAGCCTTTATCTGTCCATCACTGTATCAATGTATCACTGTATTCCGTTCATCATCGATTGGCTCGAGCGGGCACCAGTAACATCTCCATATGTCCTGTCTCATGCTAGTAGAGCGCAAGGGCACCTGCTTGCTCCAGAAACATAAAGAGCCTCAGACCATTCCAACAGGTCACGGGAATGAGGTCTAAAATTGTTACTGGTATTTGGCATGTCAAATACGGGTAGCTTGCCAGGCTCTGCCACACGTATCTGTCCATACACTAAAAGAATGCATTTTACTCATTAGAACTCTATTCATTGGGAAAATGCCAATGGAGGGCCTGGGGGGATAGGACAAGAAAGAGGCACAGTGGGCAGCATTCAACCCAGAGGAGGAGTTGGAAAAGAAAGCATTAGAGGGTTATGTATGAAGCTTGGTCAGCAACAGAACTGCAAACCACAACACAAACACATATTTCTTTGATAAGAAATGTGTCTCATAGAGTTAATCTATGGACAGGAGGCAAAAGAGGTGAGGACAGGTATTGGTGAAGAGCGTCAACACTGGTGAAGAGGTCCATGTTGAGACATTCATGCCTGAAATCATGTATTAATAACTTTGTAATATCAGAGTGACTGACTTTTATAAATAAGAACTAAGCCAAAAATTTTGGTCACTCAAATATCTGTGGCAACCTTGCAGTGTAGAGGATTCTTAGTTGCATTTTGTTTTTATTGAATAATCATTGTTTCATTCTATTTATGAATAATTATTTTCCATTCTATTCATGTATAGTTTTTTTTGAGAAAATACAAGAAGTTGATATTATATCCCTTGTATTTGGGTTTGTGATTCTTTCAAAAAGTTTTTCTGTATGTCTCTTGCCATTTTGATTATAGTGTGTTTTGGGCTTCAATTTGTATTTATTTTGTTCAACATTCTTTGTGCTTTCTGGATTAGTGCAAAAGACTCCCTCCCAAGCTGGGGGAAATTCTCACAGATTATTATTGGGCTAACCTGCCAGGTAGAATCCATTGCAAGGGAGAAAAGCATTATTGATAAGAAAAGGCTACAACACCAGATTAAAAAAGGCACCACACAAAGGAAGCTGTGTGAACACCTTTCACAGCTCTTAAGCTGCAAGGAGAAAGGAAGGGAGGTTTCTCCCATCTAAACTCAGCAACAGCTCAGATGTTCACACCTACTAGGGCTTAATTGTTTTATTGTAGCAGTACACTGTCACCCAGAGCCTATGCATCTTGCCTGAAGTTACTTCCTGCAGACAACTTTGTAGATAAGGGGCAGAAAACAGTTTGATATGTGGCAGTGTATCTTACCATGTATTCTATGTGAGCTGATATAAATATTCTCTCTCAGCTATATTTTTCTTGCATCTACCACAATCATGAGACTAGCTTTATCTTGCCAGTAAATTTTCCTGGCCACGTTGAATCTCTAAGTTATTAGACCAAATAGAAATGTTGTTTGCCTCCAAGCAAGCAAGTTTGGCTCTCTAATAAGTCTAAAGGCTAATATACAAAACAACTATGAAGTAAAGATGAGAATCTTGTGAAGGCTTGGAAAAATACATACCCGGCTGTAGAATATCCATTGGTACAGATACATGCCTTATATTCTGAGATAGAGTTCATCTCAGATGTCCCTCCTCCACCTACCAAGGATCTGCAGCCTTGGCTGGACAACATTAACATTTCAGTGGAACTAGGTGAGGTCCTGGGAGAAGTTACCTGAGGGAGACTGACCATAACTGCTTTCTGTTGGTGTGCGTGGTCTGAATTGAAAAGCTGAACCCTTTGTCTTTGGGCCTTTTGACCTTTTTCCCTTCTCCCTCTGCTCTCCTCCTCTCCATTCTCTTCCCTGTTGGGCCTTAACATGTGATAGAGGCTATCTTGGCCTAAGATTCTAAACCTACATGTGGCTCAGGCCTAGCCAGGAACCTAAAGTCTGGGCTTTTCTTGTTACTGGATTGTATAACAGAACCAGTGCCCAGCTGCGTGGGGGTAGATAGCAGGGTGACCCCTGGCTCCCCAAGGCCTGCGGCTCTCTCCCTGCACTGCTCTTGGCTTCTAGTTCTCCAGCCCTCCTGGGGGCAGCTGCTCCTGCCTCCTTGTGTTTTTTCCTTTTCTGAACAGAGAAGCCAGGCCCTGACTCAGGGAGGTGGAGGACGTGGAGGCTGGAATGCCACTGGCTGGTGGTCGTCCTGGGGAGGGGCTTGCTGCTCGGGCCCTGGGCTTGGGCCTTGCTTGGAGCCTGACTTACTTCTAGCCGGGCCTGCTGGGCCGCTGCGGGTTCCTGCCCTGCCCCAGATGGTGGCGCGGCTCCTGAGTTCACACGGAGTCAGAGCTTCTGATGTCTCTGGCACAGACCTCGGAGCCCTCCTTCGCTTAGCCCCTAAACACCTTACTGATGAGCAAGGTGCATGTCCGCCACTGGCCACCCGTGAGTCCCTACCACTGTCAGTGGTTACTAGGTGTCCCTTCTCCACCCAGGGGGACCTCAGGAGCTGCAGCCAATCCAGAATGATCCGACCCCAGGCCCCAACCACAGCCCTGAGCCGCAGTGAGCCCTGAGCTGGCCCTTTGATCTGAGGCCTAATGGCTTCCCTGCATCATGCCATGCTACGAGCCAGTTGTTCAAGCTCCCAAGAGAGGAGCAGATTTCAAACCACGTATGGGGATCACTGTGGCTAAACTCACCAGGTTTTAGTGAAACGGGAGATGGGGACCCTACCCCCACCTCTGTCCCATCTGGAAAGTCCAGTGGTCGAGCCCATAAACTTCTTCCAGTGATGCAGACAAACAGTAGAGAGCCTACCTGCTCTCCTTGTGGTTTGATATCTCAAATTCTGGTATACTGGTGTGTTAATATTCCATCACATTTGATAGAATTAAGTATGTGGCATACAATCACAAGTGCATGGTCATGATCACTTGTCACTTGTCTTTCATTGTTCATCGATTTGCTCGATCCAGTGCCAGTAACGTCACATTCGTTGGGCATGAGGTCCATTATTGTTAATGTTTTGGGCATATCAAATACACTACGGGTAGCTTGCCAGGCTCTGTCGTGGCGCTGGGTTCATCTCAGGGGACCCAGTCTTTTTTTTTTCTGTCAGACCATCAACCATCCAGACCCCAAGGGAAAAAGCTCTGGGTGTAGACAAGCCTGTCTCCTGTCTGCCACTTGCCAATGCAGCCGGTTACTACAGTCATACTTGCAGCATCTCGAGGGGCATTATGGTCATGATATCTCATATTAAAGTGGGAACATATCGGTAATTTCTTATACAGTGGGTCAAATGGCCCAATGGGTCCTTTGTGAAATGTAATAATCTTCATTGACTTTTCTCTAAGGGTATTTTCTAAGTGCTCTGTTTTTATAATGGCTGTATCATTCTTCTTCAAAGTGAAGAAGGACCTTCAGTGAGACCAACCTTCATTGTAACCATCTTGTTGATCTTTCTCTTACTACCCATGATATTATTACACATATTTAAACTTACCGATTATAATAATTACCTTATATTAAATTTGATATGTCATATTTTTATTCAAATTAATATATACTATAGTTAGTTACATATAATTCTGTGAATCATTTCTTATCACTGTATCACTTTCTTCCCATAGATCATCGATTTGCTTGAGCAGACACCAGTAACATCTCAATAGGTCCTGTCACATGAGAGATAGCCCAAGGGCATATCCAAGGGCATAAAGAGCCTCAACCATTCCATCAGGTCATGGGAATGAGGTCTATAATTGTTACTGGTATTTGGCATGTCAAATACGACACAGGTAGCTTGCCAGGCTCTGCCTTGTGGATACATATATATGTAAACATATTTTCCAAAGGAATAGATGAAGGGAATTTTTGTAATAACACTTTCAATTTTTTGGGGAGGGCACACCGGCGATGCTCAGGGTTTTCTCCTGACTTTGCACTCAGGAATCGCTCCTAATGGTGCCTCAGAGACCATATGGGATCCCAGGAATTGAACCTGGGTGAGCCACATGCAAAGCAAGAGCCCTATCTACTGTACTATCACTTTAGCCTCTAAACCTTTCATTTTTACGAGCTAAAGCATGGAAGATTTTTGTTAGATCAGAAGATAAATATTTCTGAATATATACTATAGTTACCCATAATTCTGTGAATCATTTCTTATATTGGATAATAATTTATCTTAAAAATATTCATGGAACATTTTAGATAACATTTTTTGTTTACTTTATTTTTAAATTATTCAAAATTTTGACACTAAATAAATAATATTTTGCAATGTAGGAAAACTTCTTTATGTGAATTAAAGTCATCATTCCTAAGCAGCTCATTTTCTTCATGAACTTGTGATCTTGTGAATGGTCTATGTGTCCTGAGAGGAATATGCCTAATGTTAGCCTTTTAAATGCTTGCTAGAACAATTCATTTTACAGTGCTATTCAGATTTGTTTTTATCATTTTACCAATGTAAAGGTTCAGATAATTTTCTTCAAGTAGTCTTGATTTTTGAGAGAGTTATGCACTGCTAACTATAATTGTAAAGTACTGTAGTTAAGTTCTGTTATTTTTGGCCTCATCTTAAATATGAGTTATAATGCAAATCTATACTAAAATCAGTAACTTATGGATGAAACCAGTTTTTTACAATAATAGTACTTCTCTTCCTAAGCTAAAATTTTCTAAAAAATAATACAAATACTCAAATTTAATTATTATTTGAACATCCTATCCTCTTAATATATCAATATTAATTGATACAATGACATCTTCAATATTTATTATGTACCAAGAATTTTGCATTTATTAAATAATTAAATGCTCATAGATTTTCTTTGTACATAGATTTGCATCAAAATATCTTAAGTTCCACACTATGAACTACTTCACAGAGGTATTTGTTATAGTTGATGAACTTTGATATATCATAGTCACCAAAAAGTTCTTCCCTTATGCTTTTATTCAAAACTGTTATGAATACACTGTATCACTGTCTCTCCCATTCATCATCGATTGGCCTCGAGCGGGCACCAGTAACATCTCCATATGTCCTGTCTCATGCTAGTAGAGCCCAACGGCACCTGCTTGCTCCAGGAACATAAAGAGCCTCAAACCATTCCATCAGGCCATGGGAATGAGGTCTATAATTGTTACCGGTATTTGGCATATCAAATACGACACGGGTAGCTCTGCCGTGTGGGTAGCATACTCATCTCTAAATCTAGCATTTATTGATGAAGTGGTCGCTCGAGCCAACTGTGATAGGCTGGTCTGCTAGGTGGAGTTCTGACGAGGGGAGTGGGGGAAATTATAACGGAAGGTGAAAGTGATTGACATGGGGCCAACACTTTTGTTTTCAAAGTGACAAAACATTATCAACTCGTGATGAAGGTACGACCCATGAACATATGCAGCTGTTTGACCAAGTACAGAGAATTTTGTGGTGTGAGTTATAGAGGAACAACAACCGATTTAGAGAAGCGAGGCATGGCCGTTCATGCTATGATCCTTAAGTGATGATAAGTGATGGGCACTGGGAGTCACCTTGTCTCTCCAAGTGAGCACCACTGACCCTGCTCTTTACCACCGCTTGAACTTTCTGCAGTATCAATCATAATACCAGTGAGGAATTTTTGTTGGAGTTTGACTAGTATAAATAACCTAAAAGTAAACAAACACTTGGTGAGGTGGCAAACACCTAGGGCACATAGGATTATAAATGGAATAATCCTTTCATTGTTTCCTGGTAGGAAACTAGTTTTTTCCTGGTCATTCTCCAACTTCTTACCCTATCATGTTATTGATGACAGGAGACCACTAAACAGGAAAAAAAAGTAAGAATTAAAAAAAAATTAGTGGGGCTGGAGAGATAGTACAGCAGTTAAGACACATTTCATGAGGCTGAACTGGGTGGGACTTCCAGTACCACACATAGTCATCAAAACCATGAGGAGTGACTGATCCCGAGGCACCACTGGGCATCGTCCCCCCCCCACCCCCCCCAACATCCCCAACATATTCAAATAGGACCAGGTATATAGTTCAATGGGTTGGAGTGGGCAAGGAGTGTATGCTTTGCATGTTGATCCCTAGGTTCAACACCCTGGCATGTAGTCTCCTGAGCACGTCTTGGAACAGCCTCAAACACTGGTATGCCCCCGAAACAAAACAAACAAATCAACCAAAAAAACAATTTAGAGTACTACAACAACAACAACAACAACAACAAAATAGAATGCCAAAAATATTATTACTGAAAACATGAAAAGACAAGGAAAATAAAGAGGTATTTCAATCAAGGTAGTATTTCCATTAAAATTTGGGAGGAAAATTTTGTACTAAGAAGTTTTCTTACGGTGAAGTCTAAGCCAATTGTTTCATACTGTCGGTGAATTTTTTTCTGCAAGATCATCAAATAGTCTCACAATTGATGGCTTTTCCAGAGACATTGCTTTGCTCAACCCTGAAGAAACAATTGCCGGCCATGTGTGTACAATACAGTTCCAATCATGAAGGTTTGCCAAGCACACACCACTGTGGTTGCCAAGGAGACAATATAAGGTACCCTTTGAACTGCTGCTGCATTCAGTTATGAATACATGAGAATGAATACTATCACTATCTATCACTATCTTCCATTCATCATCTATTTGCTAGAGTATTTTCCCATTCCCATTCATCATCTATTTGCTAGGGCACCAGTAATATCTCCATATGTCCTGTCTCATGCTAGTAGAACCCAAAGGCATCCGCTTGCTCCAGGAACATAAGGAGCCTCAAACCATTATATTAGGTCATGGGAATGACCTAATATAAATGTTACTGGCATTTGGCATATCAAATACGACACGAGCAGCTTGCAAGGCTTGCCATGTGGGTGGCACAATCTTGTAGTCACCTCTAAATAAAGCATTTATTGATGAACCACGAGGTCTGGTCTGCTGGGTGGAGTTGCGATGAGAGGGAAGTCCGGATGTGGAAGATGGCGGCCCCCATGGAGTGGGGGGGTCGTCTGGCTTGTTGTGAGGCTCTGCCTGGGTGGCAGTCCAGGGCTAGAACCCGCCATGCCTCCCAGGCGCCTCATGAGTGGCTGGGCATAGGGAGAGCAAGTAGCAGCTCTGCCCCCATGTCTGAGAGTCTCAGGTTCAGCATACCTGGGCCGGATTGAAAAAAAAACTACTGCAGGGTTGGTGTAGATGATCCGGGCTGTGATAGTATGGTCTGCTGGGTGGAGTTGTGAAGAGAGGGAAGTCAGGATGTGGAAAATGGTGGCCCCCATGGAGTATGGGGGGGGGTGTCGTCTGGCTTGTTGTGAGGCTCTGCTGTGGTGAGGCTCTGCTGGGGTGGCAGTCCAGGGCTAGAACCTGCCATGCCTCCCAGGCGCCTCATGAGTGGCTGGGCACAGGGAGAGCAAGTAGCAGCTCTGCCCCATGTCTGAGAGTCTCAGGTCAGCATACCTAGGCCGGATTGAAAAAAAACTGCTGCAGGGGTGGGTGTCGATGATCGGGCTGTGATAGTCTGGTCTGCTGGGTGGAGTTGTGACGAGAGGGAAGTCTGGATGTGGAAGATGGTACCTACTATATCACCAGTTTCAAATTCTCTCCACCAAGGTCCCCAATATTCCTCCTATCCTTAGCCTGACTGCTTAACAGGCAGTTTTAAGATTGGTTGTTGTACCTTGAATATCAAGCTTTTAGTTGTGTCGGTTCTATGGTATTGGTATATAGATATCCCTCAGCTATACACCACCAACGTGCCAGAGTCGCCTCCCTCCCCATTCTGTTACCTCCCATTTTCCCCCTTTTCCTCCCCTCACCCTGGCTTTTTTTCCTTCTCTATCCTCATTTCTATAATCTAGGAACCAGTACAACCTAGGTATCACCTTTGTATTGCTTTATGCCTTGGTCTGTTTTCTGTATACCACAAATAAATGAAATCATCAATATTTGTCTTTTTCTTCTAGCTTACTTTTCTTTTTTTTTTTAGCTTACTTTTCTAATGTGATATCTGCTAGTTCCATTTAAGTTTCAGCAAAATTTAATAATATTGTCTTTCCTTGTAGTTGTACTGTACATCATTATTTGTGCTTCACACCTTCATTATCCACTCACCTGCCATTGGACACTAGGTTGATCATAATTCTACATAATTTTTTAAAAAAACAATTGTCTGAATAGTTATTAGTTTATGTGGTTCCATAATTTAAATTCAGATTCAATATCAGGTAAAGATCAATAATTCTTAGAAACATAATTTCCATATTTCTAATGTAAAATAATTTTGGATAATGTAAAATCTACTGCTAAAGTTATATGTTCCAGTTATAAGAATAGAGTAATGTAATATTGTTCTCAGTGTCTAAACTGCTGCATATATATTTTGCAGTGAAATAGAATATTAAAATTCTTTTTTTTTGTTTTTGCTTTTTGGGTAACACCCGGCAATGCTCAGGGGTTACTCCTGGCTCTGCACTCAGGAATTACTCCTGGCAGTGCTCGGAGGACCATATGGGATGCAGGGGATCGAACCCGGGCTGGCACAGACCAGCCGCATGCAAGGCAAATGCCCTAATCGCTGGGATATCACTCCGGCCCCCTAAAATTCTTTAAATAAGATAAAGAACAGTTTCACTTAAAGACACAATTATTTCATAAGTCCCCTACTTCTTTTTATTAATTTCCATTTAATTTGATTATCATTTAAACTACATTATACTTTTATTTTTTAAAGCACAGAATTATAAAAGATGCTTCATTTTCTCTCTCTGAGATTGGACACTATCTTTGCAATATTCAAGGTGTAGAAAGAGTAATGAAGCTAGAATTCAATGAGTAAAAGCAGATGGTTATGAGGTGAGAGAGTTATCAGGTTATAGAGCTTTTAAGAGCTATAAAGTTATTAAGGTGTGGGATTTGGAATGCAAGAGAGATCATGGGAAGGTTCGAATCAAAAAGGTGATATAATCGCTTGATTATCTGAGAGGTTTATTTTACTACTGTGTCGTTTAAAGTGACACAGCACTTTACATTACACATATAAGTGTTGTATTTTAAAATTGTATGAATGATGGTTAGCAAAAAATATGGTATATTATTATAAAGGGAGTTTAAATTACACTATTTGCTTTCTATAGTGATTTTCTTTTCAGCTTAAGTGTGATCTGTATGAAGGGCATAATAACATTAACTGGTACAAAGGATTCATAACTATAATTACATAATTTAAATTTAAATTTAGTCCTTCATGTATAAGTATGGAGATCCTATACATTTTTATTTGCTTTTAATGATGTCTTAAAATTATTTAGAAATAAATTATTCATATATATTCTTTTTATTGAATTTTATTATGGTTTTCTCATTAACTGCTTTTATTTCTTTCTTAATTCTTCCTGCTTTTTAACCTTTACCTCTATATGATAATCTTATCGATTATTTCTTGAGGGAAAATCATTGTATAATTACCAAAGCATAATTAAACACTTCTTGTGCTAAGAACTTTTCAAAGTGCATTTCATTAGAATGAATACATGGTTTGTAAAATGGTACAAATATATCCTGTATTACATCTATGTAATCAGCTGAAAAAAATGTTTGAAATAAATTATAATATAGAGGTTAAAATGAAGTCACACTATAAAGACTATTAAAGAATATTTTATTTAGTTTGACACATTTTTTTGGTATATAGATTGTTTTAAAACAAAATAATCACAAAATTATCAGAGACTAAAATTTAAAAATTGTAATACAAGGTTAAGGTTGTGAAACAAGATAACTTATTTACAAATGCACTTCTAATAATATAAAATACCAGAAAACTTTTTGGAAAATAACTTAAAAATTTTTTTACTAAAACTCAATTATGAATAACTTTGTAACTTGATAATTTGTGGTGCTATCATAAATTCTTAAATATAGGGAAAATAAGAATGTATTGTTAGTATTTATTCTGATGATACAGATGATAAATTTGTGATATTTATTTCTGTATTCAATAACTGTAAGAATAACAAAGTTCTTATAGAGCCAACATGCCAAATATGTAGCTCTAGTGAATAAATTCTTAGTAATCCTTTGCCTATGACAGTAACAATAGTGGAGTAGGGCACTCCCTTGCCATATTTAATCTCTAAAACCATATGGAACCCAAGCAGAGACATAAGAGAGCTCTGAGCACACAGCCAGAAGTAAGCACTGAGCACAAAGAGGTGTAACCAAAATCAAAATACAAATAAAAATAATGATCTTTTAACTCTGGACAGCTACTTAAGATCTTGACAATGTTTTCTAAAGGTCCTCCTCACAGATGCTTTCACTTCTTTGCTTTTCAGATTATAGATGAGGGGATTCACTAAGGGAGTGATCACAGTATATTGGACAGAGGTGATCATCTCCAGTATAGAACCTGAGCCTGGCAGGAAGTAATGAAGAAATGCTGAACAATAAAATAGAAGGACTGCAGTGAGATGTGAAGAGCACGTAGAAAAAGTTTTACCTCTACCTGAAGAGGACCTAATATTAAGTATGGTGGAGATAATGAGAGTGTATGAATAAACAATGAGAAAACATGTAACAAATCCATGAAAGAGGCCAGAACAGAGCATCACTGTAAAATTAATTGAGACATCAGAGCAGTACAAAGGGAAGAGAGAGGGCAACTCACAGCTGTAGTGTGGAATGGATCAAGCATCACAGAAATCCAACCTCATAGCTAGAAGAATGTTGAGGAGTGCATCAAAAAACTTAAGCCCCAGGCCCCCAAAGCTAACACTTTACAGAGACTCTGGCTCATCTTCTGACCATAGAACAGAGGGTGGCAGATGGCAACATAGCTATCATAGGCCATCACTGACAGCAAGGTTGCTTCAGTAGCACCAGTATCAAAGACGAAGAAGACTTGAGCCAGGCAACCCTGGACAGAAATGGTTTTCCTCTGAGACAGGAGATTCTCCAGCATTTTGGGCACTGTGGCTGAAGAGAAACAAAGATCCAGGAAAGAGAGGTGGCTCAGGAAGAAGTACATGGGTGTATGGAGATGAGCGTCAGCACTGATCACCACCAGCATCACCAGGTTTCCCGTAAGGGTCTGGATGTAAATCATCAGGAACAAGATAAAGAGAAGAACCTCAATGTTGGGATCTGAAGAAAGTCCCAGCAGGATGAACTCAGTGATGGTGGTGTGATTCTCCAAGGACATTATAAGAATTCTTTGTTCCTTTCAATTGAGAACAGAAAGTAGATTTAAGCTTCTACTGTCCCCTGCCACCATGCTGAGTTATCCCCTCCTCTTTAATACCCTTATTTCTCTATTGTTTTTGTTACTTAAGTTTTTTTAAGCATCTCTTTCTGATGTCCTCCAGACAAGTTTCTTCCATCTCCAATTCACAGTTTAGGAGCCACTTTAATCAGCAATACTATCACTTTAATCATCAACTCGTTCTTATATAAAAGCTATGCATTTTTAACATTTATTTTATCATCCCACCATGAGATATCACTGTTTCACTGTATCACTGTCTTCCCGTTCATCATTGATTTGCTCGAGTGGGCCCTAGTAACATCTCCATATGTACTGTGTCATGCTAGTAGAGCTCAAGAGCATCTGCTTGCTCCAGGAACATAAAGAGCCTCAAACCATTCTATCAGGTTATGGGAATGAGGCCTATAATTGTTACAAAACTGTTCATGGTTAGGTTTCAGTCATAAAGTGTCCCAGCACCCATCCCTCCACCACCACACATTTTGCACCACCAATGTCCCCTAATTCCCTCCCCTCAGCCCCAACCTATCTATAGTGAAGGCACTTTGCTCTTCTCTTTCTCTCTCTGTCTCTGTCTCCATATCTGTCTCTCTCTGTCTCTCTCTCCTTTTCTTACACATTGTGGAAAAGATATATTTTTATTTCAAATTCTCAGTCAAATCAATTGCTTCTAATTAGCTTCATCATTAATTTTAAACTTTTTCATCAACTTCAGTTTTTTTTTTGTTGGCATTTATTTTTATTGGTTCTGCTCATTGCTATCTACCTTTATTCAGAGATTTGATGACTATGACTATTTCATTAAAAACTTCCTTTGATTGATTAGAATGTTTTTATATATTAGTTATTATATTTCTGATTTAGTTATGTAAATAATATTGTTAGAATCAAGTGCACAATTGTGAAAGCAAAGAAATAGAATTTCCATTTAACACAGTATAACATCAAGAGCAGAGGGAAAATTTATTGTACCAATTGATCATGTGTAAATTGAATGTCATTAAGTTTTAAACATTTGTGAGTTTTATACATATGTTGAGACACTTCTTGATATTCAAGAGTTTTTAACATAAAATATCAACTTTTTTTAGTCTGATCAACCATCATTTCCAGAATGGTTTCAATGATCAACAAAATATAGCATATCCAAAATGATCTCTACACTTTGGGTGAAAGATATTCAACTAACCATCATACTAAAATAAGAATGTAACATATAAACTTTCGAAAACAGGGACATAGAACAAGAATTGGATGTACCAGTTTAACTATTTTATGCATTTTTACTGCTATATGGTAAATAATAGTTCATAGTAAAAAGGGATACATAAGTTTTATAGTTGTTTCATTCAACTGAAAATATAAAAAAATAATTGACGAGTGAATAGATGAATGAATTACTTGCTGAAAGAGGACTTGAGGCTAAGAAGGAGGAAGGAGTGAATTATTGTTAAAAATGACATATTCTGTGGTAAGTGTATAAACCTACTATTTATACTATGGGTGAGACATAACAGAACAGACAGGATCTGGTGCCAAAGTCCTCAAAAGACAAAGAGTAGTACAGTGGACCTCCAGCACTTTAATTTATGATAAACTTAGGTATTTCTGTACCAAAATAACTACCTGATTTTGTTGTTGAAAGATTTAATAAATAATATGGTTTTAGTAAAAAGATTTACTAAAGATTGGCATATTTAGTAAAAGATATGAATTGGGATCAAAGTAGTGTGGAAGGTTCTCAGAAAAATAAGCAATATGGTGTAAGTATTCCATTTTGGGGCATCGTCTCCCAGGACAGAAATAACAATTATTTGAAAGGACCATTATTGATCGCAGTACTCAATATAAAAGCTAAGGTTTGGATTTGACCTTTATTTCCTGAAATGGAGCAGAGGATAATAAAATTTGATGTGTGTATATATAGTGCATATATATTGCATATATATTGCATATACATTGCATATATATACAATAAAAATGCTACAAAGCTATAAAGAATAAAGGAATGATGCAGTTTGCTACAACAGGTTTGGAGCTGGAAGATGACATATTAAATGAAGATGCCAGAATAAGAAGGAGAAGGATAAACACACGAGGATAGCATTAAAATTTGATACACAGATCAATTGAATGTGAAATGCAATGGTTTAAAGAGGGATGCCAAATTTACCCTTGGGTGTACTTTATATGGATATTCAGGCACACCGGAAGTGTGAAGAAATAGTAGTGATAAATATCTAAACCACAAAGTCTACAACATTAAACTAATATAATCCAATCTTTAATTACCAAACTTTAAAAGGTGCATATCAAGATGTCCACTAGAGGTGGGAGTGGAAGGGCAATGAGGGGAATCTGGGAGCACTTGAGGAGGTGAGGAAACACTAGAGATAGTAGAGGTGGTATAACACTTCATGTTCAGAACTATACTATAAAGAAATTACTAAATAATAGTGCTGGAATAATTTTTAAAACATTGATTTGGATTATTCAAAATACAGATACGTAAACCCCTGTACCTTCTGTTGTGTTTTTCTGTTATCCACTGAAAAGAAAGCTTGAGATGAGGGTTTCACTTTTTCTAAATTTCTACTGTTCCATGCCCAGAGAGTGGTATGCAGAAAGCAAATTACATCTACTGCCATTGCCCATCACAATCAGGAAAGAGTCGCAGTCCTGAAAAAAAAAAAAATTAAAAAAAAATTCGCCTAAGGAGAAGGGCAATAGAATGGAATTTCACTGAAGCTTGAAAGAACTAAAGAAACAATGAAGAAAGGGCTGAATAGGGGAGTGAGAAAAGCTGGATAGATTTGGAAAAATGGAGAGAAGTTTTCAGAAGTATCAGTATAACCTAATAAGAATCTGAAAATAAAATCTGCTATAAATAGTGTACTGTAAATAACATAAAACATGCCCATTTCTCTCTTTACCTAACATGTGTGCTTTCAATAATTCTTCTCACGGGAGAGAATAAGTTCTAATACTGAAGTTTTCAAAAAAAAACCTACAATTTATCTTGGAGAAATCACATATAGGCCAAAGAAATTGAAGACTAAATTATTTCTACTATAGAAGGGAAATCATACGTATTTCTTAAACACCGTCCACAGTGGCAATACAATTTGGTATATGCATAGGAATTTTCTCTTGGTGCTAGCACTTACCAATGAGTCATATCTTCATTCATTTCACATTGCGAATCCAAATGCTGTGCAATTTAGTAGACTAGGAATTATTTAAGATCTATTCTTCTAAAATGGCATTATATTATGAGCCCCTGTGTGTTGGTCAGGGGATGCTGACAATTTAAGGCTATGGCTAATTATGTCTATTCCCTGTAGTCAATCTGAAGCCAGATTTTTAACTCACTATCTAAGTAAAGTTAACATTGTAAGCCATGGGAACATTTAACATTTGGGAAATTTGATTCTTCTTGGGTGACACAATATCTCTAACCATTAGGTATATGTTCCTGAGCATCACTTGTCTTTCGTAAAGGACACAAGGCTGGAAATGTCTCCCCATTCCATAATTGGTGTGTATATCTCAAGTGTGAAATCCCTGGAGAATACTGTTCACCACGTCTTTTTCCAAGCTATCTTCATATATCTTAAGAAAGACATAATGATGTAAACAAATGATGTTCAACAATTTTACTACACCTATTTGAAAATATATATTTATAGTATGTATGTATTTCCATTACGTAGTATCTATCAAAGAAAAGCTATGCTTACCATAATTTTTAAAATTCTAAAGGATTTAAAAGAATACAAATGTGAACTTTGAGATCACCATTAGATAACAGGTGTCAACGACTTATTTTGGAACATGAATACACTAGAATGATTACAAATTTTTGGCAGTGTAACAGATGAAACCCAGGGCCTCATACCAAATAAAAGGCCGATACATTACCATTGTGCTAGGTTTCAGTCTTCATGAACAACCAGAGTTCCTAAATAAAATCATTAAATGTTTTATGCTCATTTTTGTGGTGTGGGGTGGTCACATTCAGTTTTACTAGGCCTTATTCATGGCTTTTAACTAGGCATCGCTCCTAGGCATGTTATTTTTTGCAGACTATCTGAAATACTAGAGACATAACTTAGGGAGGTTACAAGCAAGGCAAGATCAATGAGCTTGGTTACCGTGTGAATATGGTCAATTTTTCTGAATTCTTTTCGGAAGCCAGCTTCCTGGCATGGTTGTCCTTTATCTAATGTTCTGCCAATTCTGTTCAGGATGACTTGAGTGAACAGCTTGTAGATGACAGACAACAGGCAGATGGGGCGATAGTTGCCAATGTCATGGATGTCTCTCTTCTTGAACAGTAGAATTGTCCTGCTGGTTTTCCATTGGGGAGGGCACCTTGCATTCAGACAGGTAGTGTGTGAAGAGCCGAGCCAGTGTATTGATGAGTACCGACGGCAGATTCTTCAGGTGTTCGGGTCTGACTTTGTCTGTGCCTGGTGCTGTTCCCTTCTTTACCAATGAAATGGCATGTCAGATTTCAGAAGGGAGAACATTGGGAACGACATATCGATCCTGTGAAATTTGGTATGTGGGCATGTGGACGTGGCTATCAAAGAGATCTGAGTAGAAGTCATGGATAATCTTCTCCATTGCCTTTCTGGAAGATGTGATAAATCCATCAGGACATTGAAGAGCAGTCATCATCATCTTATAGTTGGCGAAGGACAGGTGGGCGGTGCAAATGCTTTTACTGGCTTCTGCTGCATCTTCCAGTATTTCTGCGCTTCTCTCTTTGAGGTCTTCCTTTATCGCTTTCCTGCACTGCTTTGCAAGCTTGGGTGTTAGCATTTGGTCACCTGAGGCTTGTGCCTTGCCACGTTGGCGAATGAGCTCGAGAGTTTCTGAAGACAGGTGTCCTTTTCTGGCTTTTTCTCTCTCAGCATTCTTCGCACAATTATGGAGGTGCTGAACCAGTCGGTTGTATTCTTCATCAATGTTTAATGATGTTATCTTCCCATGTTGTCACAATAGTGCCAAAGAGTTCCTATGCTTTATTTATAGATCTAATATGCTTTATTTATAGATCTAATATCTGATGCCTCACTGATTCTGCAGACAAAAGCCAAAGGCCCATGAAACTTGTCTTTATGATACTTCCAAACCTACTCTTTGCTTATTCCAAGCATTTCTCTCTTTCTTGTCATTTTTGTTTCTGTAACCTAAAATCAATGTTTTGCCTGCCTTTAATATTCCTGTCACCATTCCCTACACATGATGTTCTATGACCAACAATTAGTGAGAACACCCAGGTCTCATGTTAAATAAGTGAATTTGTCTTGTTCTGACTTACTTCCCTTAACATGAGATCTTTCAGTTCTGTTCAAGTTGCAGCAAGTTACATGATTTAATCACGCTTTGAAGATACATCATGTTACTGTCTATATATAAAACAACTTTATCATCCACTTTTCTGTCACTGGGCACCTGGCTAGTTTCCATAACCTGAGATTGCACTAAGTGCTGAAATGAACATAGTTGAGCATATGACTTTTTAAGCCAGAGTGCAAATAATTATTTTTTTAAATTGCCTCTTGGGTGGGAGGGATAACACAGTGGGTTGGAAGATTTCCTTGCCAGCGACCTTGGCATCCCATATGGTCCCCGAGCACTGCAAGGAGTAATTCCTGAGTGCAGAGCCAGGAGTAACCCATGAGCATTGCCAGGTTTGACCCAAAAGAAAAATAAAACCTGCCTCTTATAGAGACTAACTAGCGTGTGGGAGGCAAAGGAGGTATGGACAGGCATTGGTAGAAAAAATGAAATACTGGTAAAGTGGTCCATGTTGAAACATTCATGTTGGAAACCCAAGTGTGAATAACTATGCAATTTTGCAGTGACTAATTTTTAAAATTAGAAAAAAAAGACTAATTTTTTCATCACTGAATCAGTGAATGGTAACCTTGCAGGGTAGAGAATTCTTGGTTGCAGTTTCTTTTCACTGGCTACTGTTATAATTCCATTCTTTTGAACTGCTATAGTTTATTTGAGAATCAGATGTGAATTTTATGCTCTTTCCTTTGTATTTGGTATTTTGCTTCTTTCTTGCCACTTTCAGAAGTCTTTCTTTCTCTTTTTTTTTTCCCATTTTGATTACACCGTGGGTTCTCTGTGCTTTTTGGGTTGGTGCATAAGTCTCCCATCTCAGACTAGAGAAATTCTTATCTATAAGAATTTAAGATAGGCTGCCTAAGTGAGACCGTTTCTTTTATTCATCAAATGATGATATTTTAAATAAATCATAACATAGACATCACAAATATTAAACTTACATTATAATGACTCTCAATACCATTTCATTTAATTAGTTTGACAAATTGATTTTGGGGTATATAGTTTATTTAAATATAAAATAATCACAAAATTATTCAAGTGATTAAAATTTTAAACTTATTAAACAATACTAAGGTTAGGGAAACAAGGAAAATAAACTGCAAAAAGCATTTCTTCTGACAATATAAACTATTAGAACCCGTGCATGAATAACTTAGTAACTTGATAACTCATGGTGATTCAATGAATGAACATCTTTGTAATTGTATATCACACAGTGGTATGATAAAAAATTTAAAAAAGAAAAAGAAAAAGTGAAATATAAGCATACCTCTAAAATATGTGGGTTCAGTTCTAAGTTAACACAATAAAGTGAATATCACAATAAAAACTTTTAATAAAAAATTCAAATTTCATATTGCCATTTTTCCTAATCATCAGACTATGAATTCCTGAGATTGTTTTCCACATCCAAAAACTTAAACTAAGTTCTTTTATGAACTAAGTTCAACAAAGCTCTTTTATGACTTAGTTCATAAAAGAATGACTAAGTTCTATTGGCACCAAATTGCCATAATATGTACCTCTCGTAAATAAATTCACAGCAATCCTTTTATTGGCACAAAAGCAATAGTACACAGGTAGAAAATTTTCTTTCCACAGGGCCAATTCAGATTCCATTTCCAGCACCTCACATGGTTCCCTGAGCCCAACCAAGACTATTCTCTGAGTGCAGAGCTTGGAGTAAGCCCTGATAACAAACAGGTACAGCTCAAAACCAAACTAAACAAAAATAACAATAATCCTTTGACTCTGGTCATCTACCTAAAATAATGAAAGTATTTTTTTAAAGGTCCTTCGCACTGCTGCTTTTACTTCCTTGCTTTTTAGACTATAGATGAGGGGATTCACTAACGGAGTGATGACACTGTATTGCACAGAGGTGATCAACTCCAGTGGAGAACCTGAACTTGATACGAAATAACGAAGGAATCCTGAACCATAGAAGAGAAGCACTGCAGTGAGGTGCGAGGAGCAGGTAGAGAAAGTCTTGCCTCTACCTGAGGAGGAGCTGATATTGAATATAGTGGAGATAATCAGAGTGTATGAAAAACAATCAGGAAACATGTAACAGCTCCATGAAAGAGGGCAGAACAAAGTAAAACCATAAAATTAACAGAGACATCAGAGCATGATAAAGGGAAGAGAGAGGGCAACTCGCAGCTGTAATGTGGAATGGACCTACCCTCACAGAAATCCAAACTCATAGCTAGGAGGATATTAAGGAGTGCATCAAAAAACCTAGACCCCAGGCCCAAAGAGCTAACCCTTTACAGAGTTTATGACTCATCTTCTGACCATAAAGCAGAGGGTGACAGATGGCAACATAGCGATCATAGGCCATCACTGACAGCAAGGATGCCTCGGTACCCCCAGTATCAAATACAAAGAAAACTTGAGCCAGGCAACCTTTGACAGAAATGGTTTTCCTCTGAGACAGGAGATTCTCCAGCATTTTGGGCACTGTGGCTGAAGAGAAACAAAGGTCCAGGAAAGAGAGGTGACTCAGGAAGAAGTACATGGGTGTATGGAGATGAGCGTCCACACTGATCACCACCAGCATCATCAGGTTTCCCATAAGGGTCTGGATGTAAATCATCAGGAACAAGACAAAGAGAAGAGCCTCAATGTTGGGGTCTGAGGGAAAGTCCCAGCAGGATGAACTCCGTGATGGTGGTGTGATTCTCCAAGGCCATTTTGAGACTTCTTTTATTCCTTTCAAATAAGACATAAAATAGACTTAAGTTCATAATGGTCTCTGCCCATATATTGAATAATTTCTTTCTCCTAATACACTTATATCTCTATTTTGTTACCTATGTTGCAAAGCCTTTTTTTTAAAAAAAAATATTTTATTATACCACTGAGATATACAGTTACAAAGATGTTCATGTTTGGGTTTCCGTCATACAGTGTTCCAGCACCCATCCCTCATCAGTGCCCATTTCCCACTACCAATGTCTGCAATTCCCTCCCCCCTTCCCTAATTTTCCTCTATGAAGGTTCTTTATCTCTTTTCTCTCTTTTCTTTCTCTCTCTCTATTTCTCCCTTCCTTCTCTTACATATCGTGGATTGCAATACATACATTTAGAGGTTATCATGTGTTTCTTTTTGCCTATATTCAATGTAGAGTCTCTTTTATCTTTACCAGACATCCTTATTATCTGTGTAAAACACAAGTTCTAATCTCTATTACTGCGTTTTGATTCTCTACTTGTTCTTATCCAAACTTTATGTTATTATTTCTTAATTCTCCATTCATCCCTTCTTCAAAATAACTTCAATTTAAATTCATTCTTTAATTTTCTAACTTTGATTTTAATTTCATCTGAGAGTGGCTATACCTCGTTTTTATCAGATATTCATCATCTCTATATTTAATACTCTTTTATTATTATTAGTGTCATGACAGTTTCTCTGACTTGATTAGAATCTGTTTTTAATATAATAGTCATTTATATCATGTGTTTAATTATATAAATTGCATTGTAGTATTTGTGCACAAGAATGTAGAGGGTAATGGGAATTGAAATAAATGAAATAAATTTTCCCTTTACAGGGTTCAATGTGAACACCAGTGGAAAACTTTAGTGTTCCTCTTAATCCCATATACATTGAAAACCATTAACTTTTAAACATCATGTAACTCTTAATATCTATACATATACTAAATGAGAACTTTCTTCTTTATATTCAAGCACTTTTATCATAAAAAATTCATGTGTTTTCAAGAATGACCAATGATTATTTCCCATATTATCTCAATGCCAACCAAATACAACTTATTCAAAATGATCTCCACTGACTTTAAGTGAAATAGAACCCAACTGTTTATTATATGGCAAGCTACCAGTATTTTATTTAATGTACCAAAAACCAGTAACAAGTATGGACTTCATTCCCATGTCCTGAAGGAATGGTTTGAGGATCTTCCTGTCCCTGGAGCAAGCAGATGCCCTTGGGCTACACTTGCTTGCAACAGGACCTATGGAGATGTGTTACTGGTGCCTGCTTGAGCAAATCGATGAACAACAGGAAGACAAGTGACAAGTGACAAGAGGGTAATATAACCCATTTAAATATATACAGACATAGTATAAGAATTTGGTGTAGCAGCTCATTTATACATTATTATGGTTACAAAATGATAAAGAACAGTTCTTAGAAAAATAAAATACATGTGTTTGATCATTTCATTCAACTTAAATGTCATAAATTATTAACTAAGTGTTAAATGAATGAAGAAAGCATGGGGCTAAGGGATGATTGACAGAAACACTACTCACATATGTAGGGACTGAATATCTTGTCCAAAATGAAGGCATTTTGGGAAGCATATATACTGGTTTCATCCGGGGAGTCCTAAAAGAAGACACACAGAATCTGTTGAGAAACATCTTCAAAAGATAAAATGTGATGCAATGGACTTACAGTATCTGGTAACTTTTAAATATTTTTGTACTTTCCACCAGTGCACTGAATTTGTTGTTAAGATCAGATTTACAGATTTATTAAAAATATGAGTGCCCAGCTGCTCACGAGGTGCCCGGGAGGGATGGCGGGTTCTAGCCCTGGCCTGCCACCCCAGCAGAGCCTTGCAAGAAGCCAGACGACCCCCCCCCCACTCCAAGAGGGCCGCCATTTTCCACATCCAGGCTCCCCTCTCCTCAGAACTCCACCCAGCAGAAGAGCTGATCACAGCCCGGCTCGCGCAGTTGCAAACGGCCACACGGTTCATCAATAAATGCTGGAGATCAGAGGTGACTACAAGAGTATGCCACCCACACGGAAGAGCCTGGAAGCTACTCGTGTAGTATTTGATATGCCAAATACTAGTAACAATTATAGACCTCATTCCCATGACCTGATGGAATGATTGAGGCTCTTTATGTGCCTGGAGCAAGCAGATGCCCCTTGAGCTCTACTATCATGAGACAGGACATATGGAGATGTTACTGGAGCCTGCTCGAGCAAATCGATGATGAACAGAAAGTCAGTGATACAGTGATACAGTGATTAAAAATATGAATTTGGATTAAAATAACGTGGAGACTTCTCAAAAAAATAGAACTGAGCTACTTTACAACCCATCAATCCCTCTTTGGGATATCATCCTACAGGACAAAAAAAAAACATTTATTTAAAAGAACCTAGGCACACCATTTGAAATTATGACACTAAGTATATTAGCTAAGATTTGAATTTGACCTAAATGTCCAGTAGTGACTATAACATGTGGCATATATACACAATGAAATACTACACAGCTGTAAGGAACAATGAGATCATGCAGTTTGATTAAACATGATGGAACTGCAAGACATGGTAAATGGCAAAAGCCAGAAGGATAAACACAGAATGATAGGATTTATATAGGGTCTATAGAATAACTGGATGTGAGAATTCAATGATTTAAAGAGAGAATGCCATCAAATTTGACCTGAGAATATACTGAGGAGAACATATAGGGAGAGAGACAGAGGAGACGCAATGGGAGGTTTGGGGTAAGGGTCAAGGGGATTTAGTATATAGGATATATTAAGGAATGTTAGTGATAAATATCTAAAGTCAGAATCAACAACACTGGAATAACATGTAAGGAATATCATATATTTGAAATCTCATATATTTGATATCTCATATGTTTGATATCATGTGATATACACTATCATATAAACACTGGAATAACATGCAAGGAATAACATGACCCAAATGTTAATAATCAAATTTTTTAAAAGTGTCTATCAAGATATCAGGTTAGAGGTGGGCTGGAGAGTCAGGGAAGGGAATCTGGGAACACTGGAAGAGGTGAAGAGATACTGATGGCAGGAAGGATGCTGGAACATTTCATGTTCACAACTCAACTACAAATAGCTTTGTAAATAATGGTGCTTTAATAATTTTACAAACATGTATGACTTGGGATCCTTCAACAGAAGAATCTATAGATCGTAAAGAAACTCCTGTCTATTCTGAGGTGCTTTACTGTTGTCCTCAGGAAAGAAAGTTTGAGGGAAGGATTTGACCTTTCCTAATTTTCTAAGGTTCCATACCCAGTAGAGTTTGTACCCATAAAGCAAATTGTGTATAATGCCAATGCCCATCATATTCAGGAAAGACTGACCTTCATGAGATAAGTACAATACTCCAACTTGGGAGTAAAATAATAGAGGAGTATTGCATACAGCTTGAAAGAAGATACTAAACAGAAAAATAGAGTTTAGAACAATGATGAAACGACTGAAAAGGAGAGAGGAAAGAGAACTAAATATTCTGGAAATTGGGGAACCAGTATGCAGAGCTGCGCAAGCGGCTGGGGAGACTGGAGCCCGGCTTGCGCCGAGCCCAGCTGACGATGGGATCCCGAGGAGGGCAGATGGGTTTTGGGTGTTGGCCCATCGCCTCTGGGGGTCCCGGAAGCAGCCGGATGAAACTCGCCCATCACACTAGCCACCATCTTCGCTGTCCAGACGCTGAGAAAATGCCTCACGACCAGATCAACAGAGCAAGACCAGTTCGAGCCCAGGTAGGCGGCTCCCAGAAGCGGGAATCACTGGGAATTCGCCAGATGGAGTCAGGGTTAAGCCACCTCCCCCTCCATTTTGTCAAGTCTGGTGGACCCGCCCAGGAGCCGCCCGGGAACCAGTATGCAGAGCTGCGCAAGCGCTGCGGGAGACTGGAGCCGGCTCGCGCCGAGCCCAGCTGACGATGGGATCCCGAGGAGGGCAGATGGGTTTTTGGGTGTTGGCCCATCGCCTCTGGGGGTCCCGGAAGCAGCCGGATGAAACTCGCCCATCACACTAGCCACCATCTTCGCTGTCCAGACGCTGAGAAAATGCCTCACGACCAGATCAACAGAGCAAGACCAGTTCGAGCCCAGGTAGGCGGCTCCCAGAAGCGGGAATCACTGGGAATTCGCCAGATGGAGTCAGGGTTAAGCCACCCCCCCCCCTCCATTTTGTCGAGTCTGGTGGACCCGCCCAGGAGCCGCCCAGGAACCAGTATGCAGAGCTGCGCAAGCGGCTGGGGGAGACTGGAGCCGGCTTGCGCCCGAGCCCAGCTGACGATGGGATCCCGAGGAGGGCAGATGGGTTTTGGGTGTTGGCCCATCGCCTCTGGGGGTCCTGGAAGCAGCCGGATGAAACTCGCCCATCACACTAGCCACCATCTTCGCTGTCCAGACGCTGAGAAAATGCCTCACGACCAGATCAACAGAGCAAGACCAGTTCGAGCCCAGGTAGGCGGCTCCCAGAAGCGGGAATCACTGGGAATTCCGCCAGATGGAGTCAGGGTTAAGCCACCCCCCTCCATTTTGTCGAGTCTGGTGGACCCGCCCAGGAGCCGCCCAGGAACCAGTATGCAGAGCTGCGCAAGCGGCTGGGGAGACTGGAGCCCGGCTCGCGCCGAGCCCAGCTGACGATGGGATCCCGAGGAGGGCAGATGGGTTTTGGGTGTTGGCCCATCGCCTCTGGGGGGTCCCGGAAGCAGCCGGATGAAACTCGCCCATCACACTAGCCACCATCTTCGCTGTCCAGACGCTGAGAAAATGCCTCACGACCAGATCAACAGAGCAAGACCAGTTCGAGCCCAGGTAGGCGGCTCCCAGAAGCGGGAATCACTGGGAATTCGCCAGATGGAGTCAGGGTTAAGCCACTCCCCCTCCATTTTGTCGAGTCTGGTGGACCCGCCCAGGAGCCGCCCGGGAACCAGTATGCAGAGCTGCGCAAGCGGCTGGGGAGACTGGAGCCAGGCTTGCGCCGAGCCCAGCTGACGATGGGATCCCGAGGAGGGCAGATGGGTTTTGGGTGTTGGCCCATCGCCTCTGGGGGGTCCCGGAAGCAGCCGGATGAAACTCGCCCATCACACTAGCCACCATCTTCGCTGTCCAGACGCTGAGAAAATGCCTCACGACCAGATCAACAGAGCAAGACCAGTTCGAGCCCAGGTAGGCGGCTCCCAGAAGCGGGAATCACTGGGAATTCGCCAGATGGAGTCAGGGTTAAGCCACTCCCCCCTCCATTTTGTCGAGTCTGGTGGACCCGCCCAGGAGCCGCCCGGGAACCAGTATGCAGAGCTGCGCAAGCGGCTGGGGAGACTGGAGCCCGGCTTGCGCCGAGCCCAGCTGACGATGGGATCCCGAGGAGGGCAGATGGGTTTTGGGTGTTGGCCCATCGCCTCTGGGGGTCCCGGAAGCAGCCGGATGAAACCTCGCCCATCACACTAGCCACCATCTTCGCTGTCCAGACGCTGAGAAAATGCCTCACGACCAGATCAACAGAGCAAGACCAGTTCGAGCCCAGGTAGGCGGCTCCCAGAAGCGGGAATCACTGGGAATTCCGCCAGATGGAGTCAGGGTTAAGCCACCCCCCCCCCTCCATTTTGTCGAGTCTGGTGGACCCGCCCAGGAGCCGCCCGGGAACCAGTATGCAGAGCTGCGCAAGCGGCTGGGGGAGACTGGAGCCCGGCTTGCGCCGAGCCCAGCTGACGATGGGATCCCGAGGAGGGCAGATGGGTTTTGGGTGTTGGCCCATCGCCTCTGGGGGTCCTGGAAGCAGCCGGATGAAACTCGCCCATCACACTAGCCACCATCTTCGCTGTCCAGACGCTGAGAAAATGCCTCACGACCAGATCAACAGAGCAAGACCAGTTCGAGCCCAGATTGCGCGGCCGCATGCGGCCGCAGGTCCACTAAAATAGTGAAACAGTAATGTCTTTTAATGCACTGTATTCCACGAAGAGCAGGAAAGTTTATCGGGAAGGAGATATAAAGACGAAAGAAATGACATACAGAATGTGCCAAGTAGTTGAGGTGCGGGAGGGGGAGGGAGGTGGGGACATTGGTGATGGTAGATGGGTTTGGGTGGAGGGATGGGTGTTGGAACACTGTAGATCCAAAACTCTACATGAGCATCTTTCAATTGTATGTCTAAAATGGTGTAATAATATTTGGGGGGAAAATAATAAAATTAAATTAAAAAAAAAAAATATTCTGGAAATTGGAGGAAATCCTTCCAGAAATGTCAGATCTAAACTACCGGAGTCATTGAAATTAAAATGTATACTATAAATAGTATATTGTAAATAGAAACAGAAACAGGTAGAAACTTACCTGTTTCTCTCTCTCTGATAGAATTGAATAGTCTATAATTCTTCACACATGAAAGAATAAATTCTGATATAGAAATATGCAAAACTCAATATTTTCTTGGATAAATAAATCCCAAATTGGCAAAATATTTTCAAACAAAGATATTAAATATTTTAGAAGAATAATTATACTTATTTCTGAAACACTGTCCACAGTGACAATATGTGTTAGTATATACACAGATGTTCTCTCTTGATGAAAGCACTTACCAATGAATAATATCTTCATTCATTTCACATTATGAATCTGAGTACAATGTAGTAGGACTAAAATTTTTTGAGATCTATTCTTCTAGAACAGCATTATATTATGAACCATTGTGTGTTTGTCAGTGAATGCTGGCAATAAAAGCCCACAACCAATGATGTCTATTCCCTGTAGTCAATCTTAAGCCAGATTTTTAACTCATTGTCTGAGTAAAGTTAACTTTCTAAGCCACAGGGAACAGTTTAACATTTGGGAATTTTGATTCTTCTTAAGTGACACAATGTTTTTAACCATAGGGTAGATGCTCCTGAGTGTCACCTGCCTTTCAGATAAGGGCAAAATCTGAAACATTTTCTCGTTTCCTACTTGGTACAGATACCACAGTGTGAATTCCCCATGCCTGTACTGTTCACCACATTTCTTTCCAAAATTTTCATGTATCTTGTGAGATGCACTTTGTATATAAATGATTTATGTTCTCAATTTTAAACACCAGCTTGAAAATGTATATTTATAATATATATGTATTTTCACTACATTGTGTCTGCCAAATAAAATTTACACTTACCATAATATTTTTAATTCTAAAGGATTTAAAAGTACACAAATGTGAACATTGAAGTCTCCATTATATAACAGGTTTCTACAACTTATTTTGGGACATGAATACACTGAAATTATTGCAAAGTATTTGCAGTGTTACAGAAAGAACACAGGACATCCCTCACACCAAATTCAAGGCAGAAACTTGAGCACTGAGCTATATCACTGGAACTGATTACTGTCTTCATGAACAAAGTTCCTAAATAAAAGCATTAAATATGCTATGCTAATTTGGGGGGTAAAATGTGGTCACACCCAGTTGTGCTAGACCTTACTCCTGCCTTTCCATGAAGGCATCATTCCTGGGGAAAATTTGAAGACTATCTGGGATGCTAGAGATAGAACTTAGGAAGCCTGCAAGAAAGGCAAGATCAGTACTATCTTTCCAGCCTGAGAGGTGAAAATTTATGATACATGAATTTTAAGTTAGTGCATTGAATTAAATCAACCCTTCTTATAGATAGTACATTTTGCTTTATACATTTATTAAAGTCTTCCTAGAGCAAAAAATAATATAGAATATCACTTGTCCCTTGTCTTCCCATTGTTCCTCAATTCGTCCCTGTTGAGTGCTACTGTATTCAATAGCATCTGTTTGCTCCAGGAACATGAAGAGCCTCAAACCATTCATTCAGGTCATGGGAATGAGGTCTATTATTGTTACTGTTTTTGGCATATTGAATACGACATGGGTAGCTTGCCAGGCTCTGCTGTGCAGAAGGGATATTTTTGGTAGTAGAAAGGCTTCCGTTCTTGCACTTACTGATGTGCCAGTAGCAGCTCTGCCCCATGTATCTGTGTCTCTGGTTCATGGCCAACAGCCCTGGAGTAGTTTGTAGGGCAGGTCCACCAGACCTCCCAGACAGGACTGAGGTGGGGGAAAGGGACCGTAGCTCAATTTCCATGAAAGCCTGGTGACTTCAGCCACCAAGACCCGCTTACCTGGACTTGAAATTGACTTTTTTATAGGGTAGGGCTCTGATGAGCCAGGCTTGAGATCAGCTTCTCTCTTGAGTGGAGCTCTAATGAGCTGTGGAGTCCAGACATTGAAAATGACTGCTATCATAGTGCAGGGGTTCCTCTGGCTTCTTTTGAGGCTCTATTAGGGTGGTAGGCTGGACCAGAATATAGAATATAACCTATAGAAAATAGCATATAATTCATATGTGAGAAATTTTCTCCCTTGACTGAATTCTGTACTGGGCATCTACTTCTAATGGCCATTTAAAGTCCTAAAATTATTTCTGAACAAATTATGATTATGTTATAAAGGATGCATAAATATATATCTATGTTGTATCCAACTGTATCTATGACAGTTATAACAGATATATCTATTTCTATCTAGTTATATCTATGGTAGTTGTAGAGCAATGAATTATGTACTGAAATTAATGCTTTAAAAAAGACAATATTCTTTAGGATTACTTTGAGGAAAATTTGAATCTTATTATCACCTTATATTCTCAATTCTAAAATATTTACTGTGGCTCTTTATAGAAGAAAAGTAACAACCAAAGATAAAGACTAAATCATTCAGTGTACAAGACACCAATTGCATTGTTAATTTCTAAAATTAATTAAAGTTAAACAGAAATCTTTTTCATCAGTCAGAGTGACTAGCTATATTTCAAACGCTGAAGAGCTACTTACAAACAGTGGTGACAGTAATGAGCAAACGAAGGCAGAAAGCATTTCACTTTCCATGGAAAGTCTGGTGGATAAAATGGCATGAAAATTTTTAGATAGTAAAAGTGATAGGGCACAAAATGTTGGAAGCCAATTCTGAAAATATCGATGACCTTCACATTATTAATTCAAATATTTATTTTTTAATTTTTAGTACAGATTTAGGTAATATGTTTCTAGTATTATTTAAGCTTGTATATACAAAGTAGTTATACACACCATGACCAAATCATCCATGACCCACCACCACTGACCTTAGGTGACCTCTAGTTCCAAATTTATTCCTACCTACTCAACTATCTTTGATGGATCACTATCACTATGTATCTTCCCGTTAATCATCTATTTGCTAGAGTGGGCACTAGTAATATCTCCATAAGACCTGTCTCATGCTAGTAGAACCCAAAGGTATCCGCTTGCTCCAGGAACATAAAGAGCCTCAAACCATTATATTTGGTCACGGGAATGACCTAATATAAATGTTACTGGTGTTTGGCATATCAAATACGACACCAGCAGCTTGCCAGGCTTGCCGTGCGGGGTGACATACTGTTGTAGTCACCTCTAAATAAAGCATTTATTGATGAACCGCGTGGCCACTAGTGGCCGTGCAAACCAGGCTGTGATAGTCTGGTCTGCTGGGTGGAGTTGTGACAAGAGGGAAGTCCGGATGTGGAAAATGGCGGGCCCCATGGAGTAGGGGAGGGTGGTCTGGCTTGTTGTGAGGCTCTGCTAAGGGCTAGAACCCACCATGCCTCCCGGGGCGCCCCACGAGCAGCTGAGCACAGGGAGAGCAAGTAGCAGCTCTGCCCTATGTCTGAGAGTCTCTGGTTCAGCATACCTGGGCCGGATTAAAAAAAAAAAAACTGCTGCAGGGTGGTTGTCGATGATCCGGGCTGTGATAGTCTGGTCTGCTGGGTGGAGCTGTGACGAGAGGGAAGTCCAGATGTGGAAAATGGCAGGCCCCATGGAGTAGGGGAGGGTGGTCTGGCTTGTTGTGAGGCTCTGCTGGGGTGGCAGGCCAGGTCTAGAACCCGCCATGTCTCCCGGGCACCTCATGAGAAGCTGGGCACAGGGAGGCAAGTAGCACTCCCTGGGCATGGTCACAGGGAGAGGCAAGTAGCACTCCCATGAGCAGCTGGGCACAGGGAGAGCAAGCAGCTGGGCACAGGGAGAGCAAGTACTTATTTGATGGATAAGTATTAATATCCAAGGCCAAGTATCTATATTTTTTCAATAATTTCTATGCCCTTATGCCCTTATGCTTTCAGTCTTTTTTTTTTTTTTTTTGCTTTTCGGGTTATACCTGGCGATGCTCAGAGGTTTCTCCTGGCTCTGCACTCAGGAATTACCCCTGGCGGTGCTCAGGGGACCATATGGGATGCCGGGATCGAACCCGGGCCGGCACAGGCCGGCCGAGTGCAAGGCAAACGCCATACAGGCTGGGCTATCGCTCCGGCCCCCTTATGCTTTCAGTCTTAATTCCACAGTTGAATGAGTAATCCAGTATTGATTCTCCTCTCTCCAAATTGTTTTCTCAACCCTAATACCGTCTAGTTTTGTACATGTACTACCATGGTGTATTTAATATACCCAAAACAGTAACAATAATGGACCTCATTCCCACGAATGGAGACACTACTGGCACCCACTCGAGCAAATCGATGAACAATGGAAAGACAAGTGACAAGTGACCAGGAAAATACATAATTTAATCTTCTTTTATCCAGCTCTGTAATATTCCATTTTATATATGTCATTACTTCTTTATACATTTATTTATCATTGGACTTTTTGTTATTTTGTATATACTAGCAAGTTCTGCAATTAAGATACTTTTTGAATGAAGGTGTGTTGGGGTGTGTAGATGCAACAAGTGGAATCCATGTGATTTGTGAGAGCTTTATATCTACTCCTTAGAGAAGTTTCATACTATCTATCATTGAGGCTGAACTAATCTGACCTCTTGACTGATGTATTTTTAAATTTAATTATAGTATCTAGGTCTAACTCTTTCTTTAGTGATAGGTCTAATAATTTAATGCCTCGACAACATCCCAGAGATAGACCCAAAGACCCTGTAACTGGCCTCTATGATACTTCAGAATGGACTCATTCTTTATTCTAACCATTTCTCTCCTTATCATATTTGTTTCTGTAACCAAGAGCCAGTGTTTTGCCTGCCCTTGGTATCTTCCACACCCTTTACATGATCTTCTAAAGACTACCAATTAATGAAAACAACCAGGATCTCAAATTAAATGAACTTTTCTTGTCCGACGACTTCACTTAATATAAACTTCTTCAGCTCTGGGTGAGTTGCAGCATATTGCATGATTCATCATACTTTGTGGCTATGGTATATTTTTATTGTGTATATATAAAACATCTTCATATCAAGTTTTCTATCTCTTGATACCTGGGTTATTTGCTGATCCTGCTATTGTACTAAGTGCTGAAATGAACATCGGTGTGTATTTATCTTTTGAAATGTATTTATCTTTTTGTGTGGTTTCAGAAGATACCAAGCACTGGTGTTACTAGATCATATTAAACCATAATCAATAAAATACATTGGGAAAAGTAAAATAAGAACTGTCCAGGATTTGAACCTCAAAGGTGTTTTCAAAGGTACAATTCCACTGGCAAAAACAACAGAAACAAACAAAAAGTGATTAAATCCATTTTAAAATTTCTGCATGACTATAGAACACAGGATAAAATTGATAGACACCCAGTTGAATGGAAAAAATATTTGAAAAATATGTGAGGTAAACTAATTTTTTATTGGAAATGTTTTAGTGTACCTGATAGAGTCAGGTTAGATGCAAAAATATGTATAGCTGCTGTTTATCTGAGGATGATTTTTATCCAAGTGAACTGGGATTCATTAAAAAAATATCCAACTGTGAAGGATAGGGGATAGAATATCAAGGGTAGAGTTGAGCGCAGGGTTCAACCCAGAGGGTGAGGTGGTGCTAAAAGGCAGAAGAAGGTTACGTATGATAGCCTATCACCAAACATCTGATAGCCTATCACCAAACATCTGATAGCCTATCAGCAATAGTACCGTAAAACATAGTGCAAGAGCTAATGCAAAAGAAAAGTAAACCTCGTAGAGGCAAACTGATAGGTGGGAGGCTGAGAAGTTTGGGGCTGGCACTGGTGAGAGAAGTAGACAAGGAAAAGGCATTTGTGTTGAAGCATTTTATGCCTGAAAATATTAATAACTTTGTAATTTCACAGTGAGTAATTTCTAAATATAGGGAAACAAAGGAGAGAAAGTTTTTTCCACACATTATGTGTGATAGATTTGCAAGGTACAGGATTCTTGGTTGCAGTCTTGCATTAAGTACTTTTATCATTTCATTCTCTTCAGGTTTGTATAGTTTCATTTGAGAATGTGTATGCTTGGGTGTTTCCAATGTATCTGGCTTTTTTGCTTATGTCTTGCAACTTTCATTAAGCCGTTCTTTCTCTTTGTTTCTTGCCAGTTTGGTGTTCTGTTTGGATTGATTTTCTTCAGCATTCTTTGTGCATTTTGGACTACTACACAAGTCTCCCTTCCCATGCTGAAGAAATTCTCATCTATTATTGTTAGGTTAGGCTACCAAAGCTGGATCCAACTCCAAATACAACACTATTGAAAGGAAAAAGCTGCTCCTCGAGAAAAAGGCACCACACAGAAATACTTACTCTCTTAGTGTTCCTTTCACATGATCATAAGCAGAGAAATTTTAATACAATTTTTTAAATGTCAATACAATAATGAAGGAAAACAGACAGTCTCTCTTGATGGGTCTAATATTGGAATGTTGAAAACATAGAACTCTACAGTTGACAGTGTAAACTCATGAATAATAATTTAAAAGTTTTGACATTAGTTTTTATTATTCATGTAGATACCATGATGTAAGAATGAGAAATCCTAAGATAGTTCTATTTTGACCTTTTATATATTTACATACTTAACATCTTCCATAGAAGTGAACCAGTATGTATTCCCCCTGCTTCAACTTTCCATATCACCAATAACACCTGTTAGACAACTTACGGTCTTTTGGCTCTAAGATCTCTTCATTGGTGTTAAATCATTTAACATCATCATTGACTCAAGTTTTCCTGATAGTGATGATAAGAATCATTGTCACATGATTCTTTCATATCTGTGTGTTTTCTTTGGTGAACGAATAACCTCTACTAGTCTATGTAGTATATTTTTATTCTAATCATCAATACTTTTGAAATAAAGAGGTTTCTTAGCTTGGAGTAGTCTCATTTCGTTATTTTGGCTTCTGTTTGTTTGGACAAAGATCATTAAAAATTTCCCTCAACAGAATGTTGCAAGAGATTCTGCCTATGTTTTCATAGTTATAATTTCTAGACTGAGATTAGGGTCAGCTGACGACCAAAGGTAGATTGCTGGTGGAGAGAGGAAGATGAGAGACTTCCAGGTCGCACAATGTTATCATTCAGGAAACACAGGAATAGAAATTTAGTCTAAGGTTGGGTGAACCATGACTTCATTAAGGGACTCCACTCCTCAACTTTGTAATATTAAAAATCATTATCAGTTTGAGTGACACTCTGTTGTTCCTCCTCCAATTGCAGTGGCCAGTTTCCTTTAGTGTGATACGTTTGGCATCTTGACTAAGAAATATTATGGACTCCAGGAGAGAATCAATAGACTCCATGTTAAAGTAGTTGTTGGGTTCATCCAAAGGAACAACTGCTCATAGATTTTGTTTGAACAATTTTCCCTTAAAAACATTTTAAGTCCCACCCTATGAAGTACCTCACAGCCGTATTTATCATTGTTGACGAACTTGAATTGCTGTATCATAGTCACCAACAGTACTTCAAGGCTCTTACATTCATTATTTGTAAAAAGGTACAAGTTCCACTTTCCCTCCACCTGAATGATTATTATCTGAATGATAATATTTAAGTAAATCATAACATAGATGTCATAAATATTAAAGCTGCAGTATAATTGCTCTCAATCCCATTTTATTTAGTTAGTATTACACATTTATTTTGGGCATAGAGTTTATTTCAAAATAAAAATGAGGGGCTGGAGTGATAGTACAATGGGTAAGTCTTTGCCTTGCACGCAGCTGACCCAGGTTCGATCCCCAGCATCCCACGTGGTCCCTGAGCACTGCCAGGAGTGATTCCTGAGTGAAGAGCCAGGATTAACCCTGAGCACTGCTGGGTGTGACCCAAAAAGAAAAAAAAATAAAAATAAAAAATGACCACAAAATTATTCAGTAGTAAAACTTAAAAAATTATAATACTGTGTTAAGGTAATGATTAAAAAAACTAAATGACATACTTTTCTTCTAAGAATATAAAAATCATTTCATGAATAGCAGTATAACTTGATATTCATGATTCAATAAATTCTTAAAATTGAAAAATATATAAATTTCACATTGCCCTTTATCTTAATTATCAGTCAGAGTTTGAATTCCTGAAATTTCTTTCTACATCAAATAACTGAAAAAAGATGAAGTCCTTATAGAGCATCCTTGCCATAACATGGACCTCTAGAAGACAAAATCCCAGTAATTCCTCGACTAGGAAAGGAACAATAGTACAGTGGGTAAGACTTGCTAGCAGCAAACCCAGGCTCAATATACAGCATCTCATATGGACCCCCAAGGCCAGCTAAGACACATTCTTAGCCGATTTATATGATTTTTATATGAATCCTCAGAGTGCATGTCAGCAGTAGTCTCTGACTACCAACAGTTGTGTTCCAAAAACAAGCAAAATAACCCCAAAATAATAATCTCTTGACTCTGGTCATTTACCTAAAATTTGGAAATATTTTTTAAGATCCTTTTCACAGCGGCTTTCACTTCCTTGCTTTTCAAACTATAGATGAGGGGATTCACTAGGGGAGTGACCACACTGTACTGGACAGAGGTGATCATCTCCAGTGCAGAACCTGGGGTTGGCAAGAAATAACGAAGGAACGCTGACCCGTAAAACAGAAGCACTGCAGTGAGGTGGGAGGAGCAGGTAGAGAAAGTTTTACCTCTACCAGAGGAGGACTTGATATTCAATATGGTGGAAATAATGAGACTGTATGAAAAAACAATCAGGACACATGAAACCAATCCATGAAGGAGACCAGAACAGAGTAGAACTATAAAATTAATGGAGATATCAGAGCATGACAGACGGAAGACAGTGGGTAACTCACAGCTGTAGTGTGGAATGGACCGACGCTCACAGAAGTCCAACCTCATTGTTAGAAGGCTGCTGAGCACTGCATCCCTAAAAAACCCTAGGCTCCAAGCCCCTAAAGCTAACCCTTTACACAGATTTTGGCTCATCTTCTGACCATAAAGCAGAGGGTGGCAGATGGCAACATAGCGATCATAGGCCATCACTGACAGCAAGGTTGCTTCCGTAGCCCCAGTTGAAGACACAAAAGAAGACTTGAGCTAGGCAACCTTTGACAGAAATGATTTTCTTCTGAGACAGGAGATTCTCTAGCATTTTGGGTACTGTGGATGAAGAGAAAGAAAAGATCTAGGAAAGAGAGATGACTCAGGAAGAAGTACATGGGTGTATGGAGATGAGCGTCAGCACTGATCACCACCAGCATCATCAGGTTCCCCATAAGGGTCTGGATGTAAATCATCAGGAACAAGACAAAGAGAAAAACCTCAACGTTGGGGTCCGAGGAAAGTCCAAGCAGGATGAACTCATTGATGGTGGTGTGATTCTCCAAGGACATTGTAAGAATTCTTTGTTCCTTTCAAATGAGAACAGAAAGCAAACATAGATTTCTAATGTACCCTTCACTATGCTGAGGCATATACTTCTCCTAATACAATTATTTCTCCATCAACTCATCAACCATGTTTTAAAGCTTCCCTTTGTTTATGTCCTCCAGACAATTTTCTTCCATGCCCAATTCACAATTTCTGAGCCTCTTTAACAAGTACTACTACATTTTGATTCTCGACTTGTTCTGATATAAAAAGCTATATTTTTTAGGGTGTGGCACGATAGTACATTGGATAGGGTATTTGCCTTGAGCGCATCCAACCAGGGTTCGATCTCTGGCATCCCATATGGTCTTCTAAGCACTACCAGGATTAATTCCTGGAGTGAAGGCCAGGGGTTACCACTGAGCATTGCTGAGAGTGACCCAGCAATGATTTAAAGAAAAAATTTTTTTAAAAACCTATGTTGTTATTTCAGATTTCTCAGTTCATCCCTTGTTCTAATTACCTTCATTTTTAATTTCAATTTTCAACATCAACTTTAATTTTCTAATTTTAAATATGCTAATTCTGAGATAGGCTATGTCTCATTTCTTTATTTGATATAGTAGTACTCATACACTTTTTATAGTTGATACCCTTCTGTTGTTCTTTAGTGTCATAAGAAGTTCTTTTGCTTAAGATTTGTTACTAATCTGATAGTCATTTATATTATATGTTTAATTATATCAATAACATTTTGAGTATTGTGTGCATAAGCACCTGGGGGTAATGTTACTTTAAACAATAAAATAGAATCTCCACTTTACAGAGCAAAAGAGTGGAAAATTTAGTGCTATATCGCAAATTAATCTGATATGCTTTGAAAACCACCAAGTTTTGAACATTATAGACCCCTTATGCTCTATCCATTCTCTAATTGAAAACTTTCATCTTGATATTCAAGCACATTCATTATAAGATCATAAATTTTCTAGTATGATCAACCATCAGTACTCTAAGTACTGAAACCAATACCAACCAAATAAAACTTATCCAAAATGATCTCCACTGACTTTGGGTTAAATAGCATCAACTTTTCAGGCTGATCACAACCCAGCTCACGCAGCCGCGTGGGCCGCGTGGTTCATCAAGTAATGCTCGAGTTTTGAGGTGACTACAAGATTACCCCATCCACACTGCAGAGCCTGGCAAGCTTCCCGTGTCGTATTTGATATGCCAAATACCAGTAACAATTATAGACCTCTTTCCCATGACTTGATGGAATGATTTGAGGCTCTTTATGTTCCTGGAGCGGGCAGATGCCCTTGGGCTATCTCGCATGTGCCAGGACATATTGAGATGTGACTGGTGCCTGCTCAAGTAATCGATGATCTACGGGAAGTCAAGTGATCAAGTGATAGTGTAAATATACACTTTTCAAAATATACAGCCATGATAAAAAAGAATCTGGTGTATCATTTTAGCTCATTTATACATTTTATGGTTACAAGATATTAAACAATAGTTCTTAGAAAAATACATGTGGTTGGTATTGGTTTCATTAAACTAAAAGTCAGAAATATTTTAGCTTCAAATTTTATTTTATTTTTATTATGACATCATGAGATAGACATTTACAAAGCTGTTCATAATTGGGTTTAAATGTTGCAGCACCCATCCCTCCACCAGTGCCCATTTCCCACCACCACTGTACCCAGATTCCCTCCCCTCTCCTCAGTCTGCCTCTATAGCAAGCATTCGTCCTCTTCCTCCTCTCTCTCTCTCCTCTCTCTGTCTCTGTCTCTCTCTCCCTCTCTCTCAGAAATTATTAACAGAGTGCATAAATGAATGGAGAAGAGACAGGGGCTATAGAGAACTAAGAGAAAGAAGTACTACTCACAAATGTAGGAATGAATCTCTTGCCCAAAATGAAGGCATATAGTGGGATTATATATACCTCTTTCATAGAGGTAGACCTAAGACGAGACCCAAGAATCTGTTGAAAAACATATTCAAAGGATAACATGATTTTTTCAAAGGGATTTCAGGACCCCAACATATGGCAACTGTTAAATATTTCTATAACTTCCACCACCAACCTGAGTTTGTTACCACCTACCTGAATTTGTTAAAGTCAGTTTGGCAGATGTAATAAAAGATATGAATTTGTATTGGGCTACACTGGCACGTGATAAGGTCAAATGGAAATATTACTGGTGCCCGCTTGAGCAAATCGATGAACAACAGAATGTCAAGTGATCAAATGATAGTTTGAAGGGCTGCCAGTAAAATTAGAACTGAGCTACCATACTACCCAGCAATTCCACTTTGGGGTACCTTCCCCAGGAAAGAAAAACATTCATTCAAAATAACGTAGGCACATCATTATTCTTTGCAACACTCAGTATTTAGCTAAAATTTTTATTTGCCTTAGATATCCAGCTATGGAGAAATGGATTATAAGAAGTGGCATATATGTACAGTAAAATACTACAGCTGTGGTGAATAAAGAAATCATACCATTTGATTAAACAGACAGAAGTGGAAATCATGGTAAGTGAAGAAACCCAGAGGGAAGAATAAACACAGGATGATAGGACTTATATAGGGTATAAGAAAAACTGCATAAGATGGGGAGTTACATCAAACTTGACCCGAGAGTAGATAGAGGAGAAAGAAAGAGGCACACAGGAGAAGACAGAGAGGAGAAGCAATAGGGTGGACTAACGGGAGGGGGAAGTAGGGTCAAGGGGATCATCACACAGTAGGTGTCAAGGAATGATAGATACAAATATTTAAAGCACAGAGTTAACAACATTGAAATAATATGACTAAAACTTTAATAACCAAATATCAAAAGGTGCCTGTTCACATGGCAGGCTAGTTTGGGGTGAAGGGGCAGAACAGGGAATCTGGGAAATAGAGGAGGGAGAAGACACTGATAGCAGCATCGATGCTGAAATATTGTATGTCAAAACTATACTATATATCGCTTGTAAATAAGGGTGATTGATTTTCTAATTTTTCAAATATATATTATTTTGGATCCTTCAAAATAAGAATCCATATATCGAGAAACTCCTGTCTATTCTGATGTATTTTTCTTTTATCCTCAAGAAATAAAATATGAAGCAAAAGTTCAACTTCTAATTTTCTAAGGTTCCATGCAGAGTAGAGTTGGTACCCAGAGAGCAAATTATGACTGCTTCCAATACCCCCGCATATTTAGGAAAGAGTCATCTACCAGAGATAAGTACAAACTCTACATAGGTAGAAAAGCAATAGAGCAGTATTTCACAGAAACCTGAAAGAAAGAAGTATAAAGGGAAAAAATAGCTTAGAACAAAGAAGAAAAGATTAAAGATGAGAGAGAAAGCAGCTGGAAAGATTTGGAAAGTGGGGGAAAAATCTTCCAAAGACATAAGCTCTAACCTATGAATTCATTGAAATTAAAATAATAGTGCATACTTGATTTTCTCTGATAAAATCACACACAATTCATAATTCTTCATACATAAGAGAATGACTTCTGATACAGAAAATTTAAAAAACTTTGACTATTTCCCTAGATAAATCAGAATCATGCAAAAATTTTGAGAACAAAGATATTTACATTTTAGGAGTAAAATTATACATATATTTCTGAAATACCTTCTACAGTATCAATATGTTTTAGTATATCCTTAGATTTTTACTCTTGATTCTAGCACTTACCAGTGAGTCATATCTTCATTCATTTCACATTGCAAATCTAAGTGCAGTATAATTTAGTAAGAAAGGAATTATTTGAGATCTGTTCTAGAATGGCACTGTATTTTGAATCACTGTGTGACGGTCAGTGGATGCTGGCAATTTAAGACTATATGGCCACTGATGTCTATTCCCTGTGGTCAATCTGAACCAACTTTTTAACTCACTGTCTAAGTAATATTAACTTTCTAAGCCACAGGGAACATCTTAGCATGTGGGAATTTGTAGTCACCTTGGGTGACATAATATTTCAAAACTTTGCATAGATGTTCCTGAGTGTCACCTGTATTCAGATAGAACACAAGATTGGAACTTTTCCCTCATTCCATGCTTGGTATGGACACCTCCTGTGTGAATTCCCTGGGCGTGTTCTGTGAATCATATCGGTTTGCAAGCAATTTTCATGTATCTTACAAGATATGTTTTGCATGTAAATGACTGATATTCATCAATTGTAAAACACCAACTTGAAAGTATCTATTTTTATCATATATGTATTTCCATTAAGTTGTCTGTCAAAAAAAGTTGCACTTAATATGATCACTTTTTCTATCTAGAAATATTTGTTAGTCACCATCTTTCAAAGTCATCAGTCTTCTCTTGGTTAACATTTACAGTACATAATTTTTTACACCTTTCTATCAAGACTCTGTTTTTCCTTTGGAAGCAGAATGTCTATCAATGATAGTGACCTTGATAATGTATTTAATAAAAGCATTTAGTCAAAAAAAAAAGTTGCACTTACCAAACTCTTAAAATTCTAAAGGATTTAAAATAACACAAATTTTTTTTCCCTTTATTATGAGGACTGGAAGATTCCCGTCTCATTTTATTTTTTTTCCTAACTTAATTTTTTTTTATTTTTTACAATTACAAAGATATACAATTAAAAAGTTCATATTTGGGTTTTGGTCATACAGTGTTCCAGCACCCATCCCGCCACCGGTGCCCATCTCCCACCACCAACGTCCCCAGTTCCCTCCCCCTCCCCAACCCTGCTCCATGGCAGGTTCTTTATTTCTTTCCGTTTCTCTTTCTCTTTTCCTTCCCCTCCAGACTATGGATTACAGAACATACATTAAAGGGTTGTCATGTGTATCTTTTTGCCTCTATTTAATGCTCAGTTCTAGGTTGGCATTAGTCCCCTCGACAATTGTTAGCACACTGTTCCATTTTCTGTCTTACCTAGCCTCCTGACTCCCACACGTTTGTGATAATTTCCACCTTTGACAAGACCTTCTGATATATGTTTCACTTGACCTTGGATATTGGTATCTTAATATGTACATATATATTTATATTATGCAGATAAATGCAGTCATTCTGTGTCTGTCTCTCTCCTTCTGGCTAATTTCGCTCAACATAATCTTCTCCATGTCCATCCATTTATAGACAAATTGTATAACTTCATTTTTCCTAATAGCTGCATAGTATCCCATTGTGTAGATGTACCAAAGCTTCTTTATCCAGTCATCGATTTTCAGGCACTCTGGTTGCTTCCAGATTCTGGCTATTGTAAAATAACACAAATTTAACATTGAAGTCTCCCTTAGATAACAAGTTTTTACAACATATTCTGCAACTTGAATTTGATACATAGATTTTTGCAATGCTGCAGACAGAACAAGACCTGACACCTAATTCAAGGCAGATATTTACCACCCATTAGGCTGCATTATTGGACCATATTGCAGTCTTCATAAACTACAGAGATCCCAAATAAAATCACTAAATCACTTGATCACTTGAATCCGTTATTCATTGATTTGCTCGAGCGGGTGCCAGTAACATTTCCATTGGACCCTATCACGTGCCAATGTAGCCCAATGGCATCTAAATATCTAAAAATCACTAAATATTATATGCTAATTTGGGGGAGTGGAGTTTGGCATCATATGGAGAACTTTGAAGACTCTATCTCAGAACCCAGGGAGCCTTCAAGCAAGACAAGATATGTGCTCTCTTTCCAGCATTTGAGATTAACATTTTATGATACATGAACTTTGACATCGGGCAGATCGGCTACCAGCTCTCCCTGAGCCCAGATGCTCACGAGGCGCCCGGGAGGGATAGTGGGTTCTAGCCCTGGCCCGCCACCCCAGCAGAGTCTTGCAACAAGCCAGACGACCAAGCTGCCATTTTCCACATCTGGACTTCCCTCTTGTCAGAACTCCACCCAGCAGAAGAGCCTATTACAGCCTGGCTCTTCAGACCCACCCTGCAGCAGTCCTTTTCCAGTCCAGCCCAGGTATGCTGATCCAGAGACTCACAGACATGGGGCAGAGCTGCTACCGCTCTCTCTGTGCCCAGCGGTTCACAAGGCACCCGGGAGGGGATGGCGGGTTCTAGCCCTGGCCAGCCACCCCAGCAGAGCCTCGCAAAACCAGATGACCCCCACTCCATGAGGGCTGCCATTTTCCACATCCGGACTTTCTTCTCGTCAGAACTCCACCCAGCAGAAGAGCTGATCACAAGCCCAGCTCACGCAGTTGCGCGGTTCATCAATAAATGCTGTATTTAGAGGTGACTACAAGAGTATGCCACCCGCACTGCAGAGCCTGGCAAGCCTCCCGTGTTGTATTTGGTATGCCAAATACCAGTAACAATTCTAGATCTCATTTCCATGACCTGATGGAATGGTTTGAGGCTCTTTATGTTCCTGGAGCAAACAAATGTCCTTGGGCTCTACTAGCATGAGACAGGACATATGGATATGTTACTGGTGCCCGCTGGAGCAAATCAATGATGAACGGGAAGACAGTGATACAGTGATACATGAACTTTAAGTTAGTGCATTGAACTAAATCAAAACTGATTATAGATAGTATATTTTGCTTTACATATTTATTATGGCCTTTCTAGAGTATAAATTATAGAATATATCTCAGAGATATATTCTATATCTTATAATATATTCTATATCTTATAGATATATTCTATATCTTATATATTCTATATCTTACATATATGTTCCATGTATATATTAACAGAATACCAGCTCTCCCTGTGCTCAGCTGATCATGAGGCATCCGGGAGGGAGGGCAGGTTCTGATTCTAGCCCACCACTCCAATAGAGCCTCAGAAGAAGCAAAAGGAACCCCCACACCACGATGGCAGCCATTTTCAACATCCAGAGTCCACAGCTCATCAGAGCTCCACCCAAGAGAAGAGCCGATAACGAGCCTGGCTCATCAGAGACCCACCCTATAGAGAAGCCTATTTCAAGCCCAGGTATGCTTGAACCAGAGACACAGATACACGGGCATAGCTGCTACCAGCAGACTCCATTGCCCAAGACTGTGAAGCAGTTCATCAGTAAATGAATGAACTGAGAACCTACCTACTACTACTAAGTGTATCCCACCTGCTTGGCAGAGCCAGGCAAGCTACCCGTATCATATTCAATATGACCAAAACAGTAACAATAATAGACCTCATTTCCATGACCTGAACGAATGGCTTGAGACTCTTTGTGTTCCCTGTAGCAAGCAGATGCCCTTGGGCTACACTAGCACAACAGGAATGAATGAAAATGTTACTGGTGACCGCTGGAGCAAATTGATGACAACGGGAAGACAAGTGATACAAGTGAAGCGATATATTACCAGTTATATTATGTCTATCTAATATAAAATTTGTATAGATGAATAGTTTTCTCCTCTGAATATGGTCTGGACATATATTTCTAATAAACATTTAAAATCTCTAAAGTATTTCTGAACAAAATATGATTTTGTTATAAAAGACAAATAAATACTTTATAGGACAGTTGTAGAGCAATTTATTAATTACTGCACTTGTAATTTAAAAAAAGTCATTTAAGCTACTATATTCTTAACAGTATTATTCACAATAGCCAAAATATGAAAGACTAAGTGTCCAAGAATAAGTACTGCATATATAAACTGCATATATAAACTTCTTCACAATCCACACTCTGCAGCAGGTAAGATCTCCACCCAGCAGATTAACCCAGTCTCCAGCCCGCAGATTAATCCAGTCTCCAGCCTGACTTGTCAGAAACCCAGACTACAAGGACCCACCACGCAGAGACCCGCCCTTCAGAGGAGAGTATTTCAAGCCCAGGAATGCTTGAGTCTAAGACACAGGTACACCTGGCAGAGCAGAAACCAGCTTTCCCCGTTGCCTCCAAATTACCATAAATATTCTACCCACCCCTCTGAGAGAACCTCACAAAGTAATGAGAATATAGCATTCGCATGGCAGAGCCTGGCAAGCTGTCTGATGTGTGTTCTATATACCAAATCCAGTAACAGAAATGTTTATTTTCCTAACCCGAAAGAGCCCTTAATATGGCAGCAGTAAGAAAGGCAAACAAGCAGTGCCTGATAAAATTTCATAGCCATCCTAGGCTGCCAAAACGAAGGACTAAAATGACTGTCTGTACTTTCAATGCACGTATGCTGGCATCGGAAGCATATATTGAGGATCTGATGCTGCAAGCAAAAGATCTAGTACAACATCATTGGTCGGACTGAGACGAGGAGGGGTCAGTTGCAACATGCTGTATTTGACACAGGAGAAGAATTGTTCCTTGGAAGATGTGACGAAAGAGGCATCGGTGGCATTGGTGTCCTTGTCAACAAGAACATGGCCATAAACATTGATTCATTTGAATGCCTAACAAACCGAATAGAATGATTACACTTGAAGAGATGTGGCCCACTGCCAGCAATTTCTATCTACGTTGTCTACGCAAAAAAACATCCACATACAAAGAAGATGAAATTGAGAAATTCTACATGGAAATGGAGGAGTTCTATAAAAAAGATCACACCTTCTACAAGATCATAGTCGGTGATTTTAATGCCAAGTTAGGACCAAGAAGATCGGCTGAAGAACTCCACATCGGGACCCATGGGGTACAATGGAACGAACAGGGTGAGAGACTATCTGATTTCATCATTCCACCAAGACCATTCATGGGAACTCACAGTTCCAGAAAGCTGAAGCGAAACGTTGGACATGGGAATCTCCTGGCGGACAGTTCCACAATGAAATTGACCAAATCATCTTCAATTGAAGGTTTTGTCTGACCGATGTAGCTGTCGTCCCCCAAAATCCAAACAGGATCGGACCACCGTCTCCTCCGTGCAAAAATTCTACTTCCCGCAACAGGGAGAAAAGGCTGCAAAGTTTAAGAAGAGAACTCCCAGAACAACCACCAACTGGGAACTTTTGGCACTATTGAAGCAACATGGGAAGATAACATCATTGACGACATCAATGTCGCCAAGAATACAACCGACTGGTTCAGCACCTCCATGATTGTGCGAAGAATGCTGAGAGAGAGACAGACACAAAAGAACGCCTGTCTTCAGAAACTCTCGAGCTCATTCGCCAACGTGGCAAGGCGCAAGCCTCAGAAGACCAAATGCTAATGTCCAAGCTTGCTAAGTGGTGCAGAGAAGCGATAAAAGCAGACCTCAAAGACAGAAGAGCAGAAATACTGGAAGATGCAGCAGAAACTGGGAAAAGCATTCACACTGCCGCCTGTCCTTCGCCAATTATAAGACCAAGATGACTGCCCTCCGACACCCTGATAGATCTATCACATCTTCCAGAAAGGCAATGGAGAAGATTATCCAGGACTTCTACTCAAATCCCTTTGATAGCCACATCCACCTGCCCACATACCAAATTCCACAGGATGGATATGTCATTCCCAATGTTCTCCCTTCTGAAATCAGACATGCCATCTTGTCGGTAAAGAAGGGAACAGCACCAGGCCCAGACAAAGTCAGACCCTGAAAACCTGAAGAATCTGCCGTCGGTACTCATCAATACACTAGCTATGCTCTTCACACGCTACCTGTCCGAATGCAAGGTGCCCTCCTAATGGAAAACCAGCAGGACTGTTCTACTGTTCAAGAAGAGAGACATTCACGACATCAGCAACTATCGCCCCATCTGCCTGTTGTCCGTCATCTACAAGCTGTTTACATGAGTCATCCTGAACAGGATTGGCAGAACACTATATGAAGGACAACCATGCAAGCAAGCAGGCTTCCGGAAAGGATTCAGCACAATCGACCATATCCACACAGTAAGCAAGCTCATAGAGGTTTGTAGGGACTACAAGATGCCACTCTGTCTCACGTTCATTGATTTACAGAAAGCCTTTGATTCTGTGGAGACTGAAACGGTCATTGAAGCCCTAGCCAAACAGGGTGTTCAAACCCAATACATCAAGATCCTTCGTGAGCTGTATTACGGATTCACCACCAGGATCTCACCATTCTACAAAGAAGTGATCATTAATGTGAAAAGAGGGGTTCGACAGGGTGATACCATTTCACCAAAACTCTTCAGTGCCACCCTCGAAAACATCATGAGACAATTAGAATGGGAAGGAATGGGAGTGAAGATAGATGGCAACTACACTACCTCCGCTTCGCTGATGACATCGTTCTAATAACACCAAACATTATCCAAGCGGCACAAATGCTGGCTGACTTCGACTGAGAATGTGGAAAGATAGGTCTACAGCTGAATGTAAAAGAAAACCATGTTCATGAGAATGAACTAGTTCCTGAGGCCCCATTCACTCTCAATGGAACAAACATCTCTGAATGCAGCAGTTATGTGTACCTAGGTCGAGAAATCAACATGATGAAAGACCAGAACCTGAGCTGTGCAGGCGGAAGAGAGCGGCATGGAATGCCTTCAAAGGCATCGAAGAAATAGCTAAAATAACAAAGAACCTCCGGCTCCGGGCACATCTCTTTGACTCCACCATTCTCCCTGTATTAACATACACCTCAGAGACCTGGGCCCTACAAAAGCAGGATGAGAATGCTATTTGGGTCTCCCAGAGAGGAATTGAAAGAGCTATGCTTGGAATATCATGCCTCACTCAAGTGAGAGAAGGAATCGGAGTTCTGACCTAGGTCGCTACTCCAGAATCAGGGACGCTGTCTCATTTGCCAAGGCATCGAAAATCAGATGGGCTGGACATGTAATGCGATTTGGAGACAACCACTGGACTAGAGCCATTACCGACTGGATCCCATGGCATATCAAAAGATCACGTGGCCGCCCACCTACAAGATGGTCAGACTTCCTTGTCAAGACCCTGAAGGAACGGTTTGAGGCTCTTCATATTCCTGAATCAACCAGATGCCATTGGGCTACATTGGCACGTGATAGGGTCCAATGGAAATGTTACTGCCGCCCGCTGGAGCAAATCGATGAATAACGGGATTCAAGTGATCAATTGATCAAGTGATATATAAACTCTAAAACATATTACATATATATGTACACATACGCACACAAACCTGCTTGAACACACAATAGCATATTACTTGGCCTTAATAAAACAGAATACAATGCAATTTATTGCCCATTGATGGATCTAGAAAGTATCATCCTAAGAGAAATAAGTGAGAAAGATAGGAAAAAAATATCTCAAGTATGGGATTTAAATAGACATAGAAGATAACAAATGAACAAAGACAGTGGATCTGATTAGTAGAGTTTATTTAAGTTTACTGGGATAAGGAAACTCTTAAGCATTTATTTCACCCTCAGTTACAGCTTAATGATAATGCAAATATTAAGATGCAAAAGCTGGTTGTATATAATACAAATAGCAATATAGCCTTCAGATAGACAAGCATTCTTAAAAAGGCAAGAAGACAACTCACTAAATATAAATGTAAATATTAATTTGACCATGTGACAATTTGATAAATCTCCCACCAAAACCAATACTGAGATATTAGTAAATAAATATATCAAAATAAATATAGAACATTGTTTTTACTTATTGATGGTTATAAATTTTTTGTATTTTTTGTTATTTTTATGAAAAGTTGTGGAAGATCAAGTTAAGGGATGGCAATGTCCACTGAAGTAAGAATGATAATAATTAGAGCCAGATTCACAAATGATGAGTTTAGAGTAAAGAAACTCATTATACAATTAGTATAATGAGTTAAGCTTAGTTACATATATCTAGAAATTCTATCTTAGTTTTTCCACGTGAATATATGCGAGATGATTTTAAATATAAACTTAATATTTACAACTCCGTCAAAATAGATTTATAACTATTCTATCTACTGTGTAGTATTTGATATGCCAAAACCAGTAATAATATTAGACCTCATTCCCATGACCTGATGGAATGGTTTGAGGCTTTTCATGTTCCTGGAGCAAACAGAGGCCCTTGGGTTATACGGGCATGGAACAGGAACAAATAGAAATGTTACTAGCACTTGCTCAAGCAAATCGAACAACAGGACGACAAGTGACAGGTGATACATTAGTTATGACAAATATAAGCACTATCAAACATCAATCACTGACACATTTACCAGCTGAAGCATGCCTAAAAATGTTTGAAGGTGATCTGGAAACCTCCTTAAGAGTAAGAACAAATTTAGTAATTAGCCTGGTATATATCATGTAATTATATTCAGAGAATGAATGCTCCCACGCATTTTAATAGAGATATATAAAGTAGCAAGATAATAGAAATTTTCCTAAAAATAAAAGGAGGATTATGTGAAATGGGAAGCTCCTGGACTTCAGAGATTCCTTGTGGGTTCCCAAAATAAATTTGATCACACAGGCATGAGGACCAGGTACATTAACCATACATAAAATAGGAAGAGTTCACTTTTAATAAGTGTGTAGGTGCATTATTGGAAAATGGGAATAAGTTTTTTTATCTAGGTCAGGTAAAATTTATTTTATCTTTTCTGCTTTGTAGTGAAAGTAACATTGTATTTGGGATTATAATTTTAAATTAGACTTTCCTTTAAACACTTCAGTTATGAATGTTCATACCTTAAGTGGATAAAATACTTTTTATGTTCTTTTTCATTTTGTGGAGCCACACCTGGAGGTGCTCTTGATTGTATTCTTAAGTACTTCAGTTAACTGACAAATCTATCCAAGTGACTGTCATTCCAATAAACCAAGTTTATTAAACTTGCAAAAAAAAAAAAGAAAGTAACATTGTATATAGACTCCAAACCATTATTAGGGTAAGTTGCTAACAGTTTATAAACCTGTTTGTATCCTATGTTTATTATTATTATATATAGATTGATCCAATTTACCTATAATTTATCAATATTTAGCAATGTTTGCCAGCAACTAATGAAATAGTGAAGTATTTAAGTCAGAGGACAATTTTTTAAATGTTGGGCCTGTGTGATTATTACATGAGCATTAGTATTTCTATATATATAAGAATATAAGTAATAAATTAAAAGACAATTCAAGAAAGTCTATATTGGGATCAGATACTACAGTCCAGTTTACAATTTTATGCTCATTATATTGATTAATTTAATAATAAGCCAACCAACTGCAAAAATATAGGAGGACTGTCTGTATCACTGTCTTCCCGATCATCATCGATTTGCTCGAGCGGGCACCAGTAACATCTCCATATGACCTGTCTCATGCAAGTAGAGCCCAAAGGGTATCTGCTTGCTCCAGGAACATAAAGAGCTTCAAACCATTCCATCAGGTCATGGGAATGAGGTCTATAATTGTTACTGGTATCTGGCATATCAAATACGACACAGATAGCTTGCCAGGCTCTGCTGTGCGGGTAGCATACTCTTGTAGTCATCTCAAAATCCAGCATTTATTGATGAACCACGCAGCCGCAAGAGGCCATGCGAGCCGGGCTGTGACAGGCTGGTCTGCTGGGTGGAGTTCTGATGAGGGGGAAGTCCGAATGTGGAAAATGGAGGTCCTAATTATAAAATATGAAACACGGGGCCGGAGCGATAGCCCAGCGGGTAGGGCGTTTGCCTTGCATGCGGCCGGCCTGTGCCGGCCTGGGTTCGATCCCTGGCACCCCATATGGTCCCCCGAGCACAGCCAGGAGTGATTCCTGAGTGCAGAGCCAGGAGTAAGCCCTGAGCATCGCCGGGTGTGACCCAAAAAGCAAAAAAAAAAAAAAAAAAAACAAATATAAAATATTAAACACATATCAAGTATGTGATATTATTGTTAGTAGCAAAATTCTACTTCATGGAGCGGGGAGAAAGGGCTGAAAAGTTTCTGAAGAGAACTCCCAGAACTACCACCAACTAGGGAGCTCTTTGGCACTATTACGGCAACATGGGAAGATTCCTTCACTAACAACATCAACGAAGAATACGATCAACTGGTTCAGCACCTCCTTGATTGTGCAAGGAATGAGGAATGCTGAGAGCGATAAAGCCACAAACAGATGTTTGAGTTCAGAAACTCTCAAGCTCATTTGCCAATGGATTTGGACCAAGCCTCAGGCAATCACAAGCTAACGTTGAGCTTGTAAAGCAGTGCAAAGAGCGATAAAGAAAGACCTCAAAGAGAGAACAGCAGCAGTACTGGTAGATGTGGCAGAAGCTGGAAAAGTATGTGCAAAGCCCGCCTGTCCTTTGCCAAGTATAAGACCAAGATGAATGCCCTACGACAACCTGATGAATCCATCACATCTTCCAGAAGGGCAATGAAGAATATTATCCATGACTTCTACTCTGATCTTTTTGATAGCCATGTCCACCTGCCCACATACCAAATTCCACAGGATGGACATGTTGTTACAAATATTCTCACTTCTGAAACCCAACATGCCATTTCATTGATAAAAATGCATATAGCACCCAGTCCAGATAAGGTTAGACCCAAACACCTGAAGAATCTGCTGCCAGTACTCGTCAATACACGGGCTTGGCTCTTGACATGCTACCTATCTGAATGCAAGTTTCCATCCCAATGGAAAACCAGAAGGATGAACTGTTGTACAAGATGGGTGACATTCACAACATTGGCAACTATCGCACCATCTGCCTGCTATCCGTCGTCTACAAATCATTCACTCGAGTCATCCTGAATAGAATTAGCAGAACACTAGACGAAGGACAACCTTGTGATCAAGCTGCTTTCCAAATAGGATTCAGCATGATTGACCACATCAACACAGCCATCAAGCTCATTGAGATTTCATGAAAGCTCAAGATGCCACTCTGTCTAATGTTCATTGATTAAAAAAAATCGTTGACTCTGTTGAGACTGAAGAAGTCATCAAAGCCCTAGCTAAACAGGGCATTCAAATCAGTACATCAGAATCCCCTATGAGCAGTATTATGGATTCACTACCAAGATCTCACTATTTAACAAGGAAGAGATCGTCAACAAAAAGAGAGGGGTTCAACAGGGAGATACCATTTCACCGAAACTCTTCAGTGCTACCCTCTAGAACATCATCGGACGACTGGAATGGAAAGGATTGGGAGTGAAGATAAACGGTCTGCAACTACACCACCTCCGCTTCGCTGATGACATCATTCTAATAACACCAAATATCTACCAAGCAGCACAAATGCTGCTTCAACCAGCATTTGTGGTCAAATCATGCCAACTTTGACCATGAGTATGGAAAGGTCGGACTGTAGCTGAGCTTCTAGAAGACAATGTTCACGAGAAATAGACTAGTTCCTGATGCTCCATTTGCTCTCAATGGAATGAACATCTCCGAAAGCAGCAGTTCTGTGTACCTAAATCAAGAACTCAACGTGACGAACAACCTAGCACCTAACTACACAGGAAGAAGAGAACAGCGTGGAATGAACTCAAGAACATCAAGGAAGTGGTAAAGAAGATGAAGAACCTGCATCTCCAGGCACATCTCTTCAACTCCACCATTCTTCCTGCACTAACACACGCCTCAGAGACCTGGGCCCTATGAAATCAGGATGAGAATGCTATTCGGGTAGCCCAAAGAGGAATCGAAAGAGTCAAGCTTGGAGTATCACACTTCACTCAAGTGAGAGAAGGAATCCGTGTTCGGACCTGCGCCGACAATCAAGAATCAAGGATGTTGTCTCATTTGCCAAGATGATGAAAATCGGATGGGCAGAACATGTAACCCAATTTAGGGATGACTTCTGGACTAGACTAGATTCCACAGGACATCAAAAGAACGGCGTGGCAGCCCACCTACGAGATGGTCAGACTTCTTTGTCAAAAACCTGAATGAATGGTTTGAGGCTCTTCATGTTCCTGGATCTAGCAGATGCCATTGGGCTACACTTGCATGTGACAGGGAAAAAATGGAGATGTTACTGGTGTCCGCTCGAGCAAATTGATGAACAACGAAAAGATAAGTGATAAGTCATAAATGATTGTTAATAGTATTTATCTAGAATAGTAGCCCAAAATTACCTCTCAAATAAAATATATTTAAAGCAATATTTAACATAAAGATTACAGGGTGAGGTAGAAGACTGTCATTTAAGCACAATACTTTTGGCCTCATAGTAAAGTGATATGAAAATATCTACCAAGTAGTCTTCCAAAATATCACAATTCTGAACAGGGAAGACAACTTTAAGGGCTTAGTACAGATTTTATATGCCGTCATCCTGGGTACAATCCCCAGCACCAAATGATCGACCTGAGCACATCCAGAGTGACACCAAGCACAAAGACAGTTGTCCCTGAGTGAGCTAAAATTTTAATAACTGTAATATGCATTAATCTAGTAATTTTAATTATCATGATAATTACTTATGCAAAAATATTTTATAATATATTTAGTGAATTCTATTAAAACTTTATATTACCTTGAATTCCATTCTAATGTATGTAAAGAAAAAATTATAACACTATAATAAAACTTTCTCAATGAGAGAAAATTATTAACAGTCATTGAAAGTACTACATAAAGCAAAACATATTAAAAATGCTTTAGGGATGGGAAGATAATACAAAAGTGGACCTGATTCTTTCTGTGGCTTAAGCTCTGAGTCAAATATCAAGTATCATGTCAAGTATCATGACCTCCCCTAACACAATTTGGGTTATCTGTGGTGGATTCACTGATTATGATGGATTCAGATCGCATCATATTAGAGGTAGTCCTGTGGCCTCTGTAATAAGCTTTCATATTATAAGCTTTTATAATAAGCTTTCACATTATAAGTACAAAAATAATGGTTAACAACAGAAGAAAAAGGAAATGGAAATGTGATATAAAATTAAAGATAAGCATTTCTTGTTAAGGAAGTGGAATTTCAGTGGTGAAATTAATATACTATACACATATTTTGGTTTGTAATGATGTATACCTGAAATTTATATAACATCACAATGCAATAATTTTTCAATGATTTTTTTTTTTTTTTTGCTTTTTTGGGTCACACCCAGTGACGCTCAGGGGTCACTCCTGGCTCTGCACTCAGGAATTACTCCTGGCGGTGCTCAGGGGACCATATGGGATGCCGGGAAACGAACTCCCGGGCCGGCATAGGCCGCATGCAAGGCAAATGCCCTACCCGCTGGGCTATCACTCCGGCCCCTATCTTCCAATGATTTTAATTTCTTAATCTAATTTCAATGATTTTAAAAAACAGAAGCAATAAAATTAATATAAAGTTAATATATTAATGAACATGTATAAATATATAAATGAACATGTATTTCATTTAATAGAAAGATGCAAATAAAATGGACTTATGAGAATTTTCATGTTTATGTGGAATTAATAATACCATTTGCAGGAGGTCTGAGGTTTTTCCTATTCTATTTTACTTTTTTAATTTATTTTTATAGAGATGACATTGTTTTACAAGAGTATAATGGTTGATGTTTAGGAATACAATGCTATCACACCATGTCCACACTCCAGTGCCAATATGTTGTGGACTATGGCTTGTCCAGAATAAGCCATAGTACCTTGGAAGATCACTTTCCTTTCCCCTTAGTCACCTCAGTTCTGCCATCAGTGTAATGATTTGTCTTTGCTGAACATTGTATCATCCCTTGTTTCGTTCTTTTCTTATAACACATATTAGTGAGTTATATATCACTAATATCACACAAGTTTCTTTCTCTTTTGCCTTATTTTGCTTTGCAAACCCCCTCCAGTTCCATTGGTGTAAATCTGCTGTAAAGTTAGGGTGTCGAAATCTACCCACACTGCTGTATGTGAGTCCCTACAGATGATGCGTGCGAGAGCAGATAAGAGGCCCTCTATCACCAGAGAAAGGTACTCTCTGCTCTTGGCTAAGTGTACCAGCAGGTTTGTCATCCCCTGCTGGAATCTCCAAACAAATTAGCAAGGTCCATTTCCACCCCATTTTAAATTGAACTGCCAACTGTAGCCAGACCCTGTACTTTGGGTTTCTAACAGGTTGTACTATATATTAATTAAACTAATTAAACAGTCTAAGCTATAAATTTGCTATAAATTTGCCAAGGCATAGAAAATCAGATGGGCTGGACATGTAATGCGATTTGGAGACGATCACTGGACTAGAGCCGTTACCGACTGGATCCCACGGGATGTCAAAAGATCATGTGGCCGTCCACCTACAAGATGGTCAGACTTCCTTGTAAAGACCCTGAAGTTTAAGGCTCTTCATATTCCTAAATCAACCAGATGCCGTTTGGTTACATTGGCACGTGATAGGGTCCAATGGAAATGTTACTGGCACCCGCTTGAGCTCGAGCAAATCGATGAATAACGGGATTCAAGTGATCAAGTGAAGCTATAAATTAATTTGTAAAGGAGCACTCCAACACATGATTAATAGAAAACTTTATTAGACATGAACAGAAAAAATAAAGGGAGCAGCTTTCAGCTGCTGTTAGATGCATTGCTCTTTTAAAAATATTTTCAATTGAATTGCTGTGAGATACAGTTACAAAGCTACCCATATGGTTTCAGTCATATAATGTTCCAACCAAATCCTTCCACCAGTGTACATTTCCCACCAATGTCCCCACTGTCCCTTCCTCCTCTTCCCCACCCTCTCTTTCTACCTCTCACTCTCTCACTCTATTTTTTCACTTTTAGGCATGCTTTTGATTGATAAACACTTTCTCCCCTCCTGTAAGGAAGACAGAGGAGATACTATGGTGCTAAGCCATGTTAAGGAGACAATTAAAAAGAAACTAATACATATAGAATATTTAAATACATAAAAATATAATTTTTCTGTAGATAATATTTCAATGTTGTAAATTTTTGATAAATTCAAAGTCGGTAATCACTGTCACATGCTAAAGATTATTATATGACCCAGCTAACTGTTGCTTTGATTATATCAAAATTTTATAGGGTATATCAAAGGCTTTATATAATAATTGGTACAAAAGTAATAACACTATTACTTTTGGTATTGATAGAGACATAACTTCACAAATAAAAATAGAACTATTCCTATATTATGTGGATAAACAAATAAATACTATAATAGTATAATATAATTTTCAAAAATTAAAGTGAAGTTTCTTAATTATACTCTTGATGAATTTTAAAAGTATTTTAAGGGCAGACCATCAGTAGTATTCATGCAAATTATGATTTCAAGACAAAATATTTTTGGCCATTGACTGATCTTAAATTCTCTTAAGCATAAAAGAAAAAATCTATTCCCCAGTACTCAAAAGGTTCAAATTTTTTAGTCTAAAAATAACTTTAAAATGTTTAATTAAAGACTAAAGAGCTGTATTATTTATAAATGTCATAAGAATGATAATATTTAGGAAAATTAACTTTCAGCATATGTTTACTGATTCAGTCAACAGCTATAGAGATGTGCAGGGAGGTTAGAGGGATAGTACAGCAGGTGAGGGGCATGGTTTGCTTGCAAATGAACCATTTTTATCACTGGTACTCCATATGGTTTCCTGATCTCTGCCAGGAATGATTCCCGGCACAGACTCAGGAATAATCTTCAAGTATAGTTGGGAATCGTCCAAAAATGTGAAGAAAAAGAGAGGGATAGAGAGGGAGGGAGGGAGAGAGAGGAGGGGGGGAGGGAGGGAGAGAAGGAGGAGGGAGAGAGTGGGAGGAAGGAAGGGAGGGAGAGAGGAAGGTAAGGAGGGAGGGAGGGAGGGAGGGAGGGAGGAAGGGAGGAGGGAGAAAGGGAGAAAGGGAGAAAGGAAGGAAGGAAGGAAGGAAGGAAGGAAGGAAGGAAGGAAGGAAGGAAGGAAGGAAGGAAGGAAGGAAGGAAGGAAGGAAGGAAGGAAGGAAGGAAGGAAGGAAGGAAGGAAGGAAGGAAGGAAGGAAGGAAGGAAGGAAGGAAGGAAGGAAGGAAGGAAGGAAAAGAAGAAGGAGGAAGAAGGAAGGAAGGGAAGGAGGGAAGGATGGAAGGAGGGAAGAAAGGAAGAAAGGAAAGAAGTGAAGGTGGGAGGAGGGGAGGAAAGAAGTACAAAGGGAGAAATAATATCCTTGCATTGATATGATGGCATAAGTGGTAAAGTACGTTTCTAGCATGTTCCCTCCCTGAATTTGATTCCTCAAAACCTGATGATCCCCAGAATTTATACTCCTCTGAGCTGGAGCACATCTCTTTGGTCTCTAAAGTGGATGTGGCACCCTTTGAAAAAATTTAACTGAAAACAGATCTGGGCATATAGACAGAAGTGGAGCAGGAGAGCTTTGAAAAGGACCCACAAAGGAGAAACAAGTTGCCACTCAGATGTTCTTTTTCAATTTTGTAGAAAAGCCTAATCTAAAACTGCGTATTTGAAAAAATATATGACCCATAATTTTCACTCCAAATGCCACCTGAAGCCTTAGGGTGGAGATCCTAATAGACTTCATCCCTTCAGATATAGATCCAAATATTCAGTGGTCAAGTAATTATGTCAAATCTTTCATTAAATTAGAGCATCCAGACGTTCCACAGTGTCCTGGGTATTATTTTTTTTTGAAATTTCCACTGCCTATGTTGCCAGCTTGAGTCCCTCTAAGAGCAAACCTTTGGAGAGGATTTAGCTCTATTAGGTAGACTGACAATTTTTTTCCCTAAAACTCTAGTTTGAACTAGTTCTTAGTTCCTCAACAGACTCATTATAACTTTTCCTCAAGATTCAGGCCATTATTGACTAGAAAAAATGTGATTTTCAGTACCGTTTTCAAACATTCAACTTCTAATATTAAGATTTATTCCAAATAAAATTGTCAACAATGTGTTTATAACCATTGGGATGAATATTTGATCCATCTACTTACCTCTAAATCAGATTGAATTTCACTGACAATTCAGTTGTTACTCTGGGTTATTGTTAGTCTGGACATTTTATATTATTTGTCAAATGTACAATAAAATTTAAAAAATTAAATTAAAAATAATTTAAATTACCTTAATATCAACTCATGTGTTGTAGCTTCATGCACTTCTTTTTTATTTCTCCATCATCCTTTGTCTTTTCTACCACAATCAACATTCTAAATACTGTACCAGTGTTCTTTTCACAGCTATCTTCACTTCCTTGTTCTTCAGGCTATAGATGAGAGGATTTAGCATGGGAGTGACCACACTGTACTGCACAGAGAAGACCAACCCCAGGGAAGATCCTGAGGTTGGCAGGAGATAGCGGAGAAAAGCAGAGCCGTAGAACAATATCACTGTTATGAGGTGGGAGGAACAAGTGAAAAAGGCTTTGCTTCTGCTGGATGTAGAGGCAATATTCAAGATGGTAGACAGAATAAAGGCATAAGATATAAAGATTGAGACGGAGGTTATGAGGCCATGAGGGATGACAGAGCAAAGCATGACAATGACGTTAATGGAGACATCGGAGCAAGACAGGGGGAAGAGAGAAGGTAGCTCACAACTGTAATGGGGAATGACCTGGGTGTCACAGAAATCCATTTTCATTGCCAGAGAGATATTGATGAGTGCGTCCAAAAATCCAAGTCCCCATGAGCCCCAGACAAACTGCATACAACGCCGTGCATTTATTATCTGTCCATAGAGCAGGGGTTGGCAGATGGCAGCATACCGGTCAAAAGCCATCACCGAGAGAAGACAGACTTCCGTACCTCCGGAGATAATCACAAAGAAGACCTGAACTAGACATCCTTCCACTGAGATCATTTTGCTCTCAGATAATAGGTTCTCTAGCAGTTTGGGTACAATGACTGAAGAGAAGCAGAGGTCCACAAAAAGAGAGGTGACTCAGAAAGAAATACATAGGGTATGGAGATGAGAATTAGTTCTAATCACCAGCATCATTGTCAGGTTCCCCATTATGGTCAGGAAGTAAACCCCCAGGAAGAGTACAAAGAAAAGAGCTTCCAGTCGAGGGTCAGCAGAAAATCCAAGGAGAATGAACTCTGTGACTGTACTGTGGTTCCCAAGTGTTATTTGCAAAGATTGATCCCTAAAATGATAACTGTTGTTACAATAGTCACACAGAAAGTATGGCCCAGATTTTAAGCAAGTCTGTAAAATGGCTTTCTATAATTTAAATAGCATGGATAAACTTCCCATAATTTAAAATGTCTTGACTCTTCCTCCAAAGACTAGAAATTGAACTCCCATTTGACCCAGCCATACCACTCCTGGGAATCTACTCTGGGAAACCAAAAATACACAGCGGAAACACCATCCCTACTTTTATGTTCATAGCAGCATTATTCACAATAGCCAGAATCTGGAAGCAACCAGAGTGCCTGAAAATCGATGACTGGATAAAGAAGCTTTGGTACATCTACACAATGGAATACTATGCAGCTGTTAGGAAAAACAAAGTTATAAAATTTGCCTATAAATGGATGGACATGGAGAAGATTATGTTGAGTGAAATTAGCCAGAAGGAGAGAGACAGATACAGAATGACTGCATTTATTTGCATAACATAAATATATATGTACATATTATGATACCAATATCCAGGGTCAAGTGAAACATATCAGGAGGTCTTGTCAAAGGTGGAAATTATCACAAACGTGTGGAGTCAGAGTTTAGGTAAGACAGAAAATGGAACAGTGTGCTAACAATTGTCGAGGGTACTAATGCCAACCTAGAACTGAGCATTAAATACAGGCAAAAAGATACACATGACAACCCTTTAATATATGTTCTGTAATCCATAGTCTGAAGGGGAAGGAAAAGAGAAAGAGAGAGAAAGAGAAAGAAATAAAGAACCTGCCATGGAGGAGGGCTGGGGAGGGGGAGGGAACCGGGGATGTTGGTGGTGGGAGATGGGCACTGGTGGCGGGATGGGTGCTGGAACACTGTATGACCAAAACCCAAACATGAACTTTTTTAATTGTATGTCTTTGTAATTGTAAAAATAAAAAATTTAAAAAAAAAATAATACTCCGCAAGGCTTTTTTTGATAAAACACTCCTGATTACTAACAATTAGAATATTGATAGTCACTGAGGTGCAGATATACGGATTTTGAGACAAGGATCAAATCCCAGTTCCATCTTGTGCATGTACATGCATCTCCCAGATTTCAATTTTCTTCTGAGGTAACTGAGATAACGATGCATCGGCTCTCAGAATTTTGAAAATCAAATAGCATTCTATTGTGATTTTAAGACAAACAATATTACTAAATATAATCTTTTGATTGTTGCATGTCTGTTTCAAAACAATATTACTAAATGTGTATTTTTAATTGTTACATGGAATCTTTTCATTGTTACATGAATTGGCAATTAAAAGCTTGCAATTCTGAAACAATGTCCAAATTGTAAAATAATGACCTATTGTAGATAAGGATAATCTTTCATAGTTAAAGTCATTCTTGCAATTACTGTTCCTGTTCCTTACTGAGAGGGACCTAATACAATTGTTTTTAAAAGAAATAATTGCAATAGTTCTTAATTGCAATAGTACCTTTTGTCTGTCGATATTCACAGACTAAAGAGTCAGACTGCCAAGCACAAGAAAGAGGTGATTAAAGAAAGACTGTTTTAGTATTCATAGCTTCATAGCGTGACCCACAAAGGCAGGCAGGGAAGGAAAGCTGCAGAGAAAGGACAAATTTGTAATCCTAAAACGGAGAGATTGCTAAAACACCTGAATTTTTTCTTTAATTCCCAACAATGTTAAAGAGCATTCTAGTGATGCTAAGGCATTTTCCTGATGAGAAAACTACAGTATTCACTCATATATTTTATTTGTGTAGATATTTTAATCTATCCTTTGACCTGTACCATGAGACACTTTTCTCAGTATCTCAGGACTTTTCCATTTCACTTGATTTTATTTTTCCCAAACACTCAGGTCTTGCTAGTAAAATATTGCCTATTTCAGCAATGTTTAAATACCAACATGTAAGACCTCTCGTGGTGGTCAGGTCCATTTTTTATTTTATCCTTCTGTTTTCTACCCTCCTCCCTGTAACGGAATCTAAGGGAAACTTTGGCTCTTTACATTTCCACTGATCATCCATAGTCATACCCTATTACATTTCCTGTAATACTTAAATCCATGTTACCTGTGCATCTCCAATACGTTCCACAATGTAGCTGCAGAGCTTCTGTTTGATTCAAATTCTAGGATTGAAATCGATCTTCAAGAGATTTTTTTAATAGCAGGGTGTTGGATATGTTCTGTAATTTCACCATTACTGAACTTTTTTCCTGAATGCTCTAAGGCATTTCTTTTCAATGATTTGAAGAATATTCAATAATCATATTTTTACCTCTTCATTTTTCCCCTCTGTGTGGCTATATTTATATGCTTCTTGTTTGACTTGGGAGCATTAGTAACCAGAAGAATGGCTGAATCAATGCCAGTTATTCCCTGTAGTCAGAACTTGAAATACATTTTGTAATCAAGTGTATATGAGGTTCCCATAAGTGTAGCATTTAGGTTAAAGAATAGACCCTTCAAATATTAAAAAAAAGTTAGCTGTTGTCATGTCTATTAAAAAAACATTTTTCAGAGGACATTTTGTGGCAATTTTACCCTGGAAAATCTTAGATGTATATGAATAATAGACTGAGTAAAAATTATAATAAACTTAGCAAAAAGAAATATAGCAATCAGTCATTAACCTAAGTGGACTAGTTAGGTTTTTCTAGTCTGATGACTATATATTAAAACTACATAATGTACAGCTAACAATTTTAATACTTAGTGATTAAGAATTTATTTATGGAAGAATTTTAATTGAATGTTGATGTAACCAACCATGATTTCCCCTTATTATTATCTACTATATGTGCATAAGTGTTTTATACACACACACAACACACACACACACCACACACACACATATATATATTATTTCAATCTGCAATACTTAGTAGTAATTTTAATTCAATGGATCTCAGATTGAGGTAGTTGCCCTTCATACATCCCTGATCACAGGGTCTGGAGTAAATCTTGAGCAATACTAGGTATGACCCCAAAAACATAGATAAATAAATAAACCTTGAGGTGATTGCATAATGCAAATTAATCAGTAATGAAATACAATTATTGGATTAACTCACTCAAATGTGAAATATAAATAATGCAGAAACTAATCTGGCAGAAAGACAAACAAAACCTCTGAATCTGAAATCTATGGTAGTTACCAGCAAGAAAGGATAAGGGACTAGAGAACAGAGCAAGACTCCCAAGTGTAGCACTTGGGAGGCCTCAAAAAATAAAATTACAAAACCAATAATAACCCCCTGGACAAATAATCCCAAACAAAATATTAAATTCAATGTTTCACTTGTCTTGTCTTCCCATTGTTCATCGATTTGCTAGAGCAGGCGCCAGTTACGTCTCCATTCATTGGGAACTAGGTCCATTATTATTACTGTTTTTGGCATGTTGAATACACCATGGGTAGCTTGCCAGGCTCTGCCATGGCTCTAGGCTCATCTCAGGGGTCCAGTCTTTTTCTATGTTAGACCATCAACTATCCAGGGTCCATGGGGCAGAGCCCTGGGTGTAGACAAGCCTGTGTCCTATCTGCCACCTGCCAACTCAATGTTTAGAGTTTCAATATTTTAAAGTAATCTGCAGCATGTTAGGCCTTTAGAATAAAAAGAGACACACAGTCAGAAATAATTAAGAACATGGGCAATGCTTAGTCAGAACTGCAAACCAGACCCCAGATGGAGAGTAAGTAGGTTTTTTCTGAGTACAGAAAAAACCTACTTGAATAGTAAGTAGGTTTTTTCTGAGTACAGAAAAAACCTACTTGAATTTTTCTTTTACTCAATACAATAAGTCTCTGAAGAACAAACATGTTAATAAGATTACCATACTTGAACTTCATTTAATTATTAGTAAATTCAGATAGTCATAATAAAAATAGCCCCACCACCTGGAGTCCTGAAGTTATTAATTATAGTTCTTGGGCTGGAGCAATATTCCAGCTGGCATTGCCCTTGCCTTGTACATAGCCAACCTGGGTTCAGTCTCTGTCACTGCACAACGTATGGTTCCTCTAGCATGCCAGAAGTGATTCCTGAGGATAGAGCCAGGAGTTAGACCTGAGAAGCACCAGATGTGGCTCCATGACAAAAACAATTTACTCTCCTGCCTTTGAAGTTTTGCTGACAAAGTGGTGTACTAGTGTGCTGTGTATGATACAGTTTTCTTAAACACTACCACCTTTTTCATTATATACCCACAACTTGAGTCAAAGTGAGCCATGATGGGAGATTAAAGAAAACTTTTCACAACATACATTTACTTTATTCTAAAAAAGAACTTACTTAAACAATGTAAAGATTAGAGGCTGCAGATACATAGCTAACATTATACTGGAGGCAAATAAAAAAACCTGAGGGCTGGGGGCTGAAGAGATAGTAGTGCATGTAGGTGCATGCCTTGCCTGAAATGACCGGGATTTGATCCCCAGTACACTACTTGGTCTACTGCCAGTCATGATCCCAAAGTGTAGGGCCAAGAGTTAAGCCCTGAGCAATGCCAAGTCTGGCCCAAAACAGAAACAAAAATTGAAGACATTTCCTAAGAGCAAAATCCTGTAGGATCAGGAAGAATACAAGGATATCCTCTGTGACAGCAATTACTCCTTATAATATTAGAGGTCTTAGTTAATTCAATTAAACGAAGGATTAATGAAGTATTTAAACTGGGGGACAAATTCAAAATTATGATTATTGTTACATAGTATAATAATTTAAATAAAATTATTAAGACTACACAGGATTATTTAAAAAACAATGAGTCAATATAGTAAAATGTTAGCTACAAAATAAATGTATAAAATTTTGTTGTATTTCTATATACAAACAAAAATTAGATGATGAATAAATTTAAAAATTAAGTGTCTGGGAATTAAGTGCAAGGAAAGAGAGGGAAATACTTATTATCAAATTCTGTGTCATCATTGAAAACCATAAGGCACAAATGGCTCATCCTATACAATCCAATTACAAGCATGGCTTATCCAATCCAACTACAATTTAATGTAATATCTTCAAAATTCCAATGACATTTCTCAAAGACATAGATTAAATGCTATAAAGTTTGTTGGATGCATAAAATGACATATATAGCCCAAACAATTATTTACAAAAAGAATGGAGGCATCAGATTTATCTGCTTTAAGCTATACTTTAAGGCTATAGCAATGAAAAAAAAAAGTTGTCAGTGAAATAACATCAGACACTAAAGTTACAGTAACATCATTAAAAATTTATAAACAAATCTTTACCTATGCAGTTAATTTACAATAAAGGAACCAAGATCATAAAGTGGGTATTTCTTTGGGGGTGTTGTATTACACCTACCACTATTTTTTAGAAAAAAATGTTTTTATTTCCACTACACTGTGAAAAACAAATGGGAGAAAGTAAAACCTCATCATATATGAATTGTCTTTTTAAATTGTTTAATTATACATACTATTATATTAGAGTATTTATATTAGATCACTATATTAAAGTATATTAAAACTCCTTTTCCATTTCTTTTGGGTAGGACTCATCTTGGGTGAGATCCTCTCTCTTTGTTGGGACACTTGGACTCTCTTGTATGGTCTAAGTCCTGACCAGAGCTAGAGTTCTTTCATTATATTGGATTGCGATGGTAGAGCTTTGCCGATGGTAGAGCTTTTGTACTACTGGAACTGCGGCAGACTCATGATTTTTCATCCGTTTCCCTGGTGGCCTTGGAGGTAGAAGACAACTTCTGATCTGATACTGTTGGAGACCCCAGCAGCTCCCGACATCCGGGCGTCCCTGGGTGGGCACAATTGTGCCCAGCTGATCATGAGGTGCCCAGGAGTGTAGGCGGGTTCTAGCCCTGGCCTGCCACCCCAGAAAAGCCTCGCAAGAAGCCAAAGGAACCCTCACACCATGAGGGACGCTATTTTCCACATCCAGACTCCCCACTCATCAGAGCTCCACCCAGCAGAAGAGCTAATCACAAGCCTGGTTGTGATCAATAAATGCTCAAGATTAAATATGACTACAAGAGTATCCTACCTGCATGGCAGAGCCTGGCAAGCTACTCTTGTCATATTTGATATGCCAAATACCAGTAACAGTTATAGACCTCATTCCCATGACATGATGGAATGGTTTGAGGCTCTTTATGTTCCTGGAGCGAGCAGATGCCTTTGGGCTACACTAGCATGTGACAGGATGTATGGAGATGTTACTGGTGCCTGCTCGAGCAAATCAATGATCAACGGGAAGAAAAGTGATAAGTGAAGAGATACTACTACTACTCTACTACTACTACTACTACTACTACTACTACCTACTAACTACTGCTGCTGCTGCTACTGCTACTACTGCTACTACTACTACCTACTACTACTACAATAATAATAATGATAATAATAATAATAAAACCAGCTAAGCAACTATTTCTTCAAAGAATAGAGACAGATGACCACAGATACAGAAATAAAACTCTGATACCTAATTATCATGGAAATACAAATAAAAGTGACCATAAGCTATCACCTCAATCCAGTAAGAAGGGTCCATATCTAGGAGTCCGAGTGATAATACAGTGGCATTTGGGCACTTGCCTTGCACACGGTCATATCCAATTTCGATTTCCAGCAACCCATATGGTCCTTCTGAGTTCTAGCAGGAGTGATTACTGAGTATAGAGCCAGGAGCAATCCCTCAGCACTACCAAGTGTGACCCAAAAACCTTAAAAAATAAAGGAAGAGCAATCTATATGTAAAAGCTTGAAATTCTACGTATACTTATGAGATGCCAAAAGAACGCTTTTTCACTGTTGATGGGAATGTAAAATTTTGCACTTGGAACCAGGGAAAATGGTTTGAAGTTTCCTCAAAAAATTAAAAATAAAACTTCAATATGACCTAATAGTTCTACTGTTATCTACATATCTATTCCAGGAGCACAAAAATATAATTTAAAAATACATATTCATCAAATATTTTCATTAGTCTCTTTTTAGTAGTCAAAGAAGAAATTCGAATGACCAAAAAGGCATTTGAAAAGTCCTCTTCATCATTAATCATCAAGGAAATGCAAATCAAAACAACAATGAGGTATCATCTCACACCACAGAGACTGGCACACATCCAAAATAACAAGAACAACCAGTGCTGGCATGGATACTGGGAGAAAGGGACTCTTATCCATGGTTGGTGGGAGTGCTGACTGGTCTAGCACTTTTGGAAAACAATATGGACATTCCTCCAAAAACTAGATATTGAGCTCCCATTTGATCCAGCAACACCACTCCCGGGAATATACCCTGGACACCCAAAAAATACAGAGCAGAAACACTATCCACACTACTGTATTCATTGCAGCTCTATTCACAATAGCCAGAATCTGGAAACAACCTAAATTCCTGAGAACAGAAGACTGACTAAAGAAACCATGGTACATCTACACAATGGAATACTATGCAGCTGTCAGAAATTTACATGCAAATGTATGGACATGGAGATTATCATGCTAAGTGAAATTTGTCAGAAGGAAAAGGACAGATATAGAATGACTTATTCATTAATGTGATATAAATATATACCAGTGTTCTACTAATTGTGGAAATTGTAATGCCAGACTAAAACTGAGCGTTGAATGTACACAAAGGGATTTACATGATAATCCCTAAATATCTGAAGGGCAAGCCATGATGTATAAGAGAAGAGAAAGAGAGAGACAGAGAAAGAGAGAGAGAAAGAGAGAGAGAGAAGAAAAGGAAAAGTGCCTGCGATAGAGGCAGGCTGGAGGATGGGGAGGGAAATTAGGGACATTAGTGATGGGAATAGATGGAGGGACAGGTGCTGGAACAATGTATGACTGAAACCCAATCATGAACATCTTCGTAATTGTATGTTTCATGGTGGTACAATACAATTTTTTAAAACTTTAAAAATAAATAAATAAAGATAAAATTTGGAACAATAAAAAGGGGAACAGGGGAGTCTGTCACACTGGTTAGAAGGCCAGTGTGGGTACCCGCAATAGCAGAACTCTGGGGACATCAGTGGCGGGGAAATGTGCAGTAGTGAAGGTCAGGTGTTAGGACACTGAATGACTGAAACTCAGTCATTAACGATTTTTTAACTGTATCTCACGGTAATTTGAGAAAATAAATAAACGTGTTTGGCAACAGAATTATCCACCATGGGGGAAAAAAAAAGCGAGGTGGGGGGCCTGCTCCTTGCTCTTTTGCAACAAAGGCCAAAATTTCTGACGCTAGGTGGTGCCAGAGAACCACTATAAAAAGAGTATACTCCCTCATTTCCGCCCCCCCCCTGACCCTACCCACACTCCAAATCCTTAAACTATGAATAAGAGTTCCAATTTCCTGGACTCTGTTAAGCTAAACCCAAGAACTGAAGCACAAAAGCCGGAGTAAGGCACTAGGAAACACAAGCCAGAACCATTCGTAGTCACCAGAAGAGAGCATTCATAGTCACCAGAAGAGAGCAATCATAAGTAGGGAAGCCGTGTAGAAGCCCACCAAAGTCCAGGACCACAGAAAATAGTCCAGAAGTCTCTGTCAGCACCTAAGAGCTAGTGCGGACATCTCAGACAAGAGCATTAGATATACCATAATGAAGATGTTAATGAGCTCAAAGAAGTGATGTTACAGGCTGTCGATAAAGAATTTGAGAGGGGAAATGATAAGATTGCAATCAAATATGACAGAACTGAAAAACATGAACAGTGAAATAAACTTACTGGAAGGCCTCAGCAGAAGAGTGTTGGCCACTGACAAACCAATGACCTTGCAAATAGAACACAGGAAATATCCTAAAAGCAACACAAGACGGTAAAATGTCTGAAGAGAAGGAACATACCACAGGATTATAGGGACGAATTCAAGAGGAGCAATATAAAAATCCTAGGAATTTAGAAGGTGAGGTAGAAAAAGAAGTACCATTCAAAGAAATCGGACGTAGCCCTTCTTAGAGTTGAGAGGTACATGCACCTGTTACAAGAAGCTGAAAGTGTCTCAGCCAAAATAAAACCAAACCAAAAAACTTAATATACATCATGGTCCAAATGACACGAGTCAAACTAGAGAAAAAATATTGACAGCAGCAAGATCAAAGAAGGAACATACTAAGAAATTCCCATGATATTCACAGCAAACGCATCTAAATGAAACTTACATGCAAGAAGAGAATGGTGAGAAATTGTAATAAAAAATATACAAGCTCATCAAATTGAACCTCTCACTATGAACACCATCGACCTAGGGTAAAATTCAGTTAGAAAGGAGTATACAAAGCCTCACTGAGAAGCAACAACTTAGTTCATTGTCTAAAAACCAACTTTGCAAGAAGCAATAAAGGATCTTCTTTGGAAGACAAGATAAACTTCACATCCATAATTTCAAGAACCTGATTACAATAGATTCAAAATATGATGGAATGTTTAACATGTAAGATAGGACCTTGGGATAAGGTGTGTGTGAGGTCAATGGAGACAAATGAAACTGCTAGCAAAGGGAAACTGAGGCTTCCTCTTTCATTACTGAATTATATATATTCCATGCAATCCCATCCAAATTCAGAAAACATTCTTCAAAGACATAATAAAGTAAATTATAAATAATAAAAATATTTCAATAACATGATAAAGTCAATAAAAAGTTTTTATGAAATTATAAAACAAAGTCATATTAAAAAATTAAAAAACTTGTAGACAATTCATTACATAATTTAAAAACTAGACCATAAAGCTATACTGATCTAATTAGCATAGTACTGAATAAGAATAGACTCTCTGACCAAAGGATTAGAATCGAGTAACCAAAGATAAAACCCCAGATATATGGTCAACTAATTTTTGATGAAGAGCAGAGCACATAAAATGGAGTGAATATAGCCTCTTCAACAAGTTTTTTGGGAAAACTGGATAACTACATGTGAAAAATGAAGCTCAGGCTTGAGCAATAGTACAGTGAATAGGAAGCTTGCCATGCATATGGCTGACCCAGATCCAATCCTTGCACCACATATGTTCTCCTGAGCCCCACCGGGAGTTATCCCTGAGTGAAGAGCCAAGAGTAAACCCTGATTGTCCCAAAGTGTGGCCCACAGAAAATAAAGCAAACAAAATGAATCTGGATCTAAGTCTTAAACCTTACATAAAAGTAAATTTAAAATTGATCAAAGACCTAAAGATCATACCAGAATTCATAAAGTATATAGAGAAAATAATAGGCAGAATTCTCCAAGATTTGGAACTCAAAGTTATTGTCAATGATATTATTTTAATGCCAAAGAAAACAATAAAAATAAACAGAGGCCGGAGAGATAGCACAGAGGGTAGGGTGTTTGTCTTGCACTCAGCCCACCCGGGTTGGATCCCCAGCATCCCATTTGGTCCCCTGAGCACCACCAGGGAGTAATTCCTGAGTGCAGAGCCAGGAGTAACTCCTGAGCATTGCAGAGTGTGACCCAAAAAAGCAAAAATAGAATAAAATAAAATAAAATAAACAGATAGGACTGCATCAAACTTGTTTCTGCATAGCAAAATAAACTCCAGCTAAAATTAAAGATATCCAATGGAATGGGGGGAAATATTTATATTCTGTAATCAGATAAGGGATTGACATCCAAGACATACAAAGCACCACACAAATCAATGACATATAAAAATATTAAATTTCTTATCAAAATTGAAGAGAGGAAATGAACAGGCTATTCTCTGAAGAAAACAGATGCATGCAATACCTCCAATTTCTAGCTACCTACCCCCAGAATACTAAAACATTCACCCAAAGGGTATGTGTGCACCCTATTCATTGCAGTCTCAGCACAAAAGCTAGCATATGGAATCCTATATGCTATATGGATATATATATATGCTAATCCTATATGGAATCCTATATGCTATATCTATGTCAGGTATACAATGACAGATGAGTGGATTCTGATGATGTGATCTAAACAAGGAATGAAATACAAAGAATCATTAATCATTCAATTGAGAGAAACTGGAGGATTTATGAAGTCAGAAGGACAAACAGGATGATATATATCATTTACCTTTGAGATATAGACAAACAAGAAAAGGGAATGCAAGGTATTAACAAGAGCCTAAATACTTGACCCTGAGATTATGAAAGAGGACAGGGAAGAAAAGAAATCAAGGGAAAAATGAGGATAGAATGTATAAAGGCAGAGAGGACAGGGACCTCAGGCACATAGATAGTGTAGGGGTGTTGTGTACCTGTATATATGTCTAAACCACACATTCAACAACACTAAAAGCATTAAATCCAAACTGCAACAAAAAATTTTTAAATGCCTATCAAGTAGGCAGGCTAGGAGTAGAGCACTGACCTAGTGGTACTGGTGCCATAGTTGAATAATCCCTGCACCATCTTGAAGAAGTTGGGATGTCCTCATGGTCCAATGGTGTTTTGCTGTACCGTCACATGAATGTGACCCAGAAGTGTGTTGTGACAGCTCCCCAAGAGAACAGTGTTACCACAAAGGGAGGCATGATGTGATTAAACATAATATGAATTCCTTTAAGGCTTCCTGCCTCCCCAACGATACCCTCTCACTTCTCAGGAGAGACAGGCATTACAGCTGTTGCCCTGTACACCAGAAACAGCTAAGCAGAACATAGCCACATCCTACAGTCTATGTGTGCAGCCTTGCAGTGGTAGGAGAGGATTTCCCATCATTTTTGAGATGAATTATCTATTGTTTCAAGGTATATCACTGTTATATCATTTACTTTTAATGATCATTTTCAAATTTTAAGTTCATTGTATTTAGGCTTCCATGATTTCTGTTGAAAAAAATTGTATTCAGTCAATTTGTTGCTCCTTTAGAGGCATACTAAACCCTGTTTATTTTCCAGGTAAAAATTAAAAATGGAGGAGCTCAGCCTAACAGATGGAAATGCATAATTCTTTGAAAGAGGGGTGTGAAACTGCAAATGAACCTGAGGCTATTTGGACAAGTAAGCCTTAGGTTCCAGATGTTTGAAACAAGCTTATAATAGTGTACCTGCCTATATCTTCAAGAATAAAAGTGTACTTGCTTATTAGTATTGATAGCTAGTCTCCACATGACTCTCACCTTTTGAAGACTGTTAGGAAATTCTGTTCAGATCTGAGCCACTTTTGCCTGTCTACAGGGTACTTGATCACTTGATCACTTGAATCCCATTATTCATCGATTTGCTCGAGCGGGCGCCAGTAACATTTTCATTGGACCCTATCACGTGCCAATGTAGCCCAATAGCATCTGGTTGATTCAGGAATATGAAGAGCCTCAAACCGTTCCTTCAGGGTCTTAACAAGAAAGTCTGACCATCTTGTAGGTGGGCGGCCACGTGATCTTTTGACATCATGTGGGATCCAGTCGGTAAAGGCTCTAGTCCAGCGGTTGTCTCAAAATCGCATTACATGTCCAGCCCATCTGATTTTCGGTGCCTTGGCAAACAAGACAGCATCCCTGATTCTGGAATAGTGACGGAGGTCAGAACTCCGGATTCCTTCACTCACTTGAGTGAGACGTGATATTCCAAGCATAGCTCTTTCGACACCTCTCTGGGAGACCCGAATAGGATTCTCATCCTGCTTTCGTAGGGCCCAGGTCTCTGAGGTGTATGTTAATGCAGGGAGAACGGTGGAGTCGAAGAGATGTGCCTGGAGCCGGAGGTTCTTTGTCCTTTTAGCTATTTCTTCGATGCCTTTGAAGGCATTCCATGCTGCTCTCTTCCTCCTGTGCAGCTCAGGTTTTAGGTCGTTCATCATGTTGAGTTCTCGACCTAGGTACACATAACTGCTGCATTCAGAGATGTTTGTTCCATTGAGAGTGAATGGGGCCTCAGGAACTAGTTCATTTCTCATGAACATAGTTTTCTTCAAATTCAGCTGTAGACCTACCTTTCCACATTCTCGGTTAAAGTCAGCCAGCATTTGTGCCGCTTGGATAATGTTTGGTGTTATTAGAATGATGTCATCAGCGAAGCGGAGGTGGTGTAGTTGCCGACCATCTATCTTCACTCCCATTCCTTCCCATTCTAATTGTCGCATGATGTTCTCGAGGGTGGCACTGAAGAGTTTTGGTGAGATGGTATCACCCTGTCGAACCCCTCTTTTGACATCAATGATCACTTCTTTGTAGAATGGTGAGATCCTGGTGGTGAATCTGTAATACAGCTCACGAAGGATCTTGATGTATTGGGTTTGAACACCCTGTTTGACTAGGGCTTCGATGACTGCTTCAGTCTCCACAGAATCAAAGGCTTTCTGTAAATCAATGAACGTGAGACAGAGGGGCATCTTGTACTCCCTACAAACCTCAATGTGCTTGGTTACTGTGTGGACATGGTCGATTGTGCTGAATCCTTTCCAGAAACCTGCTTGCTCGCATGGTTGTCCTTCATCTAGTGTTCTGCCAATCCTGTTCAGGATGACTCATGTAAACAGCTTGTAGATGACAGACGACAGGCAGATGGGGCGATAGTTGCCAATGTAGTGAATGTCTCCCTTCTTGAACAGTAGAACTGTCCTGCTGGTTTTCCATTAGGAGGGCACCTTGCATTCGGACAGGTAGCGTGTGAAGAGCCGAGCTAGTGTATTGATGAGTACCGATGGCAGATTCTTCAGGTGTTTGGGTCTGACTTTGTCTGGGCCTGGTGCTGTTCCCTTCTTTACCAATGAGATGGCATGTCAGATTTCAGAAGGGAGAACGTTGGGAATGACATATCCATCCTGTGGAATTTGGTATGTGGGCAGGTGGATGTGGCTATCAAAGAGATTTGAGTAGAAGTCCTGGATAATCTTCTCCATTGCCTTTCTGGAAGATGTGATAGATCCATCAGGGCGTCAGAGGGCAGTCATCTTGGTCTTATAGTTGGCGAAGGACAGGCGGGCAGTGCGAATACTTTTCCCTGCTTCTGCTGCATCTTACAGTATTTCTGCTCTTCTGTCTTTGAGGTCTGCTTTTATCACTTCTCTGTACTGTTTAGCAAGCTTGGACGTTAGCATTTGGTCTCCTGAGGCTCGCGCCTTGCCACGTTGGCGAATGAGCTCAAGAGTTTCTGAAGACAAGCATCCTTTTGTGTCTTTCTCTCTCTCGGCATTCTTCGCAGAATCATGGAGGTGCTGAACCAGTCGGTTGTATTCTTCATCGATGTCATCAATGATGGTATCTTTCCATGTTGCCGCAATGGTGCCAAAGAGTTCCCAGTTCGTGGTCGTTCTGGGAGTTCTCTTCTTAAACTTTGCAGCTTTTTCTCCCCGCTAGGGGAAGTAGAATTTTTCACGAAGGAGACGGTGCTCCGATCCTGTCTGGAATTTGGGGGACGACAGCAACATCGCTCAGACAAAACTGTCGATTGAAGATGATGTGGTCAATTTCATTGTGGAACTGTCCCCCAGGAGATTCCCATGTCCAACGTTTCGCTTCAGCCTTCTGAAATTGTGAGTTCCCATGAATAGTCTTGGTGGACATGATGAACTCAGATAGTCTCTCACCCTGTTCGTTCCATTCTAGGCCATGGGTCCCGATGTGGAGTTCTTCAGCCGATCTTCTTGGTCCTATCTTGGCATTAAAATCACCGACTATGGTCTTGTAGAAGGTGTGATCTTTTTTATAGAACTCCTCCAATTCCATGTAGAATTTCTCAATTTCATCTTCTTTGTATGTGGATGTTGGTGCATAGACAATGAAGATAGAAATTGCTGGCAGTGGGCCACATCTCCTCAAGTGTAATCATCCTATTCGGTTTGTTAGGCATGCAAATGAATCAATGTTGACAGCCATGTTTGTGTTGACAAGGACACCAACGCCACCGACGCCTCTTTCGTCACATGTTCCAAGGAACAATTCTTCTCTGGTGTCAAATACAGCATGATGCGACTGACGCCTCCTCGTCTCAGTCAGACCAATGATGTCGCACTTGATCTTTCTTGCTTGCACCATCAGATCCTCAATATATGCTTCCGATGCCAGCATACGTGCATTGAAAGTACAGACAGTCATTTTAGTCCTTCTTCGTTTTGACAGTCTAGGATGGCCGTGAAATTTTATCAGGCACTGCTTGTTTGCTTTTCTTATGCTGCCGTATTAAGGGCTCTTTCGGGGTCAGGAAAATAAACATTTTTGTTACTGGATTTGGCATATCAAACATGCATTGGACAGCTTGCCAGGCTCTGCCATGCGGGCTACATGGTACAGGGTACTATTTATAAGTAATTTGTCATTTACTACTGGTTGTTTTAAAATTTCTATTTTTAATCTTCAGTAGTTTATTATCAAGTCCCTGGGTATGATTTTCTTTGTTCTGGCATTCAAGGAGACTATTTCCTTACTCTGACACCATAATCCGCAACAGTGGCTGTTATTCCACTTTCCAGCATATTCAAAAATATTCCAGAATTTCAAGTAAACTGTCATTCTGTGCAGTTACTTCAGTGAACTTTATACCATCCTTGATCAATGTCATTGATATTAATGATGTATCACTTGATGTCACTAATTTATAATCATAATTTACATCCAGAATCATTTACGCATAGTGCATGACTCGCTCATCAATATGGAAAACATTTAATAGCATCGTGTAACTCCATTATCTTAAACCTAATATATATAAATGAATGACATTGTTTCCTTAACAGTGTTCATAAATAAGGACTCAAAGATAGCAAAGGAGCTTACTCCTATGTATCACACTGAATCATCTTGATTTGTTCCCAGCACCACATAAAGTCCACTGTGCACCACCAGGAATGATCTCAAAGGACAAAACCCTGAACACATTTGGGTGTGGTCTAACACTCAACCCAAAATAAATCACTTGCATCACTTGTCTTCCCATTGATCATCGATTTGCTCATGTGGGCACCAGCAACATCTCCTACATCCTGTCGCATGCTAGTGTAGCCCAAAGGCATCTGCTCGCTCCAGGAACACTAAGAGTTTCAGACCATTCCTTCAGGTCATGGGAATGTGGTCTATAATTGTTACTGGTTTGGGCATATCAAATACGACACAGGTAGCTTGCTTGTGCGGGTGGTATACTCTCAGTATGGGCTCTCATCTCGTGCATTTACTGATGAGACTCAGACACATGGGGCAGAGCTGCGACTGGCTCTCCCTGTGCTCAGCTGATCATGAGGTGTCTGGGAGGGAAGGTAAGTTCTAGTCCTGGCCCACCATCCCAAAAGAGCCATGCAAGAAGCCAGAGGAAACCTCACACCATGAGGGCCGCTATTTTCAACATCCAGACTCCATAGCTCGTCAGAGCTCCACCCAAGAAAAGCCGATCTCAAGTTCTGCTAGTCAGAGTCCCTCCCTACAGCAAAGACTATTTCAAGCCCGGGTATGCCTGGTGATATCTGCCATGCAGTGGCATACATTTGCATACATTGATACATTGGTGATAATGTCTACTTAAAAATTTGTTTGATTCAGGCAAGTAATGTTTTCTAGATGTCACAGTGACATGAATAGGACTGAAAACAATTTTGTTTTTTGAACAGGTAGAACAAAAGGTAAAATAGTCCTCTTGGTAACAGTGCTTTCAAGCATAGAAACTGAAAGCAAAAGTCTTCTGATAAACTCATGTATCTTGTGAGAAATAAACTGAGACAGGGGAGACAATTCATTGTTGGTAGACCATTTTATTTCCCAATATTCCCCATTCCTTGCTATTCTATACTTGCTGTTTGTGTAGTAGAGTACTGAAGAGAAACACCCTGCTTTAATTCCTCAAACATAATTTGAGTTTTGAAAGTTTACAGAGGCTTTGAGACTGTATATGTTCCTTCAGAGAGGAATAATCTTGTTACCAAACTATAGGATTTGTTAAAAATGTTACTGATATGTTGGTCAAACACAATAAAATATTTTACAGAGGACTTTTCTAGAAAACACTCAGCCATTGGGTTTTGGTGGTGCAGTTAAGTCAAATTTTCTCATTATTCAAATCCAGTCTTGAATTCTCAATAAGCCCCAGACAGGTGAATAAATTGGTCTGACCACTACTCTATCCCATAAGTGAGTATATAATGTCTTGGCTTAGTGAAATTAGGTGTCAAATTAAATAAAAAAGTAGAGAATCTTAAAAGTTAAGGAAATAGTCTGACACTTAAGGAGTACTTTCAAGCATAGAAACTGAAATATACAAATAACAAAAATATTAGAGTCTATTGTCAGTCTACTATCATGAATAGTCTGTGTGGGAGTACTCTTTATTTTCTTTCATACTTTCTAGCCCTGAGTTTTGTTTTATTAATGAAGGGGATTTCTCTTTGCAGTATACTCTTTAAATATGCTAAGGATTTTGTGTTTACACACAGGAAGATGTTTAATATTATACACTTGTGAATTAGTTACTCCTAGGCTTCCACTATGTTTCCTACCTAAATGCCTCAATTGCCCTTAGATTTATTCTAATTCCTCACACCCCCAAAAGAGGGTCCCTGCATGGAACTGGATGGAACCAGGAAAAGATCTCACCCTAGCTTTGAAATGGGACAACTAATGCTTTGAGTGCAAGACATTAGAGTAAACCCTGTTCTTACCTAAGATAAGTTGTGAAATGATAGATAGGAATCTAAGGAAATTGGATATGATCAATCTTGTGAGGCGAATACTATCTAGGCTAAATGGCATGATCTCCCCAGGAAAGGTCACCCTAATCCCTGGTGTAGATAATCTATCTTACTGTGTTTATACCAAAATGACTAGAAAATTTATTGAAATTTATTGAAATGATTGTTATCAGTCAAAGATGAGAGAAAAACAATGTGCCAGGGTTTTCCACCCTATTGCCCCTAAACCCCTACCCCCAGCAGGGGAGGGCCACCTGATGGTTCTATCTAGTTAGAAGGATGCTTTTAAGTATTTCCTTACTTCTTTGTTTGAGATAAAAGAGCCTTTTACCACTGGTACTCCCTGCCCCAGCCTTTGTAAACTATATATCCCTTGCAGATTTGGATTTTGTGTGTATGTGGGGAGTGAGTTGGAGTGAGGAGTTTGTGGAGAATTAAAGCCTTAAATTTTCTAGACTGGTGCTTGTGCTTCTTTGCAGCCAGAGAGAATGGTCATCAGCCCAAATGCGCGTAGGAACCTGACATGCCCCAGTACTGTTGGGGCTCCCGGACAGCCCCAGCAGTCTACATTCTGAATTCTGAAGAACCTAGACTGGTGTGGCTTTGTCAGTCCAAAGTTTACTACATTTAGAAATATTTGCTTGGTGGAGTGCTATTCTTCATGTGTCAATGAGGAACCATAAAACGAGGTTCCTGACTACAGGAAGATGAGCAGAGTGGAGTCAGGGAAAGCACAGAAAACTAAAACACTAGAGAAGAGAAGAGAATCCTTTATTGTGGATTCAGTGTTTCAGGTTAGAAAGCAAAATGTTTAGTGAGGTGGTTCTCAGGTACAAGCTTCTGGTGTCTGTTTTTCTGTTTCTTTGAGTTTTGCCCAGTTTTATTGTCATTTGAGAAACTGGATGCTTATACTTCTGCAAACAAGACAAAGTTTAATTTGTTACTGGGTGATAGATCTTGTTCATGGAACCCTTCTTCCCATAATCACTTATCCTAAGGATTTTTATCAGACCTCAGAAATGAGCTCCAGTGGTTCTGTAAAATGAAGTGTGCTGATTTGGGCATGAAATGCAGGCAAGAGCCCTGATGGAATAGGAGATAAAATATCAAAATGTTGGAGTCAACATTTTCATCAGAATAGTTCGAAAAATAGCTTGTGTTTTATTGAAAACAATATTAAAATTATCTTAAAATTAAAAAGTAGTTTTGAACAATTCAGAGTATTTCTTATATAAAATTTATTTCTTTGAAACCTATGTCAATATGAAATAAATGTCAATTATTCTTTTATAGTTTCAGTAGAGATCACTTTAAAATGTAATGGTCTATATCATGTAACTGAATTATTTTCATTTACTAGGATCATCTCTCTAAAAAAGAAGGAAATTTCATACAAATAGGAAAATATCTATTCAGTTTATCTCCAATCCCTGGTTCACACAAAACTGTAGTGTGCGTGTGTGTGTGTATATATATATATATATATATATACAAGTATATATATATATTAATATATTAAATACTATATAAGTATATATATTTGTGTAGCTAATATACTTAGTACTTAATATATTAAAACAACTAAATATAGTATATTTATATAAAGTATTATATATTTAATAATTAATAATTAATTATATTTCATATAAACATTATATATTTAATACTTAATATTTCATATTAAATATTTAATCAGATAGTATTTCTTATTTATAATTCACACTGATAATGTCTTTATTATGATTATGTTTCTCAGTTATCACTATTGGAAAGTAATTTCTAATGCCTAATTAAATTATAATGTTTTAGCCTAATCCTTTTTCTTATGTCTTTTGTTTTTTGAGGGTTGGGGGTTGCACATCTAGCATTGCTTCTACCTTACACTTGGTTCTGATGTTCAGTGACCATATTTAGTGTTGGGGGTCAAATCTGGGTTAGATTCATTCAAAGCAAGTACTCTAACCACTGTATTACCTCTCCATCTCACCTTATCCAATTTCTTGTATGAAAAAACTCAACATCCCCCCATGTTGTGGCATTGGAATTTCAAGATTTTATTTCCTCTTAATAATTTATCCTTACTAAAAAGACTGGGCCCCCTGGAATGAACCCCAGAGCCATTGCAGAGCTTGGCAAGGTACCCAAGGTGTATTCAATATGCCAAAAACAGTAACAATAATGACCCTCATTCCCAATGATTGGAGACATTTCTGGTGCCTGCTCAAGCAAATCGATGAACAATGGGAAGACAAGTGACAAGTGACAAATAAAATCTATACTAAATAATATTCAGACTAAATAATAGCCATCCCACATAAAAGTTAGCTATTTTATTTGGTATATAACCTATGTAGCTTTACTTGATAATTCGTTTTATAAAGCACCTTATTTCCTCAATTTAGTGAACAGAATCAATCCCCTTCGCTTGATTATATCAGTGCTAGGATTGATCCTAAATTCTGGAAAGTCCTGATGGAGCTGAAATTGGAGGAGAAAGTCTGCACCGTTATTTACTACCAGCTAAGAGTGACAGCATACTGCTTCTTGCTCCTTTAAAAAATATGTATCGGATGTACAAACTCTAAGGGTAAATTTTTAATGCTGTATTCCTAGCCTTTAATTCTATATTCAGGTGGATAACATCTTCCTTATGAGTTGTGAAAATAAGGGTTCACTCACCCATTTCCAGATGGATATGACGTGAGCATCTTGGAGCACTTGCTCATCCCTGGAGTGAACAATAAAGAGAACTCAAGGGTCTGGATATGGTTCTGTATATGACCCGTGTCACTCAATTTAAGCATAATCAAAGGTGGCAGAAGCCGTATCTTAGAAACTGAAGATCTATTTGCCTTTTTAAAGGCAATTGTAGAATGTAGCACCTTGAATGCACAGTGAACCATGAATAAGACTTCTATGAACCATGATAAGACTTCTGACTTATCAGTAAACGGTTTCAAGAATTATCCAAGACTCAGTCTCAGGACACTCATTGGTTTGTGTTACTTTTTATTCTTTAGGATATGAAAACTGCTACACTGAAACTGCAATTCTCATGTCATCCTTAGTCTCCTGCCTGTAGGCATGACCCACTTTTCATGAGGAAGAAAAGAAACAAAATATTGGAGCTTATATTCACCATTTTACAGCCTAGTTTATGAAACCGATACTCCCAGAGTATTGTAGAGGCTGCTTTGGAAATTAGGTTTTCTTCTACAGAGGAGAGAATTCTTCAAGTTATTGTTTTTCATCATTCACCCTAAGTAAACAACAGTTAAAAAGTTGCTTCAGTGTCTCACATGGATCCTGCTGAACTAAGTTTCATCGGCCTGAAGAGTGTAGATGACTAGAAAGTGTGCAGAACATAATGCTTCTCTCTAGAGTGGCTGTATTTAAATATGGCCAACAAGGTCTGTGGCCTTACATTTCTTTCTGTTTTGTAGAATATCTAGTAAAGTGTGGAGTTCATCGAATCCACAGAAAAACCTAGACTAGTCATATATTACTTTGATTTATTCTTCCTTCAAATTCCTGCACCCATTTTTGAAGTTTCCTCAATTACTTTAAGCACTTGTCTGTTCTTGAATGGACCCTTTGTTCTGATATTAAAGGCTATTTCATTAGTCATAAACATTTGAATTCTTGAACACAAAAATCTCCTCCATGAACTAGAAGCTTCAGCAACACAAGGGCTTTTTTAGAAACATGCACTGTCAAACCACACCTAGACCTGCTGAATAAGAATATGTTCAAGTGGTTTACATAATTGCAAGTTTGAAAAGCCCTGATGAATTCCTTTCTTGAATTTATTTGGGAGAAATCTAAACATGACTTTTATTCTAAAATTTGATGCCCTTGATTGTTTTGAGGGTTTTTCTAAAGCATCTTGGGATTTGAGAACTTTGTTTTGTTTGTTTCTAAACAAAAATGGATTTGTTTGTTTCTAAACAAAATGCATCTTGGGAATTTGAGAACTTTAACATGACCAAAATGAATAATTCTTTTCTTGAACTCTCCACTACTTAGTCTCTATGTGGGCCCTGCAAGTCATTGGAGCAGAACTTAAAAGTTGTTTGCCTGCTTGTTCTCTTTTATCTACAGAAAAGAATCATATGAATGAAAACTGAGTGTTCTCAGGTCCTCAAGAGCCAACCTAAGGGAGAGAGGAATCTTGCAGTCTGTGCTTGGATAAGACAGAAAAGAATAAGTATTGCTCATAGGAATCCGGGAAAGGTAATTCTTAACCTCACTGAAGGGGCCAGTATTCTAAGTCAGCCAAATGGAAGTTCAAAATATGAGAATTTTGAATAAATTCCAGTTTATTTCCCACCATCACTCTTGTCTTATCAAAAGTGGTACACTCTATTTACCTCCAGTACGAGCATATTTCTGCAGCTGAAAAAAAGAGAATTCAGAAAAAAAGTTAGAGACCCAGTACCAGTCTCTTCTGTTCTCTTAGTTTATTGCTATAGAAATTGTCCATAATCTGTAGGAAGTAGGGACTTCTTAAAAAAGAAATTAAATAACAAATATTTTTGAAAAACATTTGCCATGTTTTATGCCCCTCACATTTTATTACATATATATAACACATATGCTCACATTGTACTACCTATATATGACATATATGTTTAATAACTGTTTAGTAATAAATAGGAGAAAATGGCAGCTTTGATAGGTGGCTAGAAGATATAAGCACTCATTACTAATAGAAACAATTATTATAATAATTAAATATGACATATATGTTCAATAACTGTTTATTAATAAATAGTAGGAAATGGTAGCTTTGATAGGCAGCTAGAAGACATAAGCAACTCATTACTACTAGACACAATTATTATAATAATTAAATAACATTTTAAAATTATATTAATGGAGGCTCATCTGGGGAGACCACAACCAGAGGGCTTGGAGACCTTGGGAGGGAACCGTCTTAAAAGCATTGGCCATTATCTGCCTAGTGCTCCTGAGAGCCAGAAAGACCAGGGAATTGAAGCTCAGCTGACGAGCCACAATCAGATCAGCTCTGCTTTGCTCTGAGGCCACTCATTTCCTCACGACTACAACTCATAGTAAACACAACAAAAAATATTCTAAAGAGTATCCAGGCAGTGTGAGAAAGAGCGAAGAGAAAGCTTCCCTGTTTAGCCCCAGGGTCCAGATAAAGCACCTAGGCAGAGAGGACATCAACATTTCTTACAGGTAGAACCATAGTGGAGGATGTCACTTCTAGACTACCACAGCATCAGGAGGAAACAACGCAGACCCCCATCATAAGAAAAGGATGAAGTAAAGAGTCTTGATTCTCAACAAGGAAGACCCGCATACATAACAACTCTGAAAAAATATTCAGAAAAGAAATTGTGAGAGTATTTAATGAGCTCAAAGAAACAGTGGACATCCAGTAAAATACAATCTCTCAACAGTAAATGCACCAGTTAAAATTAAGAGACACAAAGTGGCAAAATAGGATTAATAAAATGAATCCAACATTCTTTTGCCTACAAGAAATGCATTTGAATAGTCAGAGCAAAGGCAGACTCAAAGTCAAAGGCTTGAAAACAATTCCTCATGCAAATAACTCATCCATAAAGGACAGCCATACTACTATCTAACAATACATATTTCAGGCTGAAAAATGTTAGAAGGGACAGTGAAGACAATTTCTTAATAACCCAGGGATATGCATATAAGGCACAAATTAGACTTCTAACATATATGCACCCAATGAGGGGACAGAAAAAATACATAAAACAATCACTGTATCACAGTATCACTGTCTTCCCGTTCATCATCGATTTACTCGAGCGGGCCCCAGTAACATCTCCATACGCCCTGTCTCATGCTAGTAGAGCTCAAGGGCATCTGCTTGCTTCAGGAACATGAAGAGCCTCAGTCCATTCCGGAATGAGGTCTATAATTGTCACTGGTATTTGGCATATCAAATACAACACGGGTAGCTTGCCAGGCTCTGCAGTGCAGATAGCATACTCTTGTAGTCATCTCTAAGTCCAGCATTTATTGATAAACTGAGCTGCCGTAGCTGCTGCGCAAGCCGGGCTGTGATAGGCTGGTCTGCTGGGTGGAGTTCTGATGAGAGGGAAGACCCCCAAACAAAAAAGTGTTACCTAAACTATAATAAAATATTAGGGGCCGGAGCAATATCACAGCGGTATGTAATATGTTATTATTATATGCTAAGATTTAAAGGAAGACATAAATAGCAACAAAATTGTAGTTGGAGATTTCAACACTCTCTGACACGTCATGATATATCAATGATATTGAAACTCAGCAAGGAAATACTGACTCTACAGAAAGAAATGGAAGAGAGAAGGCTAGTATATATATTATATATGTGTGTATATATATATATATATATATATATATATATATATATATATATATATATATATATATATATATATATATATATATATATATATATGTATGTGTGTATGTATGTATGTATGACTCGCAGACTCGCAGAAACGAGGCAGAGCTGCTACTGGCTCTCCCAGTGACCATCCGCTAACGAGGCTCCCAGGAGGGATGGTGGGTTCTAGCCCTGGCCCACCACACCAGCAGACCCTCAAGAAGCCAGACGACACCCCACTCTATGAGGGCCTCCATTTTCCACATCCGGACTTCTCTCGTCAGACCTCAACCCAGCAGACTAGCCTATCAGTGCCCAGCTCATCGAGTTCCACCCTGCCACAGTCTTTCTTATCCGACTCAGGTATGCCGGTCCAGAGACTCGCAGACACAGGGCAGAGTTGCTACTGGTTCTCCCTGTGACCAGCCGCTAACGAGGCACCCGAGAGGGATAATGGGTTCTAGCCCTGGCCCACCACCACAGCAGAGCCTCGAAACAAGCCGGAAGACCCACAACTCCATGAGGGCCTCAATTTTCCACATCCGGACTTCTCCCCCTCCTCAGACCTCCACCCAGCAGACTAGCCTATCAGCTCCCGGCTCATCGAGTTCCACCCTGCCGCAGTCTTTCTTAAATCCGGCTCAGGTATACCGGTCCAGAACTCGCAGACACGGGACAGAGCTGCTACTGGCTCTCGCTCTGACCAGCCGCTAACGAGGCGCCTGGAAGGGATGGTGTGTTCTAGCCCCTGGCCCACCACCCCAGCAGTGTCTCGCAACAAGCCAGAAGACCCCCAATCCATGAGGGCCTCCATTTTCCACATCCGGACTCTCTCTCCTCAGACCTTCAACCAGCAGACTAGCCTATCAGTGCCCGGCTCATCGAGTTCCACCCTGCCGCAGTCTTTCTTAAATCCGGCTCAGATATGCCGGTCCAAAACTAGCAGACATGGGGCAGAGCTGCTACTGGCTCTCCCTGGGACCAGCCGCTAACGAAGGGCCCGGGAGGGATAGTGGGTTCTAGCCCTGGCCCACCACCCCTGCAGAGCCTCGCAACAAGCCAGACGACCACCCACTCCATGATGGGCTCCATTTTCCACATGCTGACTTCTCTCTCGTCAGACCTTCACCCAGGAGACTAGCCTAAAAGCGCCCGTCTCATCGAAGTTCCACCCTGCCGCAGTCTTTCTTAAATCCGGCTCAGGTATGCCGGTCCAGAGACCTCGCAGACACGGGCAGAGCTGCTACTGGCTCTCCCTGTGACCAGCCACTAACGAGGCGCCCGAGAGGGATGGTGGGTTCTAGCCCTGGCCCACCACCCCAGCAGAGCCTCGCTAACAAGCCAGACGAGCCCCCACTCCATGAAGGCCTCCATTTTCCACATCCAGACCCTCTCTCTCATCAGACCTCCATCCAGCAGACTAGCCTATCAGCGCCCGGCTCATCGAGTTCCACCCTGCCGAAGTCTTTCTTAAATCCGCCCAGGTATGCCGGTCCAGAGACTCACAGACATGGGGCAGAGCTGCTACTGGCTCTCCCTGTGACCAGCCACTAACGAGGCACCCGGGAGGGATGGTGGGATCTAGCCCTGGCCCAAGCCCCAGCAGAGCCTCGCAACAAGTGACACTACCCCCCACTCCAATAGGGCCTCCATTTTCCACATCCAGACTTCTCTCTCATCAGACCTCCACCCAGCAGACTAGCCTATTAGCGCCCGGCTCATCGAGTTGCACCCTGCCGCTGTCTTTCTAAAATCTGTCTCAGGTATACCAGTCCAAAACTCGCAGACACAGGGCAGAGCTGCTACTGGCTCTCCCTGTGACCAGCCGCTAACGAGGTGCCCGAGAGGGATGGTGGTTTCTAGCCCTGGCCCACCACCCCAGCAGAGCCTCGCAACAAGCCAGACGACCCCCCACTCCATGAGGGCTTCCATTTTCCACATCCGACATGTCTCTTGTCAGACCTCCACCCAGCAGAATAGCCTATCGGAGCCCTGCTCATCGAGTTCCACCCTGCTGCAGTCTTTCTTAAATCTACTCAGGTATGCTGCTCCAGAACTTCGCAGACAAGGGGGCAGAGCTGCTACTGGCTCTCCCTGTGACCAGCCGCTAACGAGGCGCCCGAGAGGGATGGTGGTTTCTAGGCCTGGCCCACCACCCCTGCAGAGCCTCGCAACAAGCCAGACGACCCCCCCACTCCATGAGGGCCTCCATTTTCCACATCCGACTTCTCTCTCGTCAGACCTTTACCCAGCAGACTAGCCTATCAGTGCCCGGCTCATCGAGTTCCACCCTGCCGCAGTCTTTCTTAAACCTGGCTCAGGTATGCCGGTCCAGAGACTCACAGACACGGGGCAGAGCTGCTACTGGCTCTCCGTGTGACCAGCCTCTAAAGGGGGCCCGGGAGGGATGGTGGGTTCTAGCCCTACCCCACAACCGCAGCAGAGCCTCGCAACAAGCCAGACGACCCCCACTCCATGTGGGCCTCCATTTTCCACATCCGGACTTCTCTCTCATCAGACCTCCATCCAGCATACCAGCCTATCAGCCCCCGGCTCGCGTGGCCGCTTGTGACCGCGTGGTTCATCAATAAATACTGGACTTAGAGATGCCTACAGAGTATGCTACCTGCATGGCAGAGCCTGGCAAGCTACCCGTGTTGTATTTGATATGTATGCCAAATACCAGTAACAATTATAGACCTCATTCCGGAATGGATTGAGACTCTTTATGTTCCTGGAGCAAGCAGATGCCTTGGGCTCTACTAGTATGAGACAGCACATATGGAGATGTTACTGGGGCCCGCTGAGCAAATCGAGGATGAACGGGAAGACAGTGATACAGTGACAGTGATGTATGTATGTATATATATATAGGGCTTTTCATCTCCAAAGAATGCAACACACATTTCACAGTACACAAGTAATATTCTCCAAGATAGACACATGCTAGGTGACAATACATACATCAATAATTTTAAAAAGATAGAAATTATGTCAACTACTCCTTCAAATTATGATGCACTGAAAATAGAAGTTTATCATACAGAGAAATGGAGAATCAAATCCAACACCTTGATACTAAGCAATTCACTGCTGAACAACCAGTGGGTCATAGAGGAAATCGATAGATTCCTGGAAACAAATGAGAATGAACTCATGTGCTATCAGAACTTGTGGGACACAGCTACAGCAGTGTTAAGAGGAAAGTTTATAGCTCTGTATGTGTTCATCAGGAAGGAACTTCCCACTTAAATATTGTGACTTCACAGCTTAAGATCCTATAAAATTACCCATGAAAGGAGCCCAACACAGGCAGAAAGAAGGAATAATAAAACTTAATGTACAAATAAAAGAGTTTGAATCACAAAAAAAAAATCTAAAAGTACATTGAAACCAAGAGCTGGTTCTTTGAAAAATAAACAAGATCAACAAACTACTTGCAAGACTCACAAAAAAGGGAGAGGAAGAACGCTAATAAAGCACATCAGAAATGAAAAGAAGACATCCACAATAGAAACAATTGACATTCAAAAGATAATCAGAGGGCCGGAGTGATAGCCCAGCGGTAGGGCATTTGCCTTGCACGCAGTCTGCCTGTGCTGGCCAGGGTTCGATCCCCGGCATCCCATATGGTCCCCGAGCACCGCCAGGAGTGATTCCTGAGTGCAGAGCCAGGAGTAACCCCTGAGCATCGCCGGTGTGACCAAAAAAAAAAGATAATCAGAGACTACTTTAATCCTGTATACCACAAAACAAGAGAACCTAGAGGAAGTTAACAAATACCTGGATTCCTATAGCCTCCCAAGGCTGAAAGAAGACCCTTACTGCAGAGAAGATCCAGAAGGTTAACAGCTGCACCTCCTGTTCCAAAACCAGAGTCCAGGCCTTAAAGGCCCTGACTCAAAGAAAGTGTGTGTGTGTGTGGGGGGGTAACTGAAAGATGAAAAAAGGAAATCTGATGCCAGCAAGGAGAGCAGAAAATAGAGATAAACAGAGCAGGTGCAGAAAACTGAAGGTGTCAGAGAAGTTAAGTCAGTTGCGTACATTTTCTTGCAACTATGATTTTCTAATTTGAAATAATGCTTCTATTTAAATATTCTACATTTCACTGTATCACTGTCTTCCTGTTCATCATCGATTTGCTCGAGAGGGCCCCAGTAACATCTCCATATGCCCTGTCTCATGCTAGTAGAGCCCAAGGGCATCTGCTTGCTCCAGGAATATAAAGAGCCTCAATCCATTACGGAATGAGGTTATAATTGTTACTGGTATTTGGCATATCAAATACAACACGGGTAGCTTGCCAGGCTCTGCCATGCAGGTAGCATACTCTTGTAGTCATCTCTAAGTCCAGCATTTATTGATGAACGGCCATGCGGGCTGGGCTGTGATAGGCTGGTCTGCTGGGTGGAGTTCTGATGAGAGAGAAGTCCGGATGTGGAAAATGGAGGCCCCTCATGGAGTGTGGGGAGGGGCTCGTCTGGCTTGTTGCAAGGCTCTGCTGGGTGGTGGGCCAGGGCTAGAACCCGCCATCCCTCCTGGGCACCTCATGAGCGGCTGGGCACAGGGAGAGCAAGTAGCAGCTCTGCCCCATGTCTGTGAGTCTACATTATATTCTACATTTATAAAAATAAAATATAAATGTAACATATTCTACATTTTTATCACTTGTATCACTTGTCTGCCTGTTGATCATCAATTTACTCAAGCGGGAACCTGTAACGTCTCCATTTGTTGGGAGTTGAGGTCCATTATTGTTACTGTTTTTGGCATATCGAATACACCACGGGTAGCTTGCCAGGCTCTCCCATGGCTCTGGGTTCACTTCAGGGGTTCCAGTCTTTTCTATGTCAGACCATCATCCATCCAGGGCCCATGGGACAAAGCAATGGGTGTAGACAAGCCTGTCTCCTGTCTGCCACCTGTCAATGAAGCCAGACACTGAAGCCACACCTGCAACACCTCGAGAGGCAGGAACATTTTTATATAGATTTTTATATACAGAAGGGAATTGTTTCTGTTTTGTAAAAGCATTGTAACTCTGGTCGCTAATTTGAGTTTTCCTGAAATTAACAGAACAGACATACTTGCCAAATAATATAATTGACTATGTCTCTTACAGGACGAGATTGGGAGGGGTCTCCATCTTTCCATATAACTACATAAAGTACTGTTTTTACAGGCAATCAGTAATACAATATTCTCTCCATATTGTCGTATTTCTATAAAGAAATATATATTATCTTATTTGCCTAGTATTTCTGGATTAATAAATCAGTGATACTTTTGAAAGGGAGAAATCATTGACTAAAGAAAGTGTATCAAAATCATATTAGGGTTTGGAAAAATGGGAGCAAGGACAAGTGATGTGATCAGAAAATTTAGAGAAAATAAATTTATTCTCACCTCTCTTTGAATGCCCCTAAAAGCCATCAGCACCTGACAAAAGACATAAAAAGGGTGGGGGAGGAGACACTTAATATTATAGAATACCCCCTATCACACAAAGATCAACAAGAAGAAAATATCCAAATAATTCTCTCAAAAATTTGGATAGAGGAATTGAATCCTAGATTATAGAAAGGAGAAAGGAAAAAAAAAGAGTGGAGATTAGGAACCCAATCTGATTCAGAATGTTGCTGTTAACCATTATTTTACATTTTCTTCTATTTTTATGTAACTTGTCTATAGCCTTTTCTTTTGTCTGCTTGCTTGCTTATGTTTTGTCTTCAAGATCACTGCTACGGTGTTCAGCATTTTGAATTTTGTTGCTTTGGACTTGATACTATATTCTTTATCACTTTAAATTCAATTTGATGAATTATTTATTATTTTTCATTGATTTTTTTTCCTTGACTGTATTAAATTTCTCTGTCAGAGTTTCCTTTATTTTCTCCACCATCGTTAAGACTACTCTGTGATCTTCTTCAAATGCTGTCAAGGTCTAAATGCACTTGAGGACACTACTCTTGTTTCATAGAAGCAAAATTCCTTGGATTTTTTATTGTTCTCTATTTCAAATTTCAGGGTGGTAGTCATGGACTGCAGGCAAAGCCACAAGTCCATCTTAGGCCCAAGGGAACAGATCCTGTAGGAGACTGAACAGGAAGAATTCATAACTCAGTGGCAGGAAGAAGAGGTTATGGGCAGTGGGTCCCATTATTTGAAATGAGGTAGTCAACAGTCAACAGGGTTGTTGAATCTGTAGCTGCATCCTCTGATTTTTCCATCAGTTGTATAAAAGTGTGAGGTTGGTGGGAAATAGAGGTTCCTGCTAAGAAGAGAGCTTTCTTAAAGTGCCTCAAATTGAGAGCTTACTTGTCTTTCACTTGCACAAACCTATTAGATTTATGGGATGTGCCACTGAACTGGGGGTTGTAAAACTGGGAACACCTCCTGGTACAAGATCCTAAGCTGTAAATACCTTCTTGACCAGGGCTCTAAAGTACCAATGAAGGTGATTAAGTATGATATGGATTGCACATGAAACTTGATAACCCAATCAAAACTTCTCCCTAAACGGAAAACGCAATAAATCAAAATTGTCACTCTCCCCAAATTAATCTTTAGATTACAAGCAACTCTAGTCAAAATAAGGATAACTTTAGGAGCTGGAGCAATCATGCAGCAAATAGAGTATTTGCTTTGCACTCTGCCAACTCAGGTTCGATCCCCAGGATCCCATATGGTCCCCTTAGCACCTCTAGGAGTAATTCCTGAGTGCAGAGCCATGAGTAATTCCTCAGTGCAAAGTCATTTAGGTGTGACCCAAAAAGACCCCAAAAAAGCATGACTTTAATAAAACAGGTCAAACTTATTCTAAAATTTGTATGAGTAAGAATATCTAAGTTCGGGCCGGAGCGATAGCCCAGAGGGTAGGGCGTTTGCCTTGCACGTATGCCGGCCCGGGTTCAATCCCGGCATCCCATATGGTCCCCGAGCACCGCCAGGAGTAATTCCTGAGCACAGAGCCAGGAGTAACCCCTGAGCATCGCGGGTGTGACCCAAAAAAGCAAAAAAAAAAAAAAAAGAATATCTAAGTTCTTGAGACTAGTTAATGGTTCATCAAACACTTTTTAAACTATAAAAAAACACTAAGATGGCATAACGGTAGATAAATATAAAAACAAAGTTCTCAGATGTCATTTACTTACCTTCCTTAACCCCCTTGATGGAACTTTTGGTACCATTTTAAGGTAATTTTGGTTTAAGTAAAGCCGGAGGTTTACTATAATGATAAAGAGTCAGAAATACTAATATCCCACAATGTATAGGACACCACTCTACAGCAAGGTATCATATAATTCAAAACATAAATAATGTTGTGCTTGAGTAATTCTGGTATATAATAATTAGAACCTCCATATGTGAAAAATTGCACTATACCAAACATTGAATTATAAATCAGTGGGTTAATGGTAGCTTTTCAAAATACATGATTAAAAAGACTGTCTTTAAGTGCTGAGACTATTGCAAAATTCAATTCACATTTATAACTATTTTTAAAAATTTATTGTCACTGAGGAATTATAGTTAACATCAATATCAAAATTAGTTATAAGCATATTTCAAGATAAAATTACTTTTAAGTTATAAAACCATAGAAAATTATATGGCCATTGAGTTAAAATATTTTTAATATATAAAACAAAGTAAAACAGATTATTTTTATTGGGACTCTTTGGGCCTCTTGAATCTTGGTGCCTGTAATCCTCAACTCTAAGAATTTCTCATCCATGATTTCTTTAACTATTGTTTCTTCACATTTACCTTCCTGTTTCTTCAGGAGCATCTTACATTGATGCTCTTGAACTCAGACCATAGTTTTCTAGTATGCATTTCATTTATTTTCAAACTATTTTCCACTTTTTTCGCTCTGTGCCAAGAGTTTCCTCCTTCTTATCTTGTAGTTCTTCAACGTTTTGCTCAACTTCTATTATTTTGCTATTCTTATAACTTTTTTCTATTGCCTACCATGTACTTCATTTCTCTCATTTCTGACAAATAACTTTCAGCTCTTGTACTTTCTTGTCTTTTGTGATTACATGAGCTTTGTTTATTTGAATTCATTGCTTGGTGAATTTCTGCAATTTTTCCTCATTGTTTTCCTTATGTTCTTTATGTGCTGTAGGTGAGTTTTTGCAGTTATTTTTTTATAGTTTTTGCACCACCTGTGAAGGAATTTACTGGAATTTACTGTCTTCTCTGCCTGTCCTCACAGAATAAAGAGAATAATATCTATAATAGGATGTAATTTAAAGAATATATCTATCATGTGACTGCTGACACAGTCATGTGCTTCAGGAGCTGTAGTACAGGCCTGTAATATAACACAGGTTAAGTTCAAGGTTACTGGAACACACTGAGGAGGGAGGAGCTCTACTTCCTATCGGAGGTCTGTTTCGTCTTCAGAATAGGCCCAGTGCATCAGTTAGAGGCAAACCTCATGAGACAGTGGAAAAACAAACAGAAGGTCGTGCTCTAGCATTTAAATAAAGTTGGATTTAATTTCATTTGTTAATGTTTCACATAAATGATATGAAGATAAAGGCACTATATTTGTACACATGGTTTGGAAATAGAGTGATGTCAACCTTCCCTATGTATATGGGAATATAGTTATACATATTTGAGGCTTGAGAAATGTCAAGCCTACAATCTCAATTATATGTAAAACACCAGAAATTGAGGGGTAAAGGTACTGTAAATCAGGCATAAATAAGATTCCATGAATTGCAAGTAGAAGTCAAGATGGACTACTGATACACGTAGACACCTTTTTCTGAGTAATTCGAAAGGAAATTATAACCATGGTAATTTTTTTTTTTTTTTTTTGCTTTTTTGGGTCATACCCAGTGACGCTCAGAGGTTATTCTTGGCTCTGCTCTCAGGAATTACTCCTGACACTGTGCGGGGGACCATATGGGATGCCAGGGATCGAACCCTGGTTGGCCGCATGCAAGGCAAGCGCCCTATCTGCTGTGCTATTACTCTGGCCACACCCATAGTAATTTTTATCATAAATCATTATTAATGGAAAATACTGCTTCCTTCTGAAGTCTTCTCATACCTCTCACCACTTAGATAAATACCTGATCCCACAGAACTTCAGAGATCATCACCTGTGTTTTCTGTTGAAAATAGAGACAAATATTGGGAACATCAGCTTATATTTCCTAGAATATAAATTAACATATTATGAAACTAACAGAAAACCAATTTTTTTTTGGAACTGAGAAGTGCACTTGCAATTACCCTATTTTCTTTAAGGCAGTCTAATTTCTGGTCTCCATCAGATCCAGCGAGTCATTTTCAGTTGATAATTGTCAGCTTTCAAACTGAATCATTTTTATCCACCTTACCAAGACCCACTAAGTTACCTGCGTCTAGAGTCATATCAAGGGAGCCATATTGAAAGTACCCAATATTAGAATTCAATGAATCACAAACTTTTGAAGAACAGCCTAAACTGCAATTCCAATGCCTTCTAAGATAGGGTCCTTGTTTGGTAACTGTTCTGCATCCTGGACATAGCATCTTCTCTGCTTACCCAAGGAACAGGTAGCCCTCAACAGATTTGATATATTTGAAAGCATTTCTTACATTTAGTGCCATTGTGTCTTTGTTGTGTTTTCTGGAAGAAAACAATAATATAGATCGTAAGAGTCACAGAGTTTGCAATAATGGAAAGATAAAAGAATGAGTCCAACTTCACACCCTTTGCATAAACATCTCTATTAACACCTTCAATCTTAGGAGTATCTCTCTGAGAGATTAAGAGCTCAGTTAAGAGGTCCCAGCATATTGTTATATAAATGAGAATGATTTTTTTTCTCATTTGAGTAAAAATGTCTAAAGAATACCAAACACAAATAGATATGTTGTACGCGTTGTAAGGAAAATACTTTGCCTATGTCAGTCTTTTCACTACAATAAAGCATGTTGTCAGAATTTAAAAAGGCTTTCCCCCTTGTTCTTTTTCTCAACAACAGCATAGTATAAAATATAGGGAACTGGAAACAGAAAAGGACAGGTTCTCTTTGAAACAACACATAGATACCACTAGCTGGTTTACAACATCTATTCAAGACATCCACTCATCAAATTAATGGAATTTCTCACCTGCAAGTAACCCTCTCATGATCACACCTTTGTCGGGGAACACAGCGGGGTCCCCGACAGTGCTAGGGCTGAAGTTCTCTTCTACCTCCAAGGATGCCAGGAGAACAGATGAAAACTCACGAGTCGGTGCAGTTCCAAAAAGGCTTTTAATAGTACAAAAGCTCTCCCACAGCACTCCAATATAATGTACAAACTCTAACTCTGGTCCGAACTTAGACTAAACAAGAGAGCCTAACCAAAGAGAGAGGATCTCACCCGAGCTGAGTCTTACCTAGAAGAAGGAGCAAAAGGCCAAAGAGCAAAAAGCAAAAAGCAAAAAGCCGCAAGGCTGAGGAGCCAAAAGCCGAAAGCTAAAAAGGCCCAAAAGGCAAAAGTTGAAGAGTGAAGGGGCCTCAAGTCAGCCCCTTATATACACCAAAGTAATCCAATCGGGAGGGTCATGTCAACAAAGAACTCTAAACAGAGTGTAGTGCCACACCCTATTGTAGGTATAAACAAAGGTTATGCCAAAAGTCTAATCCTTTCTACCAAGATTATCTCATGTAAAACACTGGAGAGAGAGAGAGAGAGAGGGCTGATATAAAGTAATACATCTTAACTTCATGAGCTTCATGTAATCTAGACGGTACCCACAAGGTCCTTCTTCTTATTATCTGCACCAGGATGATTCTGAGTATCTTGTTCTCCTGTACTGAAAGGGTCACACTCGCCTGCTTAGAGCAAACTAGTATGATCCTTCCTATAGTCTTCCTATAGTCTCAGCGTAGCCAGGGTGGTAGTCTCCTGGTAAATTCTAACTGTCCCACGCTGGGTGCAGTGGGTATAAAGAGGAGCTGTGTCCAATCTAGAAAACATAGAAGTCTTAGTAGATGTATAAGTCAGAAGTTATTCAATCAAGGTGACTTCTGTAAGTGCCACACCCTCTAGCAGTGTTTACAAAGAAGAGAAGTCTCATTAGAATGAACCTTGACTTAAGTAGATTAAGATGGGAGTGGGCAAAACAACAAAACTCCCAGAATAGCTAAACCTGTCCTCCAACACACCTTGATGCACATTAAATTGGATCATGCCCACACCTTCAGGTGCAAGTTCATTGTCTATGGACAGCACACAAATATCAAAAGCTTGTTCCAGTTTGTTGGAATGGAAGAATGAAGATAAATCTTAAATACTTTTAAAGGTCAAAATCTTGAAAAAAGTGAAAAAAGACTGCCATTTTCTAGAATGGTACTAGTGGCTAATACAAGGTACAAAATATTAAACATTCTCCGAGATGGATCAAGAAAATAGGTAGCTGTATACCCAAGAAGAAGGTCAGATACCCCAGATACCCCAAACCTTCTGCTGGACTCATAATTATCTCACTCCTAAAACTACTAGTAAATATTAGAGTAGGAAATCTTTAAATAAAAGAGGGCATGGATATAAGTTATGACACATTGAGAATAACAAACCAAGGTGTATTTTACACCATGGAAAGAAATTTAAAAACTTCCAATGAGGGTCAAAGTTATGAAAAAAAATATTAAAGAAGAAGAGCAGAAAGCTGTAAAAGAACAGCAGAAAGCTGTAAAAGAACAGAGAATGGGGAATAAAAATTTTGGTCAATATAAATTTTCAGTTCAAAAATAACTAAGATATGTGACCAAATGTACAGACTGATGTGTATAATTAAGAACACTACATTATATAATTTAATTAGAGAAGATTCCATGACATTCTTCAAAGAAATTGATGAAACACTCCTGAAATTTGTATGGAATAATAAACCCCCACAGATAGCTAAAGCAATCCTTGGGAAAAAGAAGATGGGAGGCATCACTTTTCCCATTTACAAACTGTACTGCAAAGCAGTAGTAATTAAAACAGCATGGTATTAGAGTAAAAACACACCTGAAGACCTTTCAATACACTTGAGTACCCTGATACCCATCCTCAAATACATGATCATTTAATCTTTGATAAAGGAGCAAAGAGTATCAAACAAAGCAAGGAAAGCCTCTTCAACAAGTGGTGCTGGGAAAATTGGGCAGTTACATATAAAAAATGAATTTGGACCTCTAACACCATGCACAAAAGTCAGATCAAAATGCATTAAAGATCTCAATATCAGACCTGAACTCATAAAGCACATTGAACAAAACATAGGAAAAATCCTCTGTGACACTGAAACTAAAGACATCTTCCAAGATGAAACACCACTAACAAAGCAACTAGAAGCAAAACTAAACATACGGGACTACATAAAACTAAAAAGCTTCTTCACCTCAAAAGAAACAGTGAACAAGATACAAAGAGAGTCCACAGAGTGGGAAAGAATATTTACCTAATACCTATCTGATAAGGGGTTAATATCCAGGATATATCAGGCACTACAGCAGTCTTTATTAAACCCAGTCCTGGTATGCCTGATCCAGAGACTCACATACATAGGCAGAGCTGCTACCCGCTCTCCCTGTGCCTAGCTAATCATGAGGGCCCGGGAGGGAAGTCCTTTCTAGCCCTGGCCCGCCATCTCAGCAGAGCCTCTGAAGAAGCCAGAGGAACCCCTATGCCATAAGGGCCGCCAGTTTCCACATCTGGACTCCTCAGCTCCTCAGAGTTCCACCCAGCAGAAGAGCTGATCACAAGCCTGGCTGGCTTGGCTGCTTTGCTGCCACGTGGTTCATCAATAAATACACAAGATGAGAGGTGAGTACAAGAGTAACCCACCCGCATGGCAGAGCCTGGCAAGCTACCCGTGTCATATTTGATATGCCAAATACCAGTAACTATTATAGACCTCATTCCCATGACCTGAAGGAATGGCTTGAGGCTCTTTATATTCCTGGAGTGGGCATATGCCCGTGGGCTACACTAGAATGCAACGGGATGTATGGAGATGTTACTGGTGCCAGCTTGAGCAAATAGATGAACAATGGGAAGACAAGTGATACAAGTGATGCAAGTGATATCAGGCACTGGTAAAACTTTACAAGAAGAAAACAGCCAACCCCATCAAAGAATTAGGAAAAGAAATGAACAGAAATTTCCAATAAGAAGAAATTTGAATGGCCAAAAGGCATATGAAAAGATGCTCATCATCACTAATCATCAGAGGATGCAAATAAAAACAACAATGAGATATCATCTCACACCACAGAGACTGGCACATATCAAAAGAGCAAGAACAACAAGTGCTGGCGTGGATGTGGGAGAAAGGGACTCATCCATTGTTGGTGGGAATGTTGACTGGTTCTGACTTTTTGGAAAACAATATGCACATTCCTCCAAAAACCACAAATTGAGCTCTCATTTGACCCAGAGAAACCACTCCTGGAAATATACCCTGAGAAGCCAAAAACACACAGCAGAAACATCACCTGCATTTTATGTTCATAGCAGCACTATTCACAGTTGCCAGAATCTGGAAACAACCAGAGTGCCCAATAGCAGATGACTGGATAAAGAAACTATGACACATCTACACCATGGAATATTAAGCAGCATTAGGAAAAACGAAGTTAGGAAATTTGCCTATAATGGATGGACATGGAGAGCATCATGCTGAGTGAAATTAGCCAGAAGGAAAAGAACAAATATAGAAATACTGCATTTATTTGCAGGATATATATATATATATATATATGTATATATATATGTTAAAATTATCAAAAATGTTTCCTTAGAAGAAAGTTAGTGAAGACTGTTGTTACTCTCCATGGAATCATTAAGTATTTGTATAAGCGATGACTAAAGTGTTACAGGCTAAGCCTTCTGTGTTTTGTTAATCAAGATTGGCTGCCTTCTACTTTACATCCTGTCAAATCTGGTGTGCTACTCAGTTTATCAGTGTTGTGGAGTTTGATATGTTGCTTGGCTGTGAATGCAGCCACATACTCTAGGAATTCCAAAATTTTTAATGGGGTGATAAAACTCCATTTAAGGTGGTGAGAGTATACCACCTACATGGCAGAGCCTGACAAGCTACCCTTGTTTTATTTGATATGCCAAAAGCTAGTAACAATTATGGACCTCAATTCCATGACCTGAAGAATGGTTTGAGGCTCTTCCTGTCCCTGGAGCAAGCAGATGCCCTTGGGCTACATTTGCTTGCCACAGGACGTATGGAGATGTTACTGGTGCCCGTTCAAGCAAATCGATGAACAACGGGAAGACAGTGATTACAGTGATATATATATATATATATATATATATATATATATATATATAATATATATATATATATGTATTATGATACCAATATCTAAGGCCAGAAAAACATGGATTAGAAGGTCTAGTCAACAGGTGGAATCAATCCCAATTGTGTTGGAGTGGGAGTCAGAGGTTAGATAAGAGAGAAGGGAACAGTGTGCTAATAATCATTAGAACTGATAATACCAGACTAGAACTGAGCATTGAATATAGGCAAAAGCAACATACATGAAAATCTCAATATTTATGTATTGCAAGCCACAATGTGTAAGAGAAGGAGAGAGAGAGAGAGAGAGAGAGAGAGAGAGAGAGAGAGAGAGAGAGAAGGCTAAGTGCTTGCCATAGAGGCATGCTGGGGAAGGGTGAGGGAATTGGGGACATTGGTGGTAGGTAATAGGCATTGGTGGAGGAATGGGTGCTGGAACACTCTTTGACTGAAACCCAAACATGAACATCTTTGTTAATTGTATATCTCACGGTGGTATAATAAAATATTTTTAAAATATTATAGATGAATAAATAGTATCTATGTGTGTTAGTAAGTACATTAACTATACTAACTATAGTGATGATTTCACAATATTTACATGTAAGTACATATATCAAATAATCTGCTGAACATTAAAATATTTAATGTTGTATTAATATTATATTAAAAGACTGGGAAATATATGTTCAGAATAAATAAATGGTGGTGATCAAACAGTGTGATACTTGAAAAGGACACCACTTTTGACATTTGGAATAAATTGAGAGACCAGAGACAAATCCTCTGGTATAATGGAACAAAATGTAGGAAGAAAGTCCTGTTTATAAATTGTGATTGGGTAACTGGTTTGTCACATGCAGTAAAATAAATGCAGGCCCTTCACTATCACCATGCTCAAAGTCAAATCAAAACAGATTAAAGACTTCAACATCAAGGGGCCGGAGCGATGTTCCAGCTGGTAGGGCGTTTGCCTTGCACACAGCCAGTCCATGCTGGCCCGGGTTTGATCCCTGGCTTCACATATGGTCCCCGAGCACTGCCATGAGTAATTCCTGAGTGCAGAGCCAGGAGAAACCCCTGAGCATTGCCGGATATGACCCAAAAAGCAAAAAAAATAAAATAAAATAAAATAAAAATAAAAAAATAAAGACTTCAACATCAAGCCTGAAACTAGAGGTATGTTTAATGAGTCAACACTATTGGCCAAACAAACAAAAGCAAATAAAAAAAATGGGACTCTATCAAAGTAAGGAGCTTCTGCAATGCAAAAGAAATAACAAGAATCAAGGTAGTTCACAGACTGGGAGAGAATATTTTCCCACCACACATCCAACAAAGGGTTAAGAGCCAAGATATATAAAGCACTGGTAGAACTTTACAAGAAATCATCAACCCCATAAAAAAATGGGGTGATAAACAGAAACTTCCCCAAATAAGACACAGATGGACAAAATATGGCAAAATATATTGAAAAAATGTTTTACCACACTCATCAGAGAAATGCAAATTAAAACAATGAAATGTAATCTTGCACTCTTAAGATTGACACACAGAACAGCAACAAACAGTGTTTGTGTGTGGATGTTGGCGGGAATGTTAACTGGTCACGCTATTTTGGAAAATAATATAGGCATGGACATCTTTGGGATCAGGAGTAGCGCCGCACTGTGTTATGTATTGTCGGGGAAGCCTCTGGGGTCCCCCAACAGTGCTGGGAAGCGAGTTCCCTTCTACCTCCGAGTCGGCGGGGAATGGATGAACTCAGGAATCCAGCAAGGTTTTAAAATGCTTTACTTATCACAGGATCAGGCATACAAATCAGCAATAGGAAAAACCCTGAGCTTAGGATTCCCAGCTAGAACCCAAGCCACGTGTAGGCCAAGATGGCAGCCACCAAGTGTGAAGGCCCTGTAAAGAGGAGACAAAGACAAGACTCCCAAGAAGAGTGCAAGCTCACAAAGAGAAAGCCCCAAAAGAGAGAGACCCAGAGAGGAAGCAGGCTAGTTTTATACCCCTGCAACTCAGACCTCCCACCATTATGGGAAGTAGGGAGGGTCAAATGCCCTCAGGTAATTTCTCCCAGCACCTCAACCTAGGCCCTTTTATATGCTAATGTTTTGAGCCAAGATCTGCCTGGAAATGCCTTTATAGGGTAAAGAAGGGGGTTTCTGAGATGGCATGTCTCTGTACCAAAGACTATACTAATGCCAGTTAAATATTTCTCCAAGCCTTCACAAGAGTCTCGTCTACTTCCACGGTAGTTTTGTATTTTAGTTGCCTTTGAGTTATCAGGGAGCCATGCTTGCTTGCTTAGAGGCAAACAGCATTTCTCTCTGGTCTAATTACTTAGAAATTCAACGTTGCCAGGCAAATATGCTGGTAAGATTTAGCTAGTCCACATTGATTGTGGTAGCATGAGAGAATATTTATACCAGCAAGTACAGAATACATGGTCAGATAAACTGCCACATTTAAACTACCCCCTATCTACGAAATGACCTGCAGGAGGCAATCCAGGGCAGATGCAGAGGTGTCCTGCAACAACGTATGAAACTCTACCTTTTTTTTTTTTATTTTAAAACATGATTGTCAAAGAGAAAGACCAGGGGTTGGGAAGAAACCTGGGAACATTGGTGGAAGAAAGCTGACATTGCTGTTGAAACACTGTATTCCTGAAACTCAAATACAATAATTTGTACATCATAGTGCATCAAAAATTATAAAATATTAAATAACAGTAATAGTGATAATTTTAGTAGCAGCATCTTTAGAAGTAAAAACCTTGAAAGAAACTCAATAAATGCTCTCTTTTTCCTGTGGAAACTAGCCAATCCTTTTGGAAAAATTTTACTATTCATTTGTAAACTTCCAGAAAATTTCTTGAGTGGGATGTTTTGTTGCTATAACACATTCTATTATTGTTTTACTATTTTTTAAAAAATCACTACCACAATTATTAATTAATAAATTTTATAAATTTTAATATAATTATTTTTATTTATGGGTCACACCTGTCGATGCTCACGGGTTACTACTGGCAGTTATTGGAGGGATGCCAGGGATCAATCCAGGGTCGGTCCTGTGCTAAGCAAATGCCCTACCCACTGTACTATCACTCTGGCCCAAAAATTTTGATAAAGATAAATCTTTCTTTATCAAGATTTTTGTGAAGTTAAAATCTGAGCTATCAAGGCTGTAGAGAAAGCACAGGGGTTAGGGCACTGCAGCTGTCTTGTTTGTGGCGGATCCAGTTCAAACTCAGGTAGTATATTGTCTCCTAAGTATTGCCAGGAGTTATCCCTAATCATAGAACTAGTAGTGCACCCTGAATACTTCTGGGTGTGACCCCAACACATAAAACAACAAAAAATTATTATACTTCCCTAACATGAAAAATGTATATTTATAAATAAAATGCATCATTCACATGTTTCCTAAAAAATTTAAAACAACTTATATCGGGGAGCCGCTGGGGCTGCCAACAGTATCGGGACAGAAGTTCTCTTGTACCTCAGAGGCTACTGGGCAGCGGAGGAAGCTCATGAGTCTAGCACAGCTCCAAAAGGCTTTTAATAGTAGAACAAGCTCTACCACTGCAATTCAATATAATGGAGACTTCTAGCTCTGGTCAGAACTTGGTGCGTGATGGCCCAAGTCTTCCACCAAAAAGAGAGAGTCCCACCAAAGTAGATGCAGTACCTCAAGTCAGTCCCCTATATACACAAAAGTAATCCTAACTTCACGGAGGGTCAGAGATTAACTAAACAGCCTCTAGAGAGTAGAAGAGTGTAATAGGGTGGTACCACACCCTACTTCAGGTCTAAGCAAATGATTATGCCAAGGACTAGTAACTTCCTCTAAGATTATTTCTTGTGTGGAAACACTGGAGGAGCTGGCTGGTATAAAGTAATACATCTTAATTTCATGGGCTTCATGTAATCTAGATGTACCCACAAGGTCCTTCTTATTTATAATCTGCACCAGGGTAATTCTGAGTATCTTGTTCTCTGTATACTGAAAGAGTCACACTTGCCTGCTTTAGGGAAAACTAGTATGATCCTTCCTATAATCTTAAACAATTGTCTCAACTTAGCCAGGGAAATAGTTTCCTGGTAAATCCTAACTGTCCCATGCTGGAACCAGTGGATATAAAGAGGATCTGTGCCCAATCTAAATAATATAAAAGTCACAGTAGATACATAATAATAAATCAGAAGTTACTCATTCAGAGTCAAGGTGACTTCTGTAACTGCAACACCCTCAATCAGTGTTTACACAGAAGAGAGATCTCTTTAGGGACATGTTAATAACTTAAGGTGTAATTAGATTTAACTCAAAGATCCCGAGTTAACTAGACCTGTCATTCAACATACTTGTTCTATTCACAGACTAAAGGATAACTATGTTAGAATTACAAACTGTGAGATCATCTAGACTACAATATATTAGAAATGAAAAGAGATTCAGCACATTTCACTTATTTGTAGAAATCAATGCTCACAAAGCAGAATTACTTTGTCAGAGTAAAAATTCATTTATAACTTTATAATAGAGTTCTTCTCCTAATGTACAGTCTTGTTTTACAAAGCAAATATAGTTCCATACTTGGACATTCAATCACTATATCCATTATCCGCTATGAATTAACAAGGTAAATGTAGGTTGTGTGCATTCTTTCAGAAAAACAGTTTTGTTATCAAATTTTTTGAAATAATTTTGTATTTGGCTGATAAGGAGACTCTTCAAAAAAATACACACAGTACTATGAAGATAAGTCCAATTTCCTCATTATTCTGATTCTGTCTTAAAAAGGAATTTTCAGGGGCCAGAGCGATAGCCCAGCGGGTAGGACATTTGCCTTGCATGCGGCCAGCCTGTGTCGGCCCGGGTTCAATTCCGGTATCCCATATGGTCCCCTGAGCACCGTCAGGATTAATTCCTGAGTGCAGAGCCAGGAGTAACCCCTGAGTATTGCCGGGTGTGACCCAAAAAAAGCAAAAAAAAAAAGGAATTTTCAATTAAGTCAAAGCAGGGCATACAGAGACGGTGGCTTCCATTGAAATGCAATAAGTGAGCATCAGAGAATGTTCTCCATATGAGTCTAGGTGTTGGATGAAATGAAAATATAGGCAAGTTAAAAAGGTAAAGAGTGGTTTGACAATTAAGGAGTGTTTTGAGGAGAGCAATTAAAGTACTTTATTTTATTTATTTGTTTTTACTTTTTTGGGTCACACCCAGAAATGCTCAGGAGTTATTGCTGGCTCTGCACTCAGGAAATACTCCTGATAGTGTTCAGGGACCATATGGGATGCCAGGGATAGAATCCAGTTCTACTGTGTGCAAGGCAAAGGCCCTACCCACTGGACTATCACTCTGGCCCCACTAAAGTACTGTATAATAAAAATCATGAGAGTGGAATGATTTATTAACCTGTGCATTTTACTCTTAATAGAGAGTTAAAGCTAAGAGTAATAGGTCCACTTACCCACTTCCAGATGCAGGTGACATAAGCATCTTGGAGCAATTGCTCATCCCTAGGTTGAACAGAAAAGAATTCATTCTAGTACACGCATCTAAAAATGGCTCCATATAGAAACAAATTCGGATCACACACCTCCATTGGATTATAACCAAAATGGCAGAGGCCAAATCTCAAAGAGTAACTGAAGATATTAGAGACAGAGCTGCAGAATATGGCACCTGAGATTTGAGGCCAAATCTCAAAGAGTAACTGAAGATATTAGAGACAGAGCTGCAGAATATGCCATATTCTGCTGGTGACACCTGGTTACCAGCAAAGTGTAGTGGATGATAGACACCAGTTATCTCTTTAACCAGTTATAGACTCTAAGAATTATCCAAAGTTCTCAGTCTAAGGCAACTGCCATTGGTTTTCAGCTTTATGTATTCCTTTACTCTATATAAAATTGATTCACTGAAACTATACGTAAATGGATACAGGAAAAATAAATGGTTCTCATTTCAACCTTAGTCATCTTTCTACAATCCTGACCCACATTTCAGGAAGGAAAAAAGAAACATTAGGACTGTAAATTCACATCTTTACATGTAAGTTATCAAGACTATCCTACAAGGACATATTAGAGTCCACCTTGGAAATCAGATTTCCTTTTGTATTGGAAATAATCATTCAAATTGAGTTGAATTAGTGCCTTTTTATCACTGACCCATAAAACAGCAACAAGTTTCCACTCTGTTTCATAATGTATTGTGGTCGGCTAAATTTTGTCAGCTTCTAAAGTGGAGATGACTGGAAGGCTTGATAAAGATCAGAGGGGATTCTCTCAAAACTGGCTGCATTTAAATATTACCAGGGTTTGGAATCATGTTTCTGTGTTATGGAAGAGCAAGAAAAAAATCATAGAGCAGTTACAATTCTCAGAGAAATTTAGTCTGTGTATTATCTCCCTTTGAATATTTATCCCTCTAATTTCCAAACATACTTCTGGAATTTCCTCCGTTCTTTCATGAGTTTTGGGTTTCTAAATGGATCATTAATTCTAACTTAGAGGATATTTCATAAGTCTTAATCGCTTGTTACCCTGATAAAATCTGATCCTTACACCAAACATTTTAGCATGACTTGGGACCATGTTTGAAATGTAGAATGTTAGATCACCCCAAGACTTGATGAATAATAATATCCTTCTAAACAGGTTATCCAAGTGAACTGAATACATGTAAATTTTAAAAAATTTTAAGTTCTTTCTTGAATTTATATGGAATGAGTTCCAGATATTGTTTTTATTTAATAATTCTAGGATTCTGAATTTTTTAACCTGCAAGAAAGAGACTTTATTTCAAAAGGAAGTGGGGGGGTATTCAGTAAAAACTGAGGAATTTCAGAGGGAGAAAAGAATGAATATAGTAATTCTTTAGTATTGGAATATAGTCATTCTATAGTATCAGAAGCATCTAGTAAGCAATCATGTCTTTAAGAGCAAAAATGGATATGGCACTTATGGAATTGCAGGAAAAGGGACCACAGGAAATGGAAACAGTGCAGATAGTTTTTGCCCAGTAAAAGTCAACTTTAGAAAAGAAATAATAAAGAAAGATGGTTTTGTTCATACTTGAAAGTAGAATCTAGTATAGGAATAAAGCTTTAGAAAAGCTAGAGGTTAAAGGCACTGAGAAGAAAGAAAGCAGGGAAGAGAGAGAGAGAGAGAACTCATTCAATATATGGGGAGAGAGAGAAGTTCTGGGAATTCAGAGAGCTTGAATATTTTTCTGCATCTGAACTTTTGTGAGCTATAATCTGACCCTTGAATAACCATTCTCTTCTGAACTCTTCACTAGTTAACCACTATGTCAGTCATGATACATTTTTTGCTCTTTCTCTAATCAAAAGCACCATGTTGGGGGGCCAGAGCGACAGCACAGTGAGTAGAGCATTTGCCTTGCATCTGGCCGACTTTGGTTCAATCCTCAGCATCACATATGGTCCCCAAGAACTGCCGGGAGTAATTCCTGAGTGCAGAGACAGGAGTAACCCCTGAAAACTGCAGGGTATAACCCAAAAAAAGCAAAAAAGTACCATGTTTGAGTGGGACTGAAAGTTTATGCAGGCTCTCAACAGCCACCCGGGGGAGCAGGAGATACTGGTGTCCATATCTGGGTAAGTGGGTTGATGGATTGATGTTGCTCATGGAAGTTTAAGGAAAGACAATTTCCTAGCCTTATGGAAAGGATCTGGACTCCAGTTCTTAACCAAATGGAATATCACAAGATGAGGCATTTGGAGTAATTCTTTGTTATTCCACCTTGACTCATCCAAACTTTAGGATACACTTAATACCTCTAGTCCGAGCATTTTTCTGCAGCTGAAAAAAAAAAGATGCACATATACAAACAGTGAACTTAGGAAAAATAAATCAGAACCCTAGTACTACCCTCTTCTAAACTTTTATTGTACCAGCTATAGAAAGCCCCAATGAAGAAAAATAAGCTCTAAGGAAACTATAGAAAGCATCATTTGTTTTCTATTTTGTCATTATACTACCTAATAAAATGACATAGAATACATATCTATATTTCATTACTAACATATATACGCTATATATAGTATCATTTGTATCACTTATCTTCCCATTGTTTATCAATTTGCTCGAGTGGGCACCAGTAACATCTCCATTTGTCCCTGTTCAGGTGCTAGTATAGCCTAAGGGCCTCTGTTTGCTCCAGAAACATGAAGAGCCTCAAACCATTCCCTTCAGGTCATGGGAATGAGGTCTATTATTATTACTGGTTTTGGCATATCAAATACTACACGGTAGCTTCCCAGGCTATAAATACCTATCTAACATATGCACTAGAAATAGTAAATAAATGAAGAGGGGAAAAGTATACCTTATTCAGGACAGTGGAAGACATATACAGTTTATTAGTTACAGTCAAAATAATTCTTGCATTGACCTTTCTCAGGGACGCTGTCTCATTTGCCAAGGCATTGAAAATCAGATGGGCTGGACATGTAATGCGATTTGGAGACAACCGCTGGGCGAGCTGTTACCGACTGGATCCCACGGGATGTCAAAAGATCACATGGTCGCCCACCTACAAGATGGTCAGACTTCCTTGTCAAGACCCTGAAGGAACGGTTTGAGTCTCTTCATATTCCTGAATCAACCAGATGCCATTGGGCTACATTGGCATGTGATAGGGTCCAATGGAAATGTTACTGGCGCCCGCTCGAGCAAATCGATGAATAACGGGATTCAAGTGATCAAGTGATAGACCTTTCTCATTTTTTTTTGTCTTATTTTTTCACAGCTAATATTTTCAGCCCTTCTCCATTGACACTGAGATGAATCTTAACTGAGGAACTTTAAAGAATTACCTCTTTATATTCCAAGAAAAACCTTGATTTCAGAGGTTTTCAAATTTCATTTGAGGATGAAATTTAGTAAAAAAATCCACTCTGTCAGAGCTCAGGAGATGCACATGCTCAGCATGTCCCTTTAGAATATGTATTTTTCTATGCCGGCTGGTACAGCCTTTCTGGAAAACAATATGGACTTTCCTCCAAAGACTAGAAATTGAACTCCTATTTGACCCAGCCATACCACTCCTGGGAATCTACTCTGGGAAACCAAAAATACGCAGCGGAAACACCATCTCTACTTTTATGTTCATAGCAGCATTATTCATAATAGCCAGAATCTGGAAGCAACCAGAGTGCCCGAAAATCGATGACTGGATAAAGAAGCTTTGGTACATCTACACAATGGAATACTACGCAGCTGTTAGGAAAAATGAAGTTATAAAATTTGCCTATAAATGGATGGACATGGAGAAGATTATGTTGCGCGAAATTAGCCAGAAGGAGAGAGACAGATACAGAATGACTGCATTTATTTGCATGGCATAAATATATATGTACATATTATGATACCAATATCCAAGGTCAAGTGAAGCATATATCGGGAGGTCTTGTCAAAGGTGGAAATTATCACAAACGTGTGGGAGTCAGAGTTTAGGTAAGACAGAAAATGGAACAGGGTGCTAATAATAGTCGAGGGTACTAATGCCAACCTAGAACTGAGCATTAAATAGAGGCAAAAGGATTCACATGACAACCTTTTAATGTATGTTCTGTAATCCATAGTCTGGAAGGGAAGGAAAAGAGAAAGAGAGAGAGAAAGGCAAAGAAATAAAGAACCTGCCATGAAGCAGGGGCTGGGGAAGCGCGGGAGGGAACCGGGGATGTTGTTGGTGGGAGATGGGCACTGGTGGAGGGACGGGTGCTGAAACACTGTATGACCAAAACCCAAACATGAACTTTTTTAATTGTATATCTTTTTATTTGTATGGAGATGGGCACTGGTGGAGGGACGGGTGCTGAAACACTGTATGACCAAAACCCAAACATGAACTTTTTAATTGTATATCTTTTTATTTGTATTTCTCATGGTGGTATAATAAAATACTTAAAAAAAGAATATGTATTTTCTAGAACTAGAAATGCTATGATGAAAATATTTATATGCATCTTTATACATCTGCATAAATATACACACATGTAAATATCATATACATGTATATTCATATATGTTCTCTGTAAATAATTACAGATCAACTCATCAGATCAGTATTTTATCATCATTATCCAATTTTCATATTGTTATATGTAATTGTATAGATTGTATGAAGTCACATGATCACCTACACCCACCCTGCAGCTTTTTCCTCAATCCGGCCCAGGTATGCTGGTCCAGAGACTCTCAGACATGGGGCAGAGCTGTTCCTTGCTCTCCCTGTGCACAGCCGTTCATGAGGCAGTCGGGAGGCATGGCGGGTTCTAGCCCTGGCCCACAACCTCGGCAGAGCCTCACAACAAGCCAGGCCACCCCTCCTCACTCCACGGGCGCCGCCATTTTCCACTTCTGGACTTCCCTCTCGTCAGAACTCCACCCAGCAGACCAGCCCATCACAGCCCGGCTCGCTGGCTGCAAGCGGCCGTGCGGTTCATTAATAAATGCTTTATTTGGAGGTGTTTAAAAGAGTTTGCCTCCCTTGCACGGCAAGCCTGGCAAGCTTCTCGTGTTGTATATGATGTGCCAAATTCCAGTAACAATTATATTAGGTCATTCCCATGACGTAATATAATGGTTTGAGGCTCTTTGTGTTCCTGTAGCAAGCCGATGCCCCTGGCTCTACTGGCATGAGACAGGACATATGGAGATATTACTGGTGCCCGCTCTAGCAAATAGATGATCAACGGAAGATCGAGATCGTGATCGTGATCACATGATTACTAAATAGAAAAGATTCAAACCCAAGCCATTTGGCTTAAAAATAAGTGTGTGTGTTCTGATTATTTGTTGCAGTTATTCAAACTGGTTCATGATAGCTCTTTCAAAAAGAAAGAGCTCCATGGACTTATTTTGTTTAGGTCTTTATATAGAATGCATTGCATTTTTGCTGTTTAGTCCTCAGCAGATGAGCATATCACAGCCCGGATCATCGACACCCACCCTGCAGCAGTTTTTTTTTCAATCCGGCCCAGAACTCCATTCAGCAGACAAGCCTATCACAGCCCGGATCACCAACGCCACCCCTGCAACAGTTTTTTTTAATCGGCCCAGGTATGCTGACCCAGAGATTAGCAGACATGGGGCAGAGCTGCTACCAGCTCTCCCTGTGCCCAGCCGCTCAAGAGGCACCCTGAGGGATGGCGGGTTCCTAGCCCTGGCCCGCCACCCCAGCAGAGCCGAGCAACAGGCCAGGCGACTCCCCCACTCCATGAGGGCCTCCATTTTCCACATCCGGACCTCCCTCTCATCAGAACTCCATCCAGCAGATGAGTCTATCACAGCCCAGCTCACTCGGCTTCTTGTGGCCAAGCGGTTCATCAATAAATGCTGTATTTAGAAGTGACTACAAGAGTAGTCACTTTTGTACCAAAAGTGCCACCCACACAGGCAGCTTGCCAGGCTTGCCATGCGGGTGGCGCATGGCAAGCCTGGCAAGCTGCCTGTGTCATATTTGATATGCCAAATACCAGTAACAATTATGTTAAGTCATTCCCATGACCTAATACAATGGTTTGAGGCTCTTTATGTTCCTGTAGTGAGCATATGTCCTTGGGCTCTACTAGCATGAGACAGGACATATGGAGATGTTACTGGAGCCCACTCGAGCAAATTGATGATGAATGGGAAGATAGTGATAGTGATACTAAAATTACTCAGTAACAAAAAATAATAATTTATACTTCCCTCAGCAGAATAACTATGTGCTATTTACCTTCTTAGCTCACAAACATAAGAAAGATCTTGGTCTGTGTCTTATAAATCATGACACAATAACACTTTGAGCAAGCTAATACAATGATGTTTGGAGAAGAACATTAATAAGGTGCCTGTCTGGTATTTTAATTGTGCAGAGGTTCTATAGAAATAACAGAATATTTATTAGAGAAGAACATACAATAATCGTTTCTATGTAAAGGAGTGTTAGCTCTAGTCTCTAGTTTGTACTTCCCTGCAGTTAATGGACATACTTGTGTAAAGGCAGCAATTTGTTGTGTAAAGTATTAGAAATGGGTTGCTGGGAGTCCCAAACTTTTCCTCTAACTACAAAGTGCTCATGCTAAATCTGGATAATGCATTTTTCTCTGTATATTATTATTTTCAAGGGAAGTTTTAAGATATCTTTGTGCCTTAGCTTCCTGTACTGACAAGTCAATACTATTTTTAAGTTATTAAAAAATGAAACTAAAATCTTAATCAGAGTTATCACATTAAAGTATGGAAAATAAAGAAGCAAAATTAATCTCACCTCCTTTTGCATATTCCTAAAAAACACTGGCACCTGACAGAAGACCAAAAAGAAAAATAAAATTTAATGGCAAAAACTGTCTCTTCATTATAGAGAGATTTTATATTGAGAATTTAGTTACATAATCTCCGAGTCATTAGGCTATGAAATGTGAATGACAAAAAGAATATCAGCTTTCTTGCTTAAACAATTGTATTGATTTCCACCCTACATATAAGTTTGAACAACCATTTCTCCATATTGCAAATGGGATAAATACCAGATTTCTCTCCCTTTGTCATATAATCAGTATCAGATTATGATTAATTCCCAACTGGATAATTTCCTAAACCTTACATAAGCAACTCTCTCTTTAGCTACTATGCTCATCACTGGAACCTGTAATAATTAGTTTAAGTCAGCATTTTAATACTTTTTTTGGTAAAATTTATAGAAGAGAAATTGAAAAATGACATGGAATGGAAAAATTAATTATGTTACTCATTTTTAAATAATATTTAACATTAAATTTCAGGAGAGGCTATGAGAGACTTCCCCTCATTTTTATCAGTAAGTTATAGCAGATTACAGTCTTTTCCTATGTGGTTCCATAAGGAAAATTGATATTACAGGTTTAAACAATGTTCTACTCTCCTTAATTCTTTATATTGACTATTAAGTGTACAAAAGTTAGACTGTCAAGATGTAGCTGTTAAAGTAGCTTTCATTTGTGGGAAGTCCTTTAAAACAATAAATAAATGGTCACATTCTGTTAAAGCTCATATAAATTCTCTGGCCATCTGATAAATATAATTTGGTTCTTCGTTGAATTTTAATTATGATTAAAAACATAAATGACATGTTTGAGAATCATGTTGGAGAATCATGTTGGAGAATTTTTATGTTGGAGAATCATCTATCTTGATTGTCATTTTTATTTAGTTTAAAAACTAAAAACACTCTGCCCACACCCCCGCCAGCCCCCGGGGAAGCCAGAGGACAAAGAGCCCAGTGGCCTGGAGCACCCAAGTTCCACCAACCCCTGGACCCAACACACGCCCGAAGCCAATCTCGTTGATTTCACCAGCTCTACCCCAGATTTCACACCCCAAAACTCAAACCACATGGACACGCTAGTTAGGTTTTGAATATACTATATAGAAGTACTGGGGTACATTAGCCACAATACTCCCCACATCCCACAAAACTCGGTGAACAACCATTGACAACCCCCACTGTACTGCCCAGCCACAAAAGAACACTCAAGTTGCAACCTGTAACGTCATAATGGTAAAGCAAAGCAGAATTCCATCAAGCTCTGTGAGCAAAGCAACCTGCCAAGATGAGCCAAGTAATAATGATAAGTTGTATAATCTCTCTGATAAGGAATTTCGAAGGTTAAGGATATATAAGGAGCAAAAGGAAGCAACAGAACTCAGAGCCAATAAAATGCAAGAGGACACAAAAGCAGAAGTGAGTAAAATGGAAATGAAAATGTAAGCAGAAATAACACACATTAAAATGTAGTGGGGGAGGGGCTGGAGCAATAGACCAGCGGGTAAGGTGTTTGTCTTGCACCCAGCCGACCTGTGTTCTGTCCACGGCATCCCATATGGTCCCTTGAGCACTGCCAGGAGCAGCCCCTGAGTGCAGAGCCAGGAGTAACCCCTGAGCATCGCCAGGTGTGACCCAAAAATCAAAAAACAAAAAATGTGGTGGGGGAAAATGAAAAACCTATTGGAAGGCCTTTGCAGAGTAATAGATGCTGAGGACAGAATCAGTGAGCTCCAAGATGAGGGGCAGAGACTTTCTAGGCAACAGCAGATGGAAAAAAGACACAGTAAATAGACAAGAGATAACCGAGATGAAGCCAAAAGGAATAATATAAGGATCACTGGAATCCCAGAGAGACAGGAAGAAAACCCTGACAAAAGAAGCAACTATCAAAGCAATCATTGCTGAGAAGTTCCCGGAATTAAAGAGTGCTTGCTCCCAGATTCAGGAGGCCCCAAAGGATATCATCTAAAAGAAACCCAATAAGAATACTCTAAGACATAACCTAATCAAAATGACAAGAACCATAGATAGAGATAGAATTCTGAAAGCAGCAACATCAAAGAGGGAAACTACATATAAATAAAATCCCTAAGATTTACAGCAGATTTTTCAGAGGAAACACTCCAAGCCCAAAGACAATGGTGGTATATAGTGAAAAGACTCAACAAAATGAAGGCCTCACCAATAGTTCTTTACCCGGCCAGACATACATTCATATTTGAAGGAAAGATACACAATTTTATAGATAAGCAACAGCTCAAGAACTTCATAGACTCAAAACCAACTTTAAAAGAAGGACTGAAGGAGCTACTGTAAGATAAGATAAACCCTAAGAGCACAAGAAACTTATTCGAAAGTGTGGCACAAAATCCTATGACAATAATCTCTCTCAACATCAATGGCCTAAATGCACCAAGTAAGAGACACAGAGTGGCAAAATTGATTAAAAAACTGAATCCAACATTCTGCTGTCTACAAGAAGCACATCTGAATCACGATCACGATCCACGATCTTCCCGTTAATCATCTATTTGCTAGAGCGGGCACCAGTAATATCTCCATATGTCCTGTCTCATGCCAGTAGAGCAAAGGGCATCGGCTTGCTACAGGAACATAAAGAGCCTCAAACCATTATATTAGGTCATGGGAATGACCCAATATAATTGTTACTGGCATTTGGCATGTCAAATACAACACGAGCAGCTTGCTAGGCTTGCCGTGCGGGAGGCATATTCTTTAAACACCTCCAAATAAAGCATTTATTGATGAACCGCAAGGCCGCTTGCGGCGTTGAGCCGGGCTGTGATGGGCTTGTCGGCTGGGTGGAGTTCTGAAGAGAGGGAAGTCCGGATGTGGAAAATGGCAGCACCCATGGAGTGGGTGGGGGGGTCGTCTGGCTGGTTGTGAGGTTCTGCCGGGGTGGTGGGCCAAGGCTAGAACCCACCATGCCTCCCGACTGCCTCATGAACGGCTGGGCACAGGGAGAGCAAGGAACCGCTCTGCCCCATGTCTGAGTCTCTGGACCAGCATACCTGGGCTGGATTGAGGAAGAAATTGCTGCAGGGTGGGTGTCGATGATCCGGGCTGTGATGGGCTGGTCGACTGGGTGGAGTTCTGGGCTGGATTGAGGAAGAAATTGCTGCAGGGTGGGTGTCGATGATCCGGGCTGTGATGGGCTGGTCGACTGGGTGGAGTTCTGGGCTGGATTGAGGAAGAAATTGCTGCAGGGTGGGTGTCGATGATCCGGGCTGTGATGGGCTGGTCGACTGGGTGGAGTTCTGGGCTGGATTGAGGAAGAAATTGCTGCAGGGTGGGTGTCGATGATCCGGGCTGTGATGGGCTGGTCGACTGGGTGGAGTTCTGGGCTGGATTGAGGAAGAAATTGCTGCAGGGTGGGTGTCGATGATCCGGGCTGTGATGGGCTGGTCGGCTGGGTGGAGTTCTGGGCTGGATTGAGGAAGAAATTGCTGCAGGGTGGGTGTCGATGATCCGGGCTGTGATGGGCTGGTCTGCTGGGTGGAGTTCTGGGCTGGATTGAGGAAGAAATTGCTGCAGGGTGGGTGTCGATGATCCGGCCTGTGATGGGCTGGTCTGCTGGTTGGAGTTCTGGGCTGGATTGAGGAAGAAATTGCTGCAGGGTGGGTGTCGATGATCCGGGCTGTGATGGGCTGGTCTGCTGCAAGAAGCACATCTGAATAATCAGAACAAACGCAGACTCAAAGTCAAAGTCTGGAAGAAAATTCTCCACACAAGCTACTCCTTCCAAAAGGCTGGAGTGGTCATACTAGTATCTGATAATATAGACTTCAGGCTAAAAAATATTAGAAGGGACAATGAAGGCCATTTCAAGGGATATGTATACCAGGAAGAAACTATACTCCTAAACATATATGCACCCAACGAGTGGCCAGCAAAATACTTAAAACAACTGCTAATAGACTTGAAGAAGGACGTTGACAGTAACACAATAGTAGTCAGAGACTTCAACACTGCTTGCCAGGTTCTGCCGTGAAATTAATTAAATGAAATTAATGAATAAAATTAGCCTCATTCAAATTAATTGAATTTAAGTTTTGTTTTCTTTGTATGTTCTCAGGTTCCCTCCCATTCTTTAGTCTGCGTCCTTAACAAGCATGTTTTAAAGTTCGCATGTTGTATTTGGGTGTCATGTGTGCAGTATTGTTGGCTCTGTAATTTAGATATATACAGGAACAACACCTCTGTTCTGCTGATGTGTCCAAGGTCCCTAATCTTTGTTCCTGTTACCTTTTACATTTCTGAAATATAGGGCCAAGAGGATGCCCACCTTTGGAAACTTCCTCTCCCTTGTCATGTTATTCTATATACCAAAGATAATTGAGATCTGCTATTTGATTTTATTCATTGGACTTTCTTCAAATAACATCATCCCCTCCAGTTCCCACCAACAAAGACATACAATTTAAAATAAATGATTTAATAAAATTTCCTTAAAATCAGATTAAACTTTGATCTCTTCCTAAACAAAATTCTTTATAATCAAACATTTCCTGTTTGCTATCTTATCCATATGTTAAAACTAATAATAATGTTAAAACAAATAATAATAATAGTATCACTGTCTTCCCGTTCGATTTGCTCGAGCGGGCACCATCTTTATTTCCATTCGTCCTTGTCCAGTCACAAGCAAGTTTAGCCCAGGGCATCTGTTCGCTCCAGGACCATGAAGAGCCTCAAATCATTCCATCAGGTGATGGGAATGAGGTCTATAATTGTTACTGGGATTTGGCACATCAAATACGACACGGGTAGCTTGCCAGGCTCTGCCGATATATACACATACAGACATATATGTGGGGCTGGGGCAACAATACAGCAGGTTGGGCACTTGCCTTGCACATGGCTGACCCAGGTTCGATCCATGACAAGCCCCACCAGGAGTAATCCCTGAACACAGAACCAGGAGTAAGCCCTAAACACTGCTGGGTGTGGCCAAGAAACAAACCAAAAAGCGAGGACTGGAGGGAACTCAGAGCTCAGCGCGCTGGGCCCCAACGCCAAACACAACATCAGTCACTGGAGTCCTGCTACGGGTACCACCTCTGCCTGCCCAAGCACCAGTGGGGGCCCGGTGGCCCTCGCATCGCTGGTCCTCGCTGGTCCTCGAGGATCATCCCTAAACACCTAGTGAGTAATTCCTGAGGGCAGAGCCAGGAGTAACCCAAACCAAAAGTATTGTCAGGCGTGACCCAAAAAGAAAAAAAAATATTTAATGAATCTAAAGCCTCATCAGGAGGGGCCAAAGCAATAGTAATAGTAATATTAATAATGTTAAAACAAATAATAAATAGACTTAAATTTGTAGGCGTGTAAGCTCTATTCTACAACATTCACACTGGAATCAATTAACCTAATGGTACTTTTCTCAAAATGTGTCTCTATGTAAAGCATGACTACATACCATATGTTGTTTGTCCGTTCATCCACTATGCGGTGAATGCTTCACTAGTTTCTGTCTTTGCTGTTGAGAACTTATAGGTATAACTATCTCTTCAATTTTGTTTTTATTTAATTTGACTATATGCTGAGAATGAGATTGCTGGATGATAAGGGACATCACATTTTAATTTTTTCATGTGCCTTCATACTGTTTCTTATAGTAACTACACTAGTTTTTCCCCACAAGTTTCCCTTCCTCTATATCTTGTTAATGCTAGTTAGTTGTATCTCTTATCCATTTGATAATATCTGTTTTAAGCAACAGTGAGATAATATTTCATGTAGTTTTCTTTTGCATTTCTTTCATGATTAGTGATGTTGAAAATCTTTTTATCTACCCATTGACCTCTTACATGTTTTCTTAGGAAAAAAGTAAATTTCTAGTAGAGCTAATAGGGTGCTTGCCTTGCATATGACTGGTTTACTTTTGAGCCCAGTAACCCCATATGGTCCCATAAGCTTTCTAGGAGTTAATCCCTGAGTGAAGATCCAGAAATAAGCTCTGAGCACAACCAGGTATGACCCAAAAACAAAATAACAAAAACAAAAATAAGAGAAATAATCCATTTTACTTACTTATTAATTGGATTGCCTAAATAGCCCTCCACAGCAATGCAAAGGAGATCAGAGCTCATTCTGATGTTATTTTGTTTTCTTGGGGAGGGGTATTTTGAGGGGAGGGGCTTGCTGTTGTTTCGATTTCATTTTTTAATTAACTTTGTAATATGTTTAGGAAAGAGATTGTAAAGAATTTATCTTTGAGTCTTTTATTAATATCTTTTTACTAAAGCAAGTTTATTATGACTCCAAGTGAATTTTTATTTTCATGTTTTATTATACCACCATGAGATATACTATTACCAAGATATTCATGTCTATGTTTCAGCCATACAGTGTTCCAGCACCCATCCCTCCAGCAGTGCCCATTTCCCACCACGAATATCCCCTGGTCCTCCCTTACCCCAGCCAGGGTCTATGGCAGGCACTTTTCCTCTTAATTCTCTCTCTTCCTTCTCTTATATTGTGGCTTGCAATATATACAGTTAGAGGGTCTCAAGTATATCCCTTTGTCTACATTTCATGCTCAGTTCTAGGCTAGTATTATCATTTCCAACAATTATTAGCACACTGATCCCTTCTCTGTCTTATCTAACCTCTGACTCCAACACTCTTGTGGTAGATTGTACCTATTGACAAGACCTCCTGATTCATGTTTCTCCTGGCCTTGGATATTGGTATCATACTATGTTTTTATATCCTGCAAATAAATGCAGTCATTCTATATCTGACCTTTTCCCTCTGGCTAATTTCACTCAACATGATCCTCTCCATGTCCATCCATTTATAGGCAAATTTCATAACTTCGTTTTTTCCTAACAACTGCATAGTATTCTATTGTGTAGATGTACCAACGTTTCTTTATCCAGTCATATGTACTGAGTCCTTCTGGTTGTTTCCAGATTCTGGCTATTGTGAATAGTGCTGCTATGAACATAAAAGTGCAGATGATGTTTCTGCTGTGTGTTTTTGGCCTCCCAGATATATTCCCAGGAGTGGTATGACTGGGTCAAATGGAAGCTCAATTTCTGGTTTTTGGTGGAATGTCCATATTGTTTTCCAAAAAAGACTGTACCAATCGACATTTCCACCAACAATGGATGAGAGTCCCTTTCTCCCTGCATCCACGCCAGCACTGATTGTTTTCGCTCTTTTTTGGATGTGTGACAGTCTCTGTAGTGCGATTAGATATCTCACTGTTGTTTTTATTTGCATCTCCCTATGATTAGTGACCCAAATGTCAAGAGTGGTATAGTTAAGAAATTCTGGTATAGAATGATCAAGACTCCTGCATATATGAGAAATTTGTCTATAATAGAACAGGTGTATAAATCACTGGGGAAAGTCATTATTCAAATTAACTGCAAGATTTTGGAGAATATACTATAAATGTAATAGCCTAGATGATGGAACGTGTATCAAATGAAATATGGGCTTAAATTTATGTTCTTTATATTTTGTTGTTTTATTGACATTACATATCTTGATCCCAAATGTTTTAGAAATTTACAGGGATGTCAGACTAACCTTTGGAGACAGTTTCACCACATTACACCTCTGAGGAAAGTCAAACCTGTACTCTCAAGTGTATGATAAATACTAAAAATTGAATAAGCTCACTTAAAATCATTCTTGATATCTATGAAAGCTTTGTGACAGGTAAATATCAAGATGAAGTATTGATCACATACATATTTTTAGAGATATACATATTTTTAGAGATATACACTGTTTTCTTAAAATTTGGGACTGAAATTAGTGATAAAATAAGAAGGGAATAGGTCATTCCTTTAAATCAACAAATTAATCAACAGTAAAGAAATGTGATCCCTTATTAAGCCTTGTTTCCTGTTTCTATTTCTCACTCTACTGTCAAAGATAATTTCTTTGTACTCACCTGCTCTGATAGAGCTTGGATGATCATTGCCTGTATATTCTACTGAAAAAAAATGAGATAAAACTTAGAAGCATGACATTATACCTCTGAATTGGTGGAGAAAGAGAAATAATGGGTGAGAAGAGGGTCAAGGACCTCGGGTATGTTAGCAACATGGGGAAGTGTTGAACAAAACTAAATATACAAACGGCTATGTCAATAACACTGAAAACTTGTGATCCAAACTATAGTAACCAAACTTTATAATGTGTCTGTCAAAGTAGCAGACTGTGAGTGGGTGGAGAGGAAAATTGACAACATAGTGGAGAGAAGTTGACATTGATGGAAGGTAGGATTGCTGCTGGAATAATGTATGACTACTGTGTATGTATATCATGACTTTATTGTCCACTCATGTCTTTGGATACCTAAATTAATTTCATATCCTAGCTATTGTGCTATGTGCAGCAATAAACAATTGTATGCAGAAGTCTTCGCTATTTTTTGGGGGTGGGTCATATCAGGCAATGCTCAAGGGTTTCTACTGTCTTTGTACTCAGGATTTACTCCTGGAGCTCCCCTGGGGACCATATGGGATACCAGGGATAAGCCCAGGTTGGCCAAGTGCATTGCAAATGAACTACCCACTTTACTATCTCCCAATCCACCTGAATAAGACCATTTGAATGAATTCTTTTTGTCCTACTGATAGATGTAAAGAAGTTGAATATTTGGCCCTATGAAATTTTTCCTACTATTGAGACATCTCCATCCTGTTTTCCATAGTACTTGAAAATCAAGCTATATTCTCACCAGCAGTGGATGAGAGTTCTTTTTTTCACCACATCCCCACTATCAGATTGTTCAATATGGGGATTATTTTTTTCCTATGGGCCTTTGTCTCTTATGTGAGATGATATATTATTTTATACACAATTTGACTTACATGAATAATAAGTGATTATGGCACATTTTCATACGTCTATTGGCCATCATTCTGTCTTCTTTTTATTTAAACACCATGATTTACAGATTTCTCGCTGTACAGTTGTCACAACATTCATTGATCAACACCAGTCTCACCACCACTGGGCCCCTACCACCATAAAAGCTACCCCCCCCCACCCATTCCCTATCTCCACACCAGCTCCCGTAGCTGACTGTAACAACATTGATCATTGCAACATATTTATGAGAAAGCTCCTGGCATGGACCTGATGCTCAACTGGGTGGTTTTGTTAACATGTTGTGTGGCCACTTCGCAGTGCGCCCACAGGAAGAAGCTGTAGTAGTTGTGGCTCTGGTCCTTTTCCCCAGAGTTACTGATCAGTCCTGGTTCATGGTCTGTTGTGAATGGCATCTGCGCATCTGTTCATTATCTCTTCCATTTCTCTTAGGGTTTTTCGTAGATATTTTTTAATCTGAACTCTATATATTCTAGATATCACCCCTCATCAATCAATATCTCAATCAAGATGTCAATCAATATCTCTCGATCCATATCACATGTACTGGTGAAAATACTTTCTTTTCCAGTTAGCTGTCTTTTAGTTTTAACCTGTGTTTTTTTTTTTGCCATTCAGAAACTCTTTAATTTGATGTAGTTCCATCTATTTTTTATCCTGTTGTCTTTGAACTTTGAGTTATCTTTGGGTTAACTTTGGGTCATTCTGCCTATTTTTTACTCAGTTTGCTTTAAAGATTCTAGTCTTCTCTCAAGGCCTTTAATCCCTAAAAACTGAATTTTGTGTAAGGTATGAGATATAAATTCAGTTTTAATATTTTGTGTATGTATCCTGTTTTACCAACACCATTTATTGAAGAGATTATCATTTTTCATGCAATCTTCCCAGTTCATTTGTTGAATATTAACTGCCCATAGATATGAGGATTTTTCCCCTTAGTTATTCAATTATGATCCATGGGCCATAATCTGTTATTTCTGTTCTATGCTGTTTTGACTGCTGTAGGTTTATAGCATAGTCTCAAGTTGGGTAATGAGATACATTCCAGTATAAATTTGACTATTCCTGGCTATAGTATTTATGACTCCATAAAAAATATTGTCTGTTCTAAGTACTTGAATAATGTCTTCTGAATTTTGGTATGGATTTCTTTCAATCTATATAGTAACTTTGATGGATGGTCATTTTGATAGTATTGATTCTTCCAATTCCTGAGAATGGAAGATTTTTCCATTTCCTAAGATCTTCATCTATCTCTTTCTTTAATGACTTAAAGTTTTATGGTAATATCTCCTCCCTCTTTTATTACGTCCTTAGATATGTAATATTTAGGATACTAATTTTAATAGAATTGACTTTTTATGGCTTCCGTAGCAGGTCAGTTTGCTGCATTCTAAGCAATTTTGCTGCTTCTAAGAGCTTTTATTGTGGACTTTCTATGGTATTCTGTATGTACATTAGAATGTCATCCACAAACAGTGATAATTTGACTTCCTTTTCCTAGTTGATCACTTTCTTTATATTTCCTGACTGTTGTATCTAGGTAGGACATCTAACATGATAATAAATAAAAGTGAAGTCAGTGGAAATCCTTATCTTGTAGCATCTCAGAGGAAATACTTTCAGTTTTCCACCTTAAGAATGATACTTTTTATAGATTACTTAAATTGCTTAAATTGCTAGCATGTGACAGGAAGAATTGAGATATTACTGGTCCCGCTCGAGCAAATCAATTATCAACGGAAGTCAAGTGATCAAGTGATAGATTACTTTACTATCTTGATAAATTTGCTTCCATGCTATTTTCTTCAGGGTTTTTATCACGAACAGATATTGTATCATGTAAAACAATTTCTCTGTATTGATATTATCAAATGATTTTGTCTTTCGTTTATTGATGTGATATTTTATGTTCATTGATTAGTATATGTTGAGTAATCCTTGCATCCCAAAGACAATCATGGGTGTATAATTTTTTATGTGCTGTTGGATTCTGTTTGCTAAGATTTTTTTAAAGGAGTTTTGCATCATGTTCTTCAGAGAAATTAGTCTGAAATTTCTTTTCGAGAACTGTTTCTAGCTACTAATTACTCACTTGATCACTTGAATCCCGTTATTCATCGATTTGCTTGAGCGGGCACCAGTAACATTTCCATTGGGCTCTGTCACGTGCCAATGTAGCCCAATGGCAACTGGTTGATTCAGGAATATGAAGAGCCTCAAACCATTCCTTCAGGATCTTGACAAGAAGTCTGACCATCTTGTAGGTGGGCGGCCACGTGATCTTTTGACATCCTGTGGGATCCAGTAGGCAACAGCTCTAGTCCAGCAGTCATCTCCAAATCGCATTACATGTCCAGCTCATATGATTTTTGATGCCTTGGCAAATGGGACAGCCGTCCTTGATTCTGGAATAGCGACAGAGGTCAGAACTCTGGATTCCTTCTCTCACTTGAGTGAGGCATGATATTCCAAGCATAGCTCTTTCGATTCCTCTCTGTGAGACCCGAATAGCATTTTCATCCTGCTTTCGTAGGGCCCAGGCCTCTGAGGCATATTTCGTAGGGCCCAGGTCTCTGAGGCGAATGATAACACAGGGAGAACGGTGGAGTCAAAGAGATGTGCCTGGAGCCAGAGGTTCTTTGTCCTTTTAGCTATATCTTCGATGCCTTTGAAGGCATTCCATGCCACTCTCTTCCTCCTGCGCAGCTCAGGTTTTAGGTTGTTCATCATGTTGACTTCTCGACCTAGGTACACTTAACTGCTACATTCAGAGATGTCTGTTCAATTGAGAGTGAATGGGGCCTCTCCGAACTAGTTCATTTTTCACAAATATAGTTTTCTTTTAGATTCAGCTGTAGACCTATCTTTCCACATTCTCGGCCAAAGTCAGCCAGCATTTGTGCCGCTTGGCTAATGTTTGGTGTCATAGAACAATGAGATAGTTTTCCAACTGTCTATCTTCACTCCCATTCCTTCCCATTCTATTGTCTCATGATGTTCTCGAGGGTGGCTCTGAAGAGTTTTGGTGAAATGGTATCACCCTCTCGAAACACTCTTTTGACAACAATGATCACTTCCTTGTAGAATGGTGAGATCCTGGTGGTGAATCCGTAATACAGCTCACGAAGGATCTTGATGTATTGGGTTTGAACACCTTGTTTGGCTAGGGCTTCGATGACCGCTTCAGTCTCCACAGAATCAAAAGCTTTCTTTAAATCAATGAACATGAGACAGAGCGGCATTTTGTACTCCCTACAAACCTCAATGAGCTTGGTTACTGTGTGAATATGGTCGATTGTGCTGAATCCTTTTCGGAAGCCAGCTTGCTCGCATGGTTGTCCTTCATCTAATGTTCTGCCAATCCTGTTCAGGATGACTCGAGTGAACAGCTTGTAGATGACAGACAACAGGCAGATGGGGCGATAGTTGCTGATGTCGTGAATGTCTCCCTTCTTGAACAGTAGAACTGTCCTGCTGGTTTTCCATTGGGAGGGCACCTTGCATTCGGACAGGTAGCGTGTGAAGAGCCGAGCTAGTGTATTGATGAGTACCGACGGCAGATTCTTCAGGTGTTCAGGTCTGACTTTGTCTGGGCCTGGTGCTGTTCCCTTCTTTACCGACGAAATGGCATGTAGGATTTCAGAAGAGAGAATGTTGGGAATGACATATCCATCCTGTGGAATTTGGTATGTGGGCAGGTGGATGTGTCTATCGAAGAGATCTGAATAGAAGTCATGGATAATCTTCTCCATTGCCTTTCTGGAAGATTTGATAGATCCATCAGGACGTTGGAGGGCAGTCATCTTGGTTTTATAGTTTGCGAAGGACAGACCGGAGGTTCAAATGCTTTTCCCTGCTTCTGCTGCATCTTTTGTGTATTTCTGCTCTTCTGTCTTTGAGGTCTTCTTTTATCACTTCTCTGCACCACTTTGTAAGTTTGGATGTTAGCACTTAGTTGCCTGAGGCTCACACCTTGCCAGGTTGTCAAAGGAGCTCGAGAGTTTCTGAAGACAGGAGTCCTTTTGTGTCTTTCTCTCGGCATTCTTCGCACAATAATGGGGGTGCTGAACCAGTCGGTTGTATTCTTCATTGATGTCGTCAATGATAGTATCTTCCCATGTTGCTGCAATGGTGCCAGAGAGTTCCCAGTTGGTGGTCGTTCTGGGAGTTCTCTTCTTAAACTTTGCAGCCTTTTCTCCCCGTTGCGGGAAGTAGAATTTTGCATGAAGGAGACGGTGGTCCAATCCTGTTTGGAATTTGGTGATGACAGCAACATCGGTCAGACAAAACTGTCAATAGAAGATGATGTGGTCAATTTCATTGTGGAACTGTCCACCAGAAGATTCCCATGTCCAACGTTTTGCTTCAGCCTTCTGGAACTGTGAGTTCCCATGAATGATCTTGGTGGACACGATGAACTCAGATAGTCTCTCACCCTGTTTGTTCCATTCTAGGTCATGGGTCCTGGTGTGGAGTTCTTCAGCCGATATTCTCGGTCCTATCTTGGCATTAAAATCACCGACTATGATCTTGTAGAAGGTGTTATCTTTTTTATAGAACTCCTCCAGTTCCATGTAGAATTTCTCAATTTCATCTTCCTTGTATGTGGATGTTGGTGAGTAGACAATGAAGATAGAAATTGCTGGCAGTGGGCCACATCTCTTCAAGTGTAATTGTCCTATCCGGTTTGTTAGGTATTCAAATGAATCAATGTTGACGGCCATGTTCATGTTGACAAGGACATCAACGCCACTGGCGCCTCTTTTGCATGTTCCAAAGAACAATTCTTCTCCAGGGTCAAATACAGCATGATGCGACTGATGCCTCCTTGTCTCAGTCAGACCAATGATGTTGTACTTGATCTTTTGCGCTTACACCATCAGATCTCCGATATATGCTTCCGATGCCAGCGTATGTGCATTGAAAGTAAATACAGTCATTTTAGTCCTTCTTTGTTTTGACAGCCTAGGTTGGCCGTGAAGGTTTTATCAGACACTGCTTGTTCACCTTTCTTATTGCTGCTGTATTAAGGACTCTTTTGGGGTCAGGAAAATAAACATTTTTGTTACTGGTTTTGGCACATCGAACACACATCGGACAGCTTGCCAGGCTATGCCGAGTGGTCGCTATACTCTCATTACCTTGTGGGGCTCTCTCAGAGGTGTGGGTAGAATATTAATGGTAATATGGAGGTAAATCGTGTGGCCGCATGGGGGCGCGCGCCATGACGGAAAACTGGTATCTGCTCTGCCAGGTGTATCTGAGTCTGTGGCTCAGATATAGACATTCAAGCCCAGCATTCCTAGGCTTGAAATACTCTTCTCTGAAGGGCGGGTCTCTACAGGGTGGGTCTTTGTAGGCTTGGTTTCTGACTAGCCGGGCTGGAGACTGGCTTAATCTCTTGGGTGGAGATCTTACGAGCTTCGGAGTGTGGATGGTGAAGAACGCTGCCAGCAAGGTGTGGGGGTTTCTCTGGGTTCTCCTCTATCAATTTTGGGAGATGGTATGATTTTAAAAACCTTTTTCTTCTAAACAGATTTAAATTCAATTTAGTAGTGTAAAGTTGTTCATAGTAATGTTTTGGATTTGGAAGAATCTGTTGTAACTTCTCCCTTTTGTCACTGATCCAATTTGGACATTTTCTCTTTTCCTTGTGAGAAAAAAGGGTTTATCTTATTCATTTTTTCAGAGAACTAGTTCCTAGTTTTCTTTGTATTGGCTTATTGGTTTATTGGTTTCTATATTTTTTGGTTTCTATATTATTGTTTCTGATTTAATTATATCCTTCCTTATACTACTTTTTGGATTCATTTATTGTTCCTTATCCAGTATTTTTACATAAATATTTAGGTTGCTTATTGGAGGTTTTATTCTTTCCTAATTTAGGCCTACTGGGGCTGGAGTGGTAGTCCAGTGGGTAGGGCATTTGCCTTGCCTACAGCTGACTCGTGTTCGATCTTCGGCGTCCCATATGGTCCACTGAGCACCGCCAGGAGTAATTCCTGAGTGAAGAGCCAGGAGTGACCCCTGAGCATTGCTGGATGTGGTCCAAAAAGCAAAAAAATACATACATACATACATACATACATACATACATACATACATAAATTTAGGCCTGCTATGAATTGCTCCCTTTTTGCATACATCAAACTCTGTTTATGTTTGAGTTATGCACTAGTATTTGATCTATCCCGGATCACATTCCATGCAGAATATGTATTCAGTTTTGTTGCAGGTGTAGAGACCTGCATATGATCATTAGTCTCATTCTTCCAGGTACTTACTCAGTACCTTTTGTTTTCTTGTACCTTTACTAATATTCTTGATCTGTGCATAGGGAATTTGAGACTTGAAGTAGCCTATTGCTATTGTTCCACCAATGTGTTTCATTAGGTTTGTGAGCAGAAGCTTTATAACTTTTCCACGTCTTACTTTGGTGCATATATATTAAAAAAGTACTATCTTGATTGGTTGTTCTTGTGATGTACTTTACAAGGTTCCATATTTTTTCTGAACTTGATTTTCCAGACTGCTAGTGCAAGTGAATTTCTTTGTTTACCCAATGTCCTTAGAATTTTGTGGATGCTAACAATTAGGCTGTAGTTTCCTAACAATCTAAATATTAATCTGATTCATTATTTACACTAAGAACCTTATAATTCTATTTCCATACCCGAAATAATATTTTATTGGATTTATAAGATTTCATTTATTGACATGTATTGATAAGAAGTATTGATAAAAAAGAAAGAAAAATCTTCAAATACAAGGGAAATAAATTAGAGTCACATCATAGCTTTCACATGGCAAGCAAGAAAAGAGTGGAATAGATATTCACAGTGTTTAATGAAAAATACTGTCAAACTAGAGGCCAAAAAAACTGTTCCCTTAACTGCTAAGTAGTGCCCAACCCTATCTCTAAGATCTTTCCTTAGGTTGACTGCTATTTAGTCTAAATACGACTGTCCCAGTTTTGTTCTACCATCGACCTGTGTGATATTTTTTCTAACCTTCCACTTTGCGCCTATGTTTATCCTGTGAGTTTTGGTATGTAAAGCGTAAACAGATGTATGTTTTTCTTGATCTGCCTGCCTACTTTATGCCTTTTGATAGAAAGATTTCATTTATTGACATGTATTGATAAGAAGTATTGATAAGTACTGATAAGAAAGACGTGTAGCCCTTTTTTCTTTGGTAAGAACTAGATATTTTTTGCAAATGCCCATTGGCATTTTATAGACAGCGCTACAGTAATTCTTGCAAGACTGGGTTGTTTGTCATAAACGGCACTAGCTCTTGTTTGTCTAAAAAGGGCTTATTCCTACCTCAAACTGAAGTGGCAGATTTGCAAAGGAATGGCCTCTAGTTTGACAGTATTTTTTCATTACACACTGTGAATATTTATTCCACTATTTTCTTGCTTGTCATGTGAAAGCTATGATGTGCTCTAATGTATTCCCCTTGTATTTAAAGATTTTTCTTTCTTGATGCTGGAAGTTATCTTTCTGTTGTCTTTTCTATTTTGATTACCATATAACTTAGTTGTTTTACTTGAGACTATTTTGTCTGAGACTCTTTGGGCCTCTTAAATCTGTGCAGAAGCCTCCCTCTACAGACTGGCAAGGTTATCAGTTCTTTCTTTCACCAACAGGTCAGCCCTTTTCTTCTTTTCCTGTCCTGGTGCTTCTGTAACTTAGATTATTCCTCTTTCTGTTATTCAACAAGAATCTATGTTTGCTTCCTTTAGTTTATCACTGTATCACTGTCTTCCCGTTCATCATCGATTTGCTCGAGCTGGCACCAGTAACATCTCCATATGACCTGTCTCATGCAGGTCATCCTTTAGTTTACCTCTCATTTATTTTCCACTTCATTCATATTGTTGCCTTGTATTTTGCCTTCAAGGTGGCAGATAAGGTTGTCTTGCATACCACATTTTATGGCTGTGGCTGGCTATTTTATTCTTTAACCCTTTCAGTTCCACTTGTATGGACTCTTTCATATTCTGGATTACTTCTTCCTTGATGCTATTGAATTTGTCTTCCAGTGCTTGCCTAATCTCCATTGCCATTGCATGGAGTGTGGATGTGATGTACTTTACAAAGTTCCATATTTTTTCTGAACTTGATTTTCCAGACTGCTAATGCAAGTGAATTTCTTTGTTTACCCAATGTCCTTAGAATTTTGTGGATGCTAACAATTAAGCTGTAGTTTCCTAATAATCTGAATATTAATCTGATTCATTATTTACACTAAGAGCCTTATAATTCTATTTCCATCCCTGAAATAATATTTTATTGGAAGAGGAAGTGGTCAAGTTTCTTCTGTTTTGATCCAAGACTTTTAAATGTAGAATTAATAACCTGCAATTATCCACCAGTTGCTAAAGTGAGTGAGGTTAGAGGAGAAAAAAGTCAAGTGGGCACTAATATCAACATAGGCACTGGGCCACTCAAACCACCTGCTTGGGTTCATAAATAGCCTCAACTTGGTTGGGTCCATAGAGGAGAATCAGGATGGAAGAACTTGGTGTCAGTTTCTCCCAAAGTACAGAGCCCTGGATAAGGGGTGTCTGAGGGCTGGTTGGAATAGAAAGGGCAGAATTCAAAACCCCATGACACCCTTTTGTCATCTATTTATATATTACTGGTCGACAGGGAAAAATAGATTCCTATGTCTTCTGTGTTTATGTAACTCATATCACAACCCACTCAACTTCCTGCCTCTCAAGTCATCTACCGTAGTGAGTTGCATTAAAAGTACAAGTCTTTTAAGATAACAAGTCACTAACTTTCGAATAACAACCTGAACTACAACTCCCAAACTTTCTAACCTATGGTCCTTGTCAGGTAGCTGTTCTGCCTCCTTGAAATAGTTTCATCTCCTCTATTTTCTCTAAGAACCAGGAGCTCCTACATGATTCGGTATATCTGGAAGTCTTGCCCACCTTTGGTGCCATTGTGTCTTCAGTAATTTTCCTGGGAAGAAAAAGAACATAACTTTTATGAGGTGCTGAGTAGTTAATATCCATGGATAACAGTACTTTTTTGAGAAACTGAGAGTTCAGTGTAGAGATTCAGTAACTCATTCAAGCAAAATGAAAAAAAATTAAAAATCTATGCATTTATGGTTGTAAGATAAATAGCTTTATTTTATCTGTCACCCCTGCCACCAGAAAACACAGATTAAGAGGAGTGAGAGACTCTCTAAGTGTGTGATTTCTTCCATGGGTGAAAGATCAGAATGTTTTCCTTAAATTCCCAGACTCCAGAGACAATGTACAGAGAACCGCATCTTTCTGACTTCATCCATCGGAGGTGATTGGCACAAAAGTGCAGTCTTTTTTTTTTTTTTTTTTTTGATTTTTTGGGTCACACCCGGCCATGCTCAGGGGTTACTCCTGGCTCTGCACTCAGGAATTACTCCTGGCGGTGCTCTGGGGACCATATGGGATACCGGGATCGAACCCAGACCGTCACAGGCCGGCCATGTACAAGGCAAACGCCCTACCTGCTGGGCTATAGCTCCAGCCCCACAAAAGTGCAGTCTTAAGCGGATGGAGTGAAAAGGAGAAAAGAAACAGTTACTGCAGAAAGACGACAACAGCTTTCGATGCTGCTATTTGGTTTGCAGTTTCCACCAAGAAGTCCATGCATGAGCTTCATAAGAATCCTTACCTGCAAGTACCTCTCTAACTGAGTCACAAATACCTTTAACATACACTGAAATAGTGTGCAAAATCCTATGCAGATGGGAACATCAATGTCTGAGGAAAGCACAGATATCCACAGCCTATTCAAGTCTATGGTACGGAAGAAATCACATAATCTTGAATTCCCAATGAAAGTGAGAAAGATACCCTCAGTTCCACACTATTTCTGTGGGTCAAAACAAGGTACAAAATCATAAATCTTTTCCAAGAAGAAAATAAAGACTGGAATACCCAAGAAAGAGACATGCCTGAGAAATCTCCAATCTTCATCTGGACTGACCGATAAAGATAATTTACTTCTAAAGCTGCTCAGCAAACATTAGAGAAGGAACTTCTTCTTCATAATGCATAAATTGGAATACAATAATAGAGTACATTGAAGAATCAAATATGTCGAACATGTAAAACCACCAAGTGAACAAAGTGAAATTTCCAGTGATGTGATCCCAAATAGTTTACCTTCTCTTGTCGGGAATGCCGCTGGGGTCCCCCGACAGTGTCAGGACAGAAGTTCTCTTCTACCTCCGAGGACGCCGGGGAACAGATGAAAACTCACAAGTCGGTGCAGTTCCAAAAAGGCTTTTAATAGTACAAAAGCTCTTCCACAGCACTCCAATATAATGAACAAACTCTAGCTCTGGTTCGAACTTAGACCATACAAAAGAGCCTAAGTCTCCCACCAAAGAGAGAGGATCTCACCAGAGCTGAGTCCTACCCGGAAGAAGGAGCAAAAGGCCAAAGAACAAAAAGCCAAAAGCCAAAAGCAAAAGGCAGAGTAGCCAAAAGCCACAGGAGCCAAAAGCCGAAAGCTAAAAGGCCCAAAGTCGAAAGGTGAAGGGGCCTCAAGTCAGTCCGTTATATACACCAAAGTAATCTGATTTGTGACAGGGAGGGTCATGTCAACAAAGAACCCTAAACAGAGTGTAGAAGAGCAGTGCCACACACTATTGCAGGTATAAACTAAGGTTACACCAAGGACTAATCCGAGATTATCTCTTATGTAAAACACTGGAGAGAGAGGTGGCTGGTATAAACTAATACATCTTTACTTCATGAGCTTCATGTAATCTAGATGGTACCCACAAGGTCCTTCTTATTATTATCTGCACCAGGGTGATTCTGAGTATCTTGTTCTCCTATACTGAAAGGGTCACACTCGCCTGATTAAAGCAAACTAGTATGATCCTTCCTATAGTCTTCCTATAGTCTCAACGTAGCCATGGTGGTAGTCTCCTGGTAAATTCTAACTGTCCCACGCTGGGTGCAGTGGGTATAAAGAGGAGCTGTGCCCAATCTAGAAAACATAGAAGTCTTAGTAGATGTATAAGTCAGAAGTTATTCAATCAAGGTGACTTCTGTAACTGCCACACCCTCTAGTAGTGTTTACATAGAAGAGAGGTCTCATTAGAATGAAACTTGGCTTAAATAGATTAAGCTGGGAGTGGGCAAAACAACAAAATTCCCAAACTAACTAAACCTGTCCTCCAACATTCTGGTTCATGCTGGAAATAGCTTATATTTATAAGATTTATTCTTAAATAGTGTTTATTAAATATTCTTCAGAATATTTATGGATCATACTCTGTAGAATATTCATGTCTTCACAATTGATAGATGTTATTCTTGCTAATAATTCTTAAATTTTTCAGTAATCACTATTGGAAAGTTATTTCCTAATGTCATATTCAGCCTCTAATGCTATTACTATCACTATTACTATCTTCCCGTTCATCATCTATTTGCTAGAGCAGGCACCAGTAATATCTCCATATGTCCTGTCTCATGCTAGTAGAACCCAAAGGCATCTGCTTGCTCCAGGAACATAAAGAGCCTCAAACCATTATATTAGGTCATGGGAATGACCTAATATAAATGTTACTGGTATTTGGCATATCAAATACGACACGAGCAGCTTGCCAGGCTTGCTGTGTGGGTGGCATACTCTTGTAGTCACCTCTAAATAAAGCATTTATTGATGAACCCCGCGGCTGCTAGCAAAGTCGGATGTGGAAAATTGCCTGCCCCCATGGAGTGGGGGGGTCGTCTGGCTTGTTGTGAGGCTCTGCTGGGGTGGCAGGCCAGGGCTAGAACCCGCCATGCCTCCTGGGTGCCTCATGAGCGGCTGGGCACAAGGAGAGCAAATAGCAGCTCTGCTCCATGTCTGAGAGTCTCTGGTTCCAGCCTCTAATGCTACAGCCTAATATATGTTCTAATCATTTTGTATCTTATGGGGAAAAAATGACATTTTTCCAATATTGAGGTACTGTACTCTCAAGCTCTTATTTTTTTTTTAAAAATTCTCCATGTAAGTCCCTTATTTAGTTCTTCTGCTTCATTTTCTTCCCTAGCAATCTTATTTTATATATTTACTTATTTTCTCAACTAAGGAAGCAGGGAAGTCTCAAGTTTGATCATTTCCAAGGTCCAGGATCAATCCTAATATTCCAGAAATCATTGATGAGGCTAATTGTGGGTAACACTACCATTAAAGTACACTATTAGTAAAGAGTGGTGGAATCATATCTTTGGCTCCATTAGAAGTATTCCAATACAGACTTCTGAAAGATCAAAGTATATAGCTATATTCCTAGCCATTTGCCCATTTTTAGGTAAATGCCATATTCATTGAAGCATCATGAAATTAGTTCCATTTACATACTTCTAGATGTGCTTCCTCAAGCAGGCTTTCATCCCTAGAATAAACACACACAAATAAGTAGTACATTTTCCTATGACAGTTCTAAAAATGTTTCCTTATGAACCCTGTGTCCCAATCACATTCTTTATTTGTAAAGTAGCAGATCGCGAGACCTTAGGCACAACTAAGGACCTATTAACCTGTTAGAATGACAGTTGCAGAATGTGACACCAGGCAATAGTCAACTACAGAGTATAGTGATTCATGGGCCCAGACCTATCTCTAACTAGTCAATGGGTTTTAGGAATTTGCCAAAAGACCTCAACCCTGGGACATTGCCTGTCGAGCCAGACATTGTTTTTGAATTTTTTTTTTTCTTAGCTATTGCATATGTTCTGCCCGGACAGAGGCCGGAAAACCTGGGTAATTGTTTTAATTCCCTAGAGCAGAGATGATTAAGATCAAAGGGTCTTTCTCTCTCTCTGTATATATATATATATATATATATATATATATATATATATATCTATATGTGTGTGTGTATATATATATATATATATATATACACACATACATATTCTCTCCTTCTTTGGGGAGATCTCACTCCCCTCTTGGGGAGATCCTCTCTCTCTCTCTCTCTCTCTCTCTCTCTTTGGTGGGAAACTTGGGCTCCCTTGTATGGTCTAAGTTCTGACCAGAGTTAGAGTTCTTTCATTATATTGGATTAAGGTGGTAGAGCTTTTGTACTGTTAAAAGCCTTTTTGGAATTGTACTGGACTCATGATTTTTCATCCGTTCCCGGATGACCTTGGAGGTGGAAGAGAACTTCTGTCCTGATTCTGTCGGGGACCCAAGCCACTCCTCGACAGTCTGGAACTGAAATTCATGACTAAGAGAACATTAGTGAGCCCTGGCCCGCCATCCCAGCAGAGCCTCTCAAGAAGCCAGAGGTACCCCCCACACCATTAGGGCCGCCATTTTCAACATCCAGACTCCACAGCTCATCAGAGCTCCACCCAGCAAGAAAAGTTGATCTTTGACCATTAGTTCATCAATACATGCAGGAGATGAGAGATTACTACAAGAGTATCCCACCCACACTCCCAAGCCTGGCAAGCTACCCATATCATATTTGATACACCAAAACCAGTAACAATTAGTCCTCATTCCCATGACCCGAAGGAATGGTTTGAGGCTCTTCATGTTCCTGGAGTGAGCAGTTGCCCTTGGGCTACACTAGCATGTGACAGGACAAATGGAGATGTTACTGGTGCCTGCTCGAGCAAATCAATGAACAGTGGGAAGACAAGTGATACAAGTGAAATATTCATTCTTGAATAGGATCTTACATTCTGTCATTAAAGGCTCCTTCATGAATCTTAGACATTTGTATTCTTGATACAAGAATTAGTAACCAGAGGCTTTAGCATCACATAAGACCTTGTTAAAAATACAGATTCT